>CAJQZJ010035412.1:63013-114701 GCA_907164525.1 Lophiomys imhausi | reverse complement strand
CAAAGGGGCACTTTGATCATAAAGATGCTTCTGTGTGAGTTGCCTGTGACTGTCAAGAGTCTTGAATTTGAAGCATTCAGCTCTATTTGTAGAGTGGTGCTTCTAGGTGTTGGCTGCATATTAAGATCACCTGTGAAGCTTTTAAGCCCTACAGATGTTCACCCTCTACATAAGCTGAATGATTCAGAACTTCTGCAGGGAGTGTGTGTGTGTGTGTGTGTTTGTGTGTGTGTGTGTGTGGTGGGAATGGGAACGCATGCACACACTCCAGAAGCATAATAAGTAATCCTGAAGTACACCCATGACTAAAAAGCATTCCCTAAAGAATATGCTTAGAAACTAAGTAGGTAACTTGCTACAAACAGGGATTTCAAGGTCCTGTCTCTGGGGATTCTGACCAGGGCTCAAGGGAAATGACCTAGGAATTTGCATTTTAACTAACATACCCCAAGTGCATTATTCTGGTGAAGAGACTTCTCTCAGTTCCCACTAAGAAATATTATCATGAAAAGCCCAAGGCTGCAGGGTGATTACTCTGTATGTTCCTTTTCTTAAGGTTCAATAGCACAGGTGCACAAACTAGGTAGGTTATAAAGACAGAAATGGATGCTGTGTGTGGCACAGGCCTCAAATCCCTCCACTTAGAAGGAAGAGTCGGGGAATTTCTTCAAGTTGGAGAGCAGTCAGGCCTTCATAGTAAATTCCAGGCCAGCCAGTGCTATGTAGTGAGACCCTGTCTCAAAAATAAAATGTATTCACTCAGTCTAGGAGGCTACCTAGACTGTCACTAATTTAAATCCAGGCATCACGTGAGAAACAACATCCTTGGAAATTTGAAAGGGAGAATCCTTCCTAGCTTTGTCTTGCCTCCTGTGTTTGCTGGCAATCTTTGGCATTCTTTGGCTTGTAGATATACCTCTGCAGTCTCTGCTTTGATTTTCTCCCTGTGTGTCTATTAAGGACATCAGTTACTGGGTTGTGGCCAACACAATGACTTCATTTTAATTTGATTACATCTGCAAAGGCCTTGTTGCTACATTAAGTCAGAGTCCCAGGTACTGGAGGTAAGAACAATATGTACAAGACCAGCACATATTCAAATCAGACAAAATCCCAGCACTAAGAAAGGGGCGTGAACACAGGATCCACCCCCAACCAAAAAGCTATTAGAAATTGATACCTGCTGGGAAAGGAAAAAATATGTTTTGTCGAATAGAATGTCGCTGGGTATGTCAACCATACTCTAGGGTAGGCTCCATGCCCAGGAGGAATTGGCCAGAAAAAATTATCTTCATGGCGTGTGTGTGTGTTGTGTGTGTGTGTGATATGTATGTGTGGTGTGTCTGTGTGGTGTGTGTGTATGTGTGGTGTGTATGTGATGTGTGTGTGGTGTGTGTGTGGTGTGTGGTGTGTGTGTGATGTGTGGTGTGTGTGTATGTGTGGTGTGTATGTGATGTGTGTGTGATGTATGTGTGATGTGTGGTGTGTGTGTGTGCGTGTGTGTGTGTTTGTGCACGCGCACTTTTTGCTCTGGTTTGATTTGAAGTTGGGTGAGTAGAGAGGTGAAGAGGATCTGGGAGAAATTAGAGGAGGGGAAGGAATGTAATCTAAATATATTATGTGACAAAAATTTAATAAAAAAAACAAGACCTTCAAGCAATGAATAGAACAGATCAGCTATCTAGAGGAAAAGCAATAGTTCATCGTCAAAGATCAGTGTGCAGAGAATCATTGCATAGAATGTGTATTTCTAGATATTGATCACAGATAACCTCAAATCAAAAACTATATAATTTTAAGTATAGCAAGTCTATATCCTAGGCCACTGTATCAAAGATATTACAAGTAGACCCACCTTCTCTCGTGTGTTCATTTCCTATGACCAAAGTGACTGTGTAAGAAGCAGGGGCATCAGGTGAGGAAACTAAGATACATGTGCATCACACAAAATACAGTGATGAAGACTAGGGAATATAAACTCAACTGAAGCTCTCCTAGTAGCACAAAACTTGGTGACAGTGAGAAACGTAACTGCTGAACCTATTTCTATTAACACTCATTAGGTCTGCTACAAAGAGACCGAATGAGGCTACATCGCCAGCAATCTGCTGCTGCCAACAGAAGTGTGACAAATTACAGTTGTCTGTATTGTTTATTTTAGTCACTTATAGTCTATGTTAATCTTTGAAATGTAAGCAGAACCATTCTATTTAGACAGAGGAAGATTTTTACCAATAAACACAAGGTTCTGCCCTACCTCATAATAAAGGCTGCAGTCATTTACTCAGAATAGCCATACCCTCCAAGTTCTTTGGGTCTACAAATACTGAATCAAACAAACATCCTCACACGACAAGCCCAAATGAGAAAGAACAAGGACAATATTAGAGAAGCCCAAATGCCTGAACATTCTGGGATTCATTAAAGTGACAATTGGCACTGGGACCTGGAGACTGAAAACCAAATCTTGAAATTCAGGTCTTTGTTTCAATGGCCAGCTCTCCAGTGTTTCTCAGTTCTGGTCACAATTTACAGTTACTTAGGAAGCATTTAAAGGTTAGCCCTGCTTGAGCCCCATCTCAAACCAATAAAGTCTGAATCTCTAAAGTCGTATTTGGAAGATTAGTATCTAAGCTGGAAATCAGGATCTGTATATTAATAAGAACTCTAGGTAAATCTCATGATCAATCAGCATGAAAAACAGTATACTAATGTAGCCTAGTAATTAGCTTCAGTTTAATGAGTGATATGATTGTTCTTTCACCTAACAGCCATGTGCTGCACAGGAAAAAGACATTTAAAATTATGTAAATTCGTGTTTGTTTTAAAGCTAGTTTTCTGTCAGCAAACTAATTTGCAATGCCTATGTTTACATCTATTTCAAAATAATTTGCCATCTTTTTTTTTTTTAGATATTTGAACCATTCTCTCTTTTATTTACTTTCAGGAAAATCAAACTGTTGAAGAATCCTAACAGTTGAATTCTTTGAGCCCTAGCCTGTTATCAGCATCTCTGAGGCCCCCTTCTCATGAGAATCAGTGGATGTAATAACACTTTTCCTGTAACCTACAGCAAGGGATGTCCACAAAGCTGTAGACAATTCATGTCTTGTATTCTTATATCCTTCAAGCTGGGCATCTGGACAGAAACATTACAGTCTCCAACCTTAGGGAATTTTGACAAAGTCAGGCAAAAGGGGTGAAAACTCAGATATGCTGAGCCAGAGATATCCAAAAGCCTTTAGCGAATCGCCTCACAGAAGAACCCAGTTAAATCATCTACACCATTAGTCTGCAAATCTGGACAAGTTGGGGATAAAAAGGAGCCTTGTATCCTTCAACTAAAAAAAAGTGGAAGTCTAATATAATACCCTAAGAGATTCTTGTCTCCATGCCAGTATTATAAAGCAGTTTCACCATATTTATTTTCACCTGTATAAGATTAGGAGTGTGAAAACTGAAGATTTGTTTGTTTATCTAAACTGACTAAGAAGTTCTGATAAACTTATTTGGGAGGGAGCTGTTTGCTAAAGGGCAGGGAAGCACAACAATTGGAAAATTAGAAGACCGGCCTTCTTGCTTATACACTGCTGATTTTGTTCAGTATCAGATTGTTAGAATAGAATACCACCAATATATTCACAGACAGGCCAATTGACTGTGGAATGCTTCAAGGGCAGTAAAAATAAAGTAGAAGCAGATATCAACTCACGTCTTGAGTGATGACGGAGGTGCATTTTAAGTATCATGGAAATCTCACTGGGCGGGCTCATTTTCCCACTCTGGCCACAGAGGTGGATACCACTTCAGACAAGTATTCCAACCTGTATATGTATGTGGGCCTATTCCTGAGCCTCCTGGCCATTCTTCTCATCCTTCTCTTCACAATGCTTCTTCGGCTCAAACATGTCATCTCGCCCACCACTGAGAGCACAGAAAGTGTTCCTCAGTTCACAGATATAGAGATGCAAAGCCGAATTCCCACTCCTTAAAATCAGGATGATGGCGAGACTCGGGGGATATGAGCAATCCCTGGCATGCCTATGTCGAGGAAGGCTTCCTTTCTCACGTGAGACTTCCTGTGTAACAACAAGCTGCTCATGTTTTCTGTTCCTCATTCTTCATCTTGACTGTGCTTGTGGGACCTCTAAGAGGCTTAAGAGTCATTCTTTTAAAGAAATACAGGAAATAACAGCTGGTTGGGCTGGCAGGTTTCCATAGTAACCAAAGAGAGCCTGAGCCTTGAACAAACCTCAGACCACAGAAATTCATATGCAGCAGTTGTTAAAACACAAGATCCCTGGAAGCTGCAAGAGCAAACAAGAATTTACCTTTGAATGTTGTGAGGACTCCCAAAGAAAATTACGGGCTTTCATTTATTACTGTAGCCCCAAAGGATTGCTTCATACATAGCACAGACATCTCCTGACATGGAGCTAAACATGTCACAGGTGAATGGTAGGGATCATTAATCTTTCCTCAGAAGACTAATGCTTTGGATTATCATAAGCCATCAGGTTTCTCCCAAATGAATAAAAAAGATGTAAAGAACTTGTTACAATTTAAAGAGAAATTTTGCAGAAAGTTTGTGGAGAATGAGAAAAATGTGCATATTGTATCTGTGTTATTACTACTTCTGGGCTTTTAAAAACTTAGATAATGGCAGATGTAATGCTACAATCTGAGACAATGAGCTGCCTCCAAATCAAGGAAAAATTAGGTCAAATTGTCCTCATGATAAGGAGATCTGCATTATACATGCAACTTCGATGTCTTTTTCTCCCTCCCTATCGAAAACCAGGATTGCATTGCACATAAATATGAACTTGACTTGAATATGGACATGGCAAGGAAGACCCAAGCTTATATCAAAGCAGAAATGGAGTGAGTTTGGGATTCTGTTACTGAATGAATGTGATTTTGACCAAAGCATGCCAGCCTCCGGGGTCTCGAATTTTTCTTGTTCAAAAGTGTTCAGAGAGCTATTTAATTGTCACTTTTTAGATATGAGCATAAGACACGCCGAGACTAAGGTGGATTGGACTAAAAGTTACACTGCAATAAATTCTTAATATGATCAATGTCCTCAAATCTCACCTTTGTCTTTCCCAGAAAATGTTCCTCCTTTCCTGATCCCTGCCAAAAATCTGAAGTGTTTCATTTATTATCTATAAGGGAAATATATTTTGAAAATTTCCAATCAAATGAGTAGCTCTAGTGTACCAGTAATGGATAATTTAATTTTTTTAACTTTTCAAAGTGAAACCAAGGGAGACGAGTGATAGTTACAAATTAGAAATTGCAAAGTTGGTCATAGTTTTGCCACCAAAGAAATAGTATACTTGTCTTAGATCTTACCTCCTCACACACACAAAAAAATCAGTTGCCCCTTGTAATTAGAGCACGTGTGGTCATTAAATTTCACGGAATCCCCCTTGGGGACTGAGATAGAGGTGCAAAAATGGTATGGATGTGAAATTCGTGGCACCTGTGCCAGGCAGGCATCTATCTCTTTAGTCTGTAACCAATTTAGATTGGCCCCTTTACTGTGATCTAAATCTAGCATAGTGGTGAAATTCCCAAGCGCTTTCTGCTTTTATACACAGTCATTTGCCAATGCTCCCCTCTCCAAGGGGCTGCCCAGCGTGAAATCCCCACATGCAGAACTAAACTTAGCAGCTAGGCTGTCTGCCACGCCTGTTACAACTGCACACCGTCAGAGATAGCAGCTGCATTCTGCACCATTCGAGCAAAATTAGCGGGTAGGTTAAAACTTTGATAGGACTTTGGACTTTATATTTTCCAAAATGCAAAGTCACTCTTACAGAAATACATATTGGTAACTTAAGCTGTGTTTTTATTCAATACTCAGACTCCATGGATTTTTAAGATGTTATACACAGGCTTCCCCAAGGCTGGCAATATACCCAAGAATTTAAAGACACAGGTATCCCCTCATTCCAGGTTCTCCTTTTTTGTGCTCACAGTATTTGAATGCACTTTACAGTAGAGAAGTCAGTGGCTGGATAAATATTGAATCTGGTTACATTTTCATCAGCAGTGAACAGCAAGCTCCTCCATGCCTTGTTGCTGGAATTGACGAAGACACAGCCTGCAGCATTACCTAACCACCCCAACCTAAATTTCAGAATATTAAAACTTCTTTGGAAGCACTACCTTGGGTGATGGTTCCTAATTTATGATCATGTTGCTCACCAGGAAAACAACCGCCCTCTTTCATCACAACAACTCCTGTGGGATCCAGAACTTTACTGAGCATTAACCAAGGCACATGGCAGCGGTTACACCAATATAGCAACATAATCTACCACAGTTTCAAGTGATACAACATAAATGGAAATGCATTTAAGCAAATGTGTCATTATGGTAACTCACACGGTATTTAATCTTTAGGAAAATAAACTGAATGTTTTCATGACAGCGAAGAAAAGAAAATATCCATTTCTATTTCAAGTATATTATATTCTCAAATGTATTAATTAGCATATTACTGCTTAAAAAGTCAGCTATAGTAACCAGTGGGCATAATTTAGAGTTATTTTTCTGTTCAAAATACAGACTTGATAATTCCCTGCCCTGCCCTATTCTCCCTCAAATTGCATGTGAGCTGGGGTATGAAAACGTAAGTCATTTACATGTATGTATACTCTATTTTAAGAAAAACTTCTTCATTTTATTGAACCATATGTATATAAGAATGCTCATATATCAACAATTTCCTGAAATTTAACCTAACACAAAGACCACATTAATTCTTCAAATAAAATACAATATTAATATGGGTACTACTAAAGATATACTTTGCATATATTTCAGAATCATTAGTCATGTTGAACAAGGCATATTGCAAAGGGTTATGCATTATATATTGGGTGACAAATGCTAATGTTAAGCAAGTAAAGATGGATTTATCCAGTCTAACCTTTCTATCCATGCCAAAATTAAATTTTTGGACTTCAATAACTAATTTTGAATGTGCAGATCCCACCATGCTTACTAAGTAGGTATGAGGGGGTCCATTTAATACACTTAAATAGTTATATTAATTAATGCATTTTATTCATCTTCGTTTGTACAAAATAACTTTGGTTTTTTTGTTTTTGTTTTTTTTTTTTTTTTACAAAACTGAAGAATTGTGTGGGAAAATTGAGATTTCTTTGGTTTTAACACATTTGTGTTTGAATTAGATTCATACTGTATTAAAATGGAATCATATTTACATTAATATTCAGCATGTCACTTTGATCCCTGGATAACAAATGCTGACTCTTTTTGTTTGCTGCTAACAAATGTCTGTTGTCTGAAGATGTAAATTGCATTGCATTAGCTTCTTCATTGCAATATAAATGATAATAGCTGCTACATATTTGTGGGACTCATCATTTGGAGGTCTCATTGTTATTCTGTGTTTACTAACCTCTCAGCTTTCGTTCTTTCACCACTTGCAAACTGGTGGGCAAACTTGTTTATTTAGCATAAAATGAAAAATAGAGTAACATTCAAGTATCAATGGGAGTGAATGTGAAGGAGGACTCGGATCAAGCATCTGAAGTGACAATTATACTCTAACACACACACACACACACACACACACACACACACACACACATACCCTAATAGGGTATTTTGCTTTAAAAAATAGATTTGTTGTATGTTATGTGTATAAGTAGTTTGCTAGTGTGTATGCATGGGCACCATGTACATGCCTGTTGCCCTCAGAGGTCAGAAGAGGATTGTCTATCACTGGAACTGGAGTTAGAAATGGCTGTGAGCCACCACGTGGGTCAAAGACTAAGCTGGCTCCTGTACAAGGAAAAGTGTTCTTAACTCCTGTTCCAACCCCATGAGATACATGTTAAATGCAGCTTCCACTTTGGACTTTCATTCAATCCTCATAGTGACCCTATAAATAATGAGTAGAGAATGGATACCGTCTATTTGATGAGACAGCACAAGAGACGAGAGACATTATTGTGAGATATTGTTATTTAAAGTGATACAGAAACAAAAACCAAAATTGCCCTGCAATTTGTTGTGCTCCTACGTAAGTATTCTCCCCATGCTTTGCTTTGTGAGTACTGAATATACATTTCAAAGCTATCCATTCTGGGCCTGGAGAGATGGCACCACAGTTAAGAGCACTGGCCCCTCTTTGAAAGGACCTGAGTTCAAGTCCCAGCACCCAGACAGCAGCTCATAACTGTCTCCAATTCAAGACCCTCACACAGACATAGATGGAATACACATAACATAAAAATAAATAAAATTTTTAAAAAGCTATCCATTCTATAACACCACAACTATGCACTAGAGATATTAATTCTCCATCCCCAACAACTCAAAACAAGTAATCACAATTCTGCCACTTTTTAAAAGATAGCCTTATGTATCCCAGGGTGACCTCAAACTTACTATGTAGCAAAAGGTGACCTGGCATTTCTTATCCTCTTGCCTTCACCTGCCCAATATAAAAAGTCCACCACTACACCTGCTTTATGTGGTTCTGGGAATCATACTTGGGGCTCCATGCTTGCTAGGCAAGCACTCTACCATTGACCTACATCTATGGCCTCTTCTATCTCTATAAATAATTTTATAGCTGGAGTAAGATTCTTTACCAGACTTTGGGAAAGTTTACACAAAAGCAGACTCTACACTTTTAATTTTTATGGGTGAAAGGAATGGGCAAAAATATGCTCGGATTATTAACTCCAGTGCAAATCCCAGTTTTCTGATGTTTGATTGACTGTTCACAATCAGTGGCAGTTCTTTATATATGTGACTGCTTCCTCTTCCCTCCCCTACTCCAGAAATGAGAACACTTCCTCTTAGGTACAAATGATGTTATTATTTAAAATTGTAGATGGTTTCAAGGGTACAATCATTTGCTGAAGATAGATGCTCTAATGTATGGAGAGAAATTGGGGACTGTCTAGGCAGTCAGTTGTCTGTCATTTCATAGTTTTGGAAGCTGCTGGCTCTGCACTTCCTCTATAATCAGATATATTTATCCTTCTCAGGTCTCTGATGTGGTTGAAGACCAGATAGTTATAGTATTACAGTTAAATTTTAAGTTGTGTAGGAATTAAAAGAATGTTCTAGGTCTAAGAAGATGTTTTTAAATTGGTAATGCAAGTTAGGATGAAAACTGAGTTAGGTATAGAACTTTAAACTCATGGAGATAGACAGATAATAGAGTATTAATATCAGTTGCCAAATATGTATGGACTGGACATTGAGAATGTATGTTATACCTTATAATTTTCATAACTGTGGCCTAATTATTTTAAAAAATAATTATGATTTCTGGGAGAAGGGGGAGAGGATGGGAGGGTGGGACTGGGAGGGGTGGAGGGAGGAGACTGTGGTGAAGATGGAACTTGAAGTAATAAATAAACAATAAAAAATAAATAAAATAAAAAACAAAAAAGATAAATGCTATAACATTAAAAGAGAAACAATCATTGGCTAGAGCTCTCTCTGTCACTCACAAAGAATGGATTAGATAGAGGCTTACATCATTCTTTAAAATTCTTCAAAGAAATAGTTATTAAAGACATTAGAATTGACTGTAAAGTTATCATTTTACCTTCCAAAATCTAACCAGCACATGGATGTCAGTAAAAAAAAAATCAAAGTTGAAGGAAAAACTTCCCAATTCCTACACTGGGTATGGTCATTGAAGATGAAGATTGGATATGCAGAATAGGAATAAATGTAGGTGAAGACATTTTGAAAAACAACTTGAGTCATTTCTGATATCCTTATTCATTTATATTTCAAGTATTGTATTCATTAAATCACATATAATGTGGAGGAGAAAACAGATTACACAACACAGAGATGTCAAGTATGCAATGAAAATGTTTCTGTACTGGGGATGTAACTCAGTTGCCTAGCACACAGGAAGCTCTGGTTTTAGTCATGAGTACTGCATAAACTGAACATGATGTCTCACACATGGAGTCTCAACACTCCACAGGTGGAGACGTGAGAATCAAGAGGTGAGGGTCATCCTGAGCTGCATAGCAGGTTTGAATCTATCTTAGAATGCAATACATGCTGTCTCAAAGCAATCGAGCATTTACAATCTGTAAAACATAAAAATAAGAAATTTAAACCACCTGTAATCTGAATAAATGGTTCATTCATTTACTTATTTATTCATCACACAGTCTAATTTGAAAAGAGACTGCTGTTTGTAGGGTTTTATGGGTAATGCTCTCCATCTTTTTGTAAATTTTATTATAAGTTTAAGGAGTAGTACAGTGTCAACAACATTGACAATGGAATGAAGAAGAGCATGAGAAGATGTAAAAAGGACCAATAGAGACGTTACCACAGTAACTTATGATAAAGATAAGATCAACATTACTTGATGGTGAATTGCATAAGTGAGGTAAGAAAGAACAAGGTTTGAGCAAGGGTCTATGGTCTTATTCATTTAGATGGAAAAAAAAACAGGTCAAAGGGGAGAGCAATTCAATTTGGGACATGTTACGTTTGAAAACATTCAAAGCATTAAAATGTGGACATTAAACAAGCAGTTGAATAATTGCTCCAGAACTCAGAAAAGACTTTTAAGTATACAAATCAATTTAACAAGTGTTACGGGATATGATCAGCCAGGAAGGATGACCATAACGTAACATAGAATATGCCCATGTATGCTCCTCTTTTGTTTTTGGAATCTTAATCAGTAATCACATGTTTAGCAATTTAAGGGAAAATATGACGTTTAAGCAGTCTCAGCCTGAGGTAGTTTGAAACATGAAAAGAAGAAGAGCAAGTTGCAGCCAAGATGTCAAGCTGGGAGAACAAATGCAAACTTAAAGTGCGACAGTTAGGAACAGAAGGTGGAAGGAATGACTGGGTGGGTAAACTATTTGCCACACAAGCATGAGGACCTGAGGTTGGATCCCAACACACATGTAAAAGAATGCGCATGGTACATGTGACTCTAATCCCAGCATTAGGGAGGCAGTGTGACAGGAGGAGCCCTGTGACTTGCCAGCCAGTCAGTCTAGCCAATTGGAGAGCTTCAGGTTCAGTGAGAGACTGTCTCTAAGGTGAATGAAAATACCCAAAGCTGACATCTGACCTTCTCTAATACAGGCATAAGTGCATGTGTACCCACAACCATGTGGACACACACACACACACACACACACACACACACACACGCACATGCACACTGTTTAAGTACATGATTGTAAGTAATAAATAGTCAAAATACAGAGAACAACTGACTGTGGAGTGAACAGTTCCAATGGATACATCTACAACACTACCCACCTCAGAGTCAGGGAACGTTGTGGCAGAGGTGACTGAAAGACATGAGCCAAAGGACCAGGAAGTCTCCTTCAAGATTGTGTCTTCCAGATATGACAGGGGAGCTGTACCCCTAAACTCTCAACAGTATGAATGCCTAAACAAGACCTGAACAAGAACAATACCAAATGACATAACAATGTGGTGGGGGAAATTTTTATGGGGTCCCATACCTAGATGAGGAGAGATACAGGCAATTAATGACTTCTGAGAAATGGAGAATTAGTCTCCTCCAAAGATGAGCTCCCTAATTGGTTATCCAATACCAAATGGTCAACCGTAAAATCATGTATATATAAGCAATACTAAAAGAACTTGGGAGGAATGTATATATAAAGACGTCATGAATTTGAAAGGGAGCACGGGTGGCATGTGAATAGATGAAGAGAACAAACAGAAGGGGAAATTATGTAATTATATTTAGATTTAAAATTAAATATATTTTTAAAGATGAGAAAGAAGTGGCAATAGAAGGACTATTTTGAAAAGGATGAAACAGAATTATTGGACCAAGAGAAAAGATTAAAAAGTATTAAAAAAAATCAAGGGAATTTGAGGAGGAGAGGAGAAATAGGGGAAGAGGGTGGGACTGGGAAGAGAGGAGGGAAAGGGCTGCAATTGAGATGTAGAGTTAATAAATAAATTAATAAATGAGAAAAAAATCAAGGAACTTGTGCAATAAAAAGATATTATCACACCTAGGCTTGTAGAGGGCAAGTTTGAGAAAGCAAACCAGGTAGAAAGTTGGACCACAAAAACAGCAAAATGTAAGAAGATATGGAGCAAAAAAAAATGTATAAAAGAAGCATAAAACTTGATTTTACATCCAACCTTGGATTCTAAAACTTGTTAGATGCCTAGAGAAAGGCTAATATCATATCTAATAGACCAGACCCTTCAAAACTTAATATTTCAAGTCATCAAAATATCCACATAGAAGTTGTAGAGACATGGCCTGTATAGTTTCAAAAGACAGAATTACCTCCAAAATACAGACTATACAGGGAAATGATTTAGGTTGGAGGTGTTTCTAGCAACATGGATTTCCAGTCATACAGTACAGGATTGCAAAATAGAATATTATTTAAATAGAGATTATAGAGATTGGATTTCAGAGATAATGATGATAAGATTGTAATTACTAGGACTGGAAAAATGGGGGGCTAGTCTTTCATGAAGATAAGTATGTACTCTAACACTGCATTACATCCCCGTTTAAAGGTGCCCTTTTGGCCAAACTTTCAATTCCCAATAAATTTGGGCTATGTCTTTCTTTCTCTGAGATTCTACCAACACTTTAGGGAATTAAAGTTCTCTGTTACCAGAGAGAGTAAAACAAACAATGTCAACCAGTTGTGTTGATGATATCACTGTTCTCCGGTTGGTGCTTCTCATGACAAAGTGTAATGTGATTTGTTTCACTATATATTATTCATTTAAAAACATGTACTGCATGTTTTAAATAATATAAATGCATCATGATGTATATACCCTCCAGCAGCTTATTATGATAATGATTGCTTATTAAGTTTGAAATAATTGCCACTAATTTTTACTGTTGTATATCACTGAATAAATATGCCACAATTGTTTTATCCATTTTCTTGAATGAATATTTTTATCACATTAATAGAGCTTCTGATGTTTCTGTCAATCAGTCAGTCCTTGTCGGCTATGCAGTTTTTCTCTTGTTTATATAACCAGGTTCTGTCACTTGGGCATACACCTTACAAGTGGAATATCTTTTGGATTTTGTGATTGTTTGAATGAAAATGTCCTCTATAAGTTCATAGGGAGTGGCACTATTAGGAGGCATGACCTTGTTAGATTAGGTGTGTCCTTGTTGGAGGAAGTGTGTCACTGAGAGTGGATTTTTGAAGTTTTGAATTTTCAAGCCAAGCCAAGTGGCTCACTCTCTCTTCCTGCTGCCTGCCAATCCAGGTGTATAACTCTGGGCTCCTTCTCCAGCACCATGTCTGCCTGAGTGCTGGCATGCTTCCTTCCATGACAATAATGGACTAAACCTTAGCACGTGTAAGTCAGCCCCAATTAAATGGTTTCTTTTATAATAGTTGCCATGGTTATGGTGTCTCTTCACAGCAATAGAAACCCTAACTAAGACTTCCATATCTTATTTTCTTTTAATATATCTGTTTTAATAGATGTACTCAACCTATTTACATTTACAATGATGGCCAATTGATACAGATTTGTTATCTCTGTTTTCTCTTTGTGCTTTTTTTCTCCCTTCCTGCACTATTTGCAGTTGCTTGAAAGTTTCATCTGATTTTTACTGCAGTGGTTGATAATTTAGATATTCAATTTCTATTATTTTTGTGAATAAGTTTAACTGTTCAGATATTTATGATACCCAATGTAAAGGACAAAGTTTTTTCATGTGTTTCATGTCCTCTTTAAGTGTCTTTTGAGACAGGGTTACATACAGCTGAGGGTGACCCTGAACATATCCCACTCCTCATGTCTTGAGATTGCAAGTATGTTCAACTGTGCCCAGTTTATGTGCTGCTAGATATAAGACACAGGACTTCATGTATGCAAGGCAAGCACTCTACCAAATAACCCATGCCTCTAACCTTAAGGTGTACATAAAGCCAGCCTTGAACATGTGATTCTCCTGCTTCGTCCTCTTTAGCACTTGCCAACCAATGTGTACCATAACAGCCATCTAGTCTTGTCTTTTGGGTTTTTGGGGTTTTTTGGTTTTTTGTTTACTTTTTTGAGTTTATGATATAAATACATTTCCCCCTTCCCTTGCCTCCCTCAAGACTCTCCCATAAACCCCTCTTTGCTTCTCTTTCAAATTAATGGCCTCTTTTTTGTTGTTATAGCATTCATATATGTATATGCAAATATATATATAGTCCTAAATATATTCTACACAGTCTGTACTATGTTACTCATGTGTATGTTTTCAGAGCTCACCATTTGATATTGGATAATCAGTTGGTGTAGTCTTCCCTGAGGAAGACTGTTGTTCTTGCATTTGTACAGTAGAAATCTTGTACAGTTGAATTTCTTATCTCCTATTTCCATAATATTCTTGTTGAACATTTTATTTTCATTTTTAATTTTTTTTTATTTTTAAATTTATATTATTATTGTGCATGGCACATGTGCAGAGATCAGAGGATCATTTTAGAGAGTTGGTTCTCTCCTTCTACTGTGGGTTTTGGGGGTTGAACTCAGATTGCCAGCCATGGCAAGTTTGCATGGCAAGAACTTTTACGCACTGTGCCATCCTGCCAACTTTATTTTGGTTTTTTGTTTTATTTTTATTTAATTTCTATTTTTGCTGTAATGATGCATGAATGCATGCTGAAAATACACTCATGCTGACTCAACAAAACCCCTTGAATAAAGAGAATATGTTTTAAGATTATATTTGTACAAAGATATATTCGGTTTGAATACAGTCTTTTCTAGCTACATGTGCCTATGAAGGATTTGAAACATGATTAGTTCAAATTGAAATGCATATGGGCTTTCAAAGATGTAATATGAACAAAAAACTAAACTACTTTGTTCATAATTTGCATACCTATTACATGTTGAAAACTAATTTTTTATATATTGCTTAATATAAAACATTAATTGAATAAATATAATTTTTTTATTTTTATAAAATGGCTAATAAAATATAAATTTCACACGTGACTTTGTTAAGGGGAATCATACAATTTTATGTATTGTTTAACATTTCTGTCATAAAGTGATTTAAATTGCTAAGTATGATAGCACACACCTCTTATTCCAGCACTAAGGAAATGGAGCTAGGAGGATCAGAAGTTCAAGATCATCTTCGACTACAGGGAATTTGAAGAAACATTGGTAAATCTCAAAATAATTATACTAAGGATAATAAATCAAACCAAACAAAACAAAACACATCACCAAGATTACATTTATACAAAATCATATAGGAAATAAATCTGTTGGGAAAGAAAGCAAATCACTGTTTACTTGGGGGTGGATTGTGATGGTTAATCTTTATTTTTCATTAACTTATTTATTCACTTTTCATCCTGCTTGCAGCTCCTTCCCTCCTCTCCTCCCAGTCTCACCTTCACACCTCCTCCCCCTACTTCTCCTTCCCATTCTCCTCAGAGAAGAGGAAGCTCCCCCCATGGGTAGGAACCCACTCTGGTACATCAAGTCACAGGAGGACTAAACATCCTCTCCCACTGAGGCTAGACAAGGCAGAAAGCTAGGGGAAAGGAATCCAAAGGCAGGCAAGAGAGTCAGACAGTCCCAGTTACAATTGTTAGGGGAGCCATATGAAGAACAAGCTGCACATCTGCTACACGTGTGTAGGGGACGTAGGTCCAGTCCATGAATGCTCTTTGGTTGGTGGTTCAGTCTCTGTGAGCCCCCAGGGGCCCAAGGTAGTTTACTCTCTAGGTCATCTTATGGTGTCCTTGACCCTGCCAGCTCCCTCAATCCTTCCCCCTACTCTTCCAGATTTCCCAAGCTCTGCCTATTGCTTGGCTGTGGGTCTGCATCTGTTTCCATTATCTGCTGGATGAAGCCACTCAGTAGACAATTATGCTAGGTTCCTGTCTGCAAGGATAACAGAGTATCAGTGTCAGGGGTTGGGTATCTCCCATGGGCTGGGTCTCAAGTTGGGTCAGTCATTGGTTGGCATCCCCTCAATCTCTGCTCCATCTTTATCCCTGTACTTCTTGTGGGGAGGACAAATCTTGAGTCAAAGGTTTTGTAGGTGGGTTGGTGTCCACCTCCTTCAACTGAAAGTCCCACCTGGCTACATGAGATGGCCACTTCAGGCTCCATATCCCTGGTGCTAGGTGTCTCAGTTAGGGTCACTCCCATAGACTCCCATGAGCCTCCCCCATGACAGAGATGTCCCCCCACTGATTTCCGATTTCCATTCTCTCTCCCAGCCTGCTCCCTGCCCATCCTCCCCCATACAACTCAAAGATTCCATCTCACACCTGTCAAAATGGATAAGATCAAAAACTCAAGTGATAGCACATGCTGGTAAGGATGTGGAGCAAGGGGAACACTCCTCCATTGCTAGTGGGACTGCAAACTTGTACAACCACTTCGAAAATCAATCTGTCAGTTTCTCGGAAAACGGAATGGTTCTACCTGAAGACCCAGCTATACCATTCCTGGGCATATACCCAAAAGATTCTCCACCATACCACAAGGACATTTGCTCAACTATGTTCATAACAGCTTTATTCACAATAGCCAGAAACTGGAAACAACCCAGATGTCCCTGAAATGAAGAATGGATACAAAAAATGTAGTACATTTACACAAAAGAACACTACTCATCTATTAAAAACAAGGACATCTCTGATCCTAGAGGCATTGCAGATGTAGTTACTGTGCATCAGTAGGTGGCAGAGAGGAGAGAGGCTATGTCTATATTCAGTGTTCTGACCTATGAACATCTGAATGAATAGCAGCATATCTGGAAACAAGCAAGCCAGAGACCAATATCAGTTCAGTGCCATGAGGCCCAGACAGGGAGCTATGATGTGATGTGACAACCACCAGTCCAGCACCCGGCAAGAACTAGAAGGGCTCCCAGGACAGGAAGCAAGGCAGAGACTAGAAGAACGCTCTCTGACCCTGGATGTGGAGGTGGTGGGTGAGCCAGTCCTAAGAGTGTGAGTGTGAGAGTCAGCCCTGCCTTTTGCCTGCTTTTGGTGGTGTTGGTGAGGGAGAGACCGCCCCCTTTTTCCCTCACCACCAATGGCAGACAGGAGATCTGGCCCCAATGGGGTCAGAAGAGCAGGACAGCTGTCCCTGCCTCTCACATACTACAACATTCGGGAGAGCAGGTCCTGCACCTCACTTGGGCAGTACAGTACAACTGACCCTGGATGTGGGGAATGTGGGTGAGCCAGCCCTGAGGGAGGGAGTGTGGGTAGTGAGCCCTGCCCTTTGTCTGCTTTCTCATGCTGTTGTCAAGAGAGAGAGAGAGAGAGAGAGAGAGAGAGAGAGAGAGAGAGAGATTCCCCTCCACTCTATGATGCATTCGACATGAGATAAGCTCATGTAATGGGCTCATGAGAGCAGGAGAGCTGGTCCAGCCCCTTACCAGCTGCAGCACTTGTGAGAACAGACCCTGTACCTTACCTGGGTAGCAAAGTAGAACTGGCCCTGGATGTGAGAGTTGCAGCCCCAGAACCAGGTTTTTGAGTTGGCCCACTCCAACATATACCCTGTGGATGAACTGCTGGAGTGCATCAACAGGCCAGTTTCACAGACCCAAAACTACAGGATCTCCATTGCACAGGACAACAACAGTATATCTGAGAGGAGTCCCAGTGAGGTTCCAGTGTTGACAAAATAGCAAAAGCCAGACGTTTCCTACCAAACCAAGGAGTCATTATAATGAACATTAGCAAGCAAAAAAAAAAAAAAATCATGTAGACAAAACAGAATATTGTTGGACACACTGTGACACAGTACAACTTCCATAAGGAGAATTTTTTTTAGGGTAGAGGGTGGGTCTGAGGAGAGGTGGGAGATGAGATGAAACAGGATACATGATGTGAAATTCACAAAATAAGAAAAACAATAAAAATTTTAAAATTTAAACAAGGTCATTATGAAATTTGCAGACAAGTAGATGGAACTAGAAAATATCCTGAATGAGATTACCCAGACCCAGAAGACATGCATGGTAAGTACTCACTTATAAGTGGATATTAGCTATAAAGTATGGGATAACCACATTACAATCCACTGACACAAAGAAGTTAAGTGACAAGGAGGGCTCAAGGGAAGATGCTTGAATCTCAGGCAGAAGGGGAAATAAAATAGTCATTGGAAGTGGAAGAAGAGAAGGAACTGGGTGGGAGATGGGGTGGAGAAGTTAACTGGGATGGGCATCAGGTGTTGATGGTTAATCTTAAATTACCAACTTCAGCACATTTAAAATCACCTAGGAAGCACATCTCTAGGCATGTCTGTGAAGGTATTTCTAGAGAAAGTTAACTGAGGAGGAAATTCCCACACTGAATGTGAACAGAACCGTTCGTGGGCTAGAATCTCTTACTGAGTAAGAAGGAGAAAATAAACTAAATTCCAGCATCATCTCTTTCTTTCCTAATTGAGGGCACAATATGACTCTGTGATTCATGTTCCCACTGCCATATCTTCCTCTGCCATGATGGACTATATACCCTCAAATTATGAGCTAAATATAAATCCTTCCTTTCTTAAGTTGCATTGGACAGATATTTTGTCACAGCAGCAACAAAAATACCAAACATAAACCAGGCTTGGTGGCGCACTCCTTTAATCCCAGCATTCTCGAGGCAGAGGCAGGCAGATCTCTGTGAGTTTGAGGACAGCCTGGTCTACAGAGTGAGTTCCAAGACAGCCAGAGACACACAGGGAAACCCTGTCTTGAGGGGAAACAATTCAAAAATAATAAAATAACAAACACATGGAAAGAATTACTTCTTTGGGTGCTAGATATATTCACTATCCTGATTGTTGATTTTCATTAGAGTTCAAAAGAATGTTAGGGTTAAAAGCATAAGGTTGGAAACACAAAGAAAGGTTTAAAAAAGGAAGAAGATTTTCAGCTAAGTAGGAGGTAGCTGACCTGATTAGCAAAGAAAAAGGGCAGGTCTCTAGGAACAATAACAAAGTCGCTATTGTCATGTTCCAGGCAGCTCTTGCAAGGCCCTCCTGAGGAACACATTCAAGTCATCATTGCCCTTGCTCTCAGTAAATGATTCAGTAATTACACTTTTATATATATTCTTGCATATAATTGTAATAGACTAAGCAGTATGTAAGGATAACTTCTTTAAAAAATAAGTGTCTGCCTGTTTCAGGAAGGAAAACACCACAGACCACCAAGGCATAGGCAAGAAGAGCAACAGCTGATAAAGATGTGTAAGCCAGATGCTAGAGATGGCCTCTGCCACTGCCATTCGGTTTAGTCTAGCCTCCACTCCAGGAGGTGTGCTTTGTTTTTTCTTTCTAAAATTACCCTTATTTATTTGCTTCCTATAACCTGTATCTGGTATGAATCCTTCTTCTTTAGGAGTACAATAACTTAGGCTGCTTCCAATGGAATCACGAGGCTTAGAGGAAGCATCATCTCACCTCATTGACAAAGAGTTTCATGAAATAAACCACTTGTATCTTACAAGACCACCATGGATTAAAGCTGGATTTCAACAACAACAGAATCAACAGAAAGCCTACACATTCATGGAAACTGAACAACTCTCTACTCAATGACCACTGGGTCAGAAAACAAATAAAGAAGGAAATCAAAGACTACTTAAAATCCAGCCAAAACGACATACCCAAACCTTTGAGACACAATGAAAGCAGTGCTACGAGGAAAGTTCATAGCACTAAGTGCCTTCAAGAAGAAAAGTGTGACAGCTCATATTAACAACTTAACAGCAGAACTGGAAGAGCTAGAAAAAAAGAAGCAAACACTCCCAAGAGGAGCACAAGGCAGGAAATCATCAAACTTAGGGCTGAAATCAACAACTTAAAAACAACAACAACAACAAAAAAAAAACAATACAAAGAATCAACAAAGGCAAGAGTTGGTTCTTTGAGAAAATCAACAAAATAGACAAACCCTTAGCCAAACTGACAATAAGACAGATGGAAAATTTCCAAATCACTAAAATCAGAAATGAAAAGGGAAAAGTAACAACAGACATTAAAGAAATCCCGAGAATCTTTAGGTCATACTTCAAAGATCTGTACTCCACAAAATTTGAAAACCTAAGCGAAATGGACAATTTTCTTGATATATTCCACCTGCCAAAGCTAAATCAAGATCATATTAACAAATTAAACAGTCCTATAACCCGCAAGGAACTAGAAAGAGTTATTAAAAACCTCCCAACCAAAAAAAAAAAAAAAAAAACAGCCTAGGGCCAGATGGTTTCAGCACAGAATTCTACCAAACCTTCAAAGAAGACCTAATACCAACACTCTTCAAACTCTTCCACAAAATAGAATCAGAAGGAACACTGCCAAACTCATTCTATGAGGCCACAGTCACCCTGATTCCTAAATCACACAAAGACTGAACAAAGAAAGAGAACTTCAGACCAATTTCCTTCATGAACATAGACACAAAAATACTTAATACTGGCAACCCGAATCCAGGAACACATCAAAAGTATCATATACCAAGATCAAGTAGGCTTCATCCAAGGAATGCAGGGTTCAACATATGAAAATCCATCAATGTAATTCCCATATAAACAAGCTGAAAGAAAAAAACCACATGATTATCTCGATAGATGCTGAAAAAGCATTTGACAAAATCCAACACCCTTTCATGCTAAAAGTCCTGGAGAGAGCTGGCATACAAGGACCATACCTAGAAATAATAAATACAGCAAGCCAGTAGCCAACATTAGTTTTTTAAATAATTTATTTTTTATTTCTTCAAGTTACATCTCAATCACAATCCCCTCCCTACTCCCCCCTCCAGTCCCACCCTTCCACCCTCTTCCCCCTCAAACCCCCATCCTCTACCCTGTTTTTTTTAGTTTAAGGTATTTCTTTTTTCCCCCAACAGCTCTCACTTTCAGTCCAACAAATGGTTCTTTCTCTTATAACTATAAATACAATACAAAACAACAGAAATAAATAGGCCACAATTATGAGAGTTATATGGCTTAGCATACATTCCCAACCTCTTTGAACTTCTGCTCATATGCGATGATATAAGATCACCAGATACACATGCATACAACCCAGCAAATCTTTTTTTTTTTTTTTGAGACAGGGTTTCTTTGTGTATCCTTGGCTGTCCTGGACTTACTTTGTAGACCAGGATGGTCTTGAACTCACAGAGATCTGCCTGCCTCTGCTTCCCGAGTGCTGGGATTAAGGCGTACACCACACTCCCAGAAGCAAATCTTTTTTTAAGAAAGGAAACACAAGCTTATAGCAATGTCTCTGGTTCAGATCCAGCACTACAGGGGGCTTTTCTCCACTCTATGGTTATAAATTTTAGGCAACTCATTTATGTTGAAATCTACTTAAGTTTAGCCCCTCTGCAGAAGCCTACTTCAGCTTAAATGGAGAGAAACTTAAAGCATTTCCTCTAAAATCAGGAACAAGGCAAGGATGCCCACTCTCCCCATATCTCTTTAACATAGTCCTAGCCAGAGCAATAAGACAACTAAAGGAGATCAAGGGGATACAAATTGGAAAAGAAGAAGTCAAATTATCCCTATTTGCAGATGATATGATAATATACATAAATGATCCCAAAAATTCCACCAGAGAATTATTACAACTGATAAACACCTCCAGCAAGGTGGCTGGATACAAAATTAACTCAAAAAAATCAAAAGCCTTTCTTTATACAAAAGATAAATGGACTGAGAAAGAAATTAGGGAAACAACTCCCTTCACAATGGCCACAAACAACCAAAAATACCTGTGGGTAACTCTATCCAAGCAAGTGAAAGATCTGTATGACAAGAACTTCAAGTCCTTGAAGAAAGAAATTGAAGAGGACATCAGAAGATGGAAAGTTCTCCCATGCTCATGGATAGGTAGGATCAACATAATAAAAATGGCCACCCTACCAAAAGCAATATACAGATTCAATGCAATTTCTATCAAAATACCAACACAATTCTTTACAGATCTGGTAAAAACAATTCTCACCTTCATAAGGAATAACGAAAAAAACCAGAATGCTAAGTCAAGCCTGTACAATACAAAAACATCTGGAGATATCACTGTAGTATATATATGTAATACTATTACATGCCATCATTTTATGGCATGAATGGAAATTTACAAATGTCTTTCTTCTGTTCAAAGAACAGAAAACATTCCTTAATTGATTTGTGCACAAGGCATTTTTGTAATTACAGAAACATATGTTACTTGTGAGAAATTATATATTTTCAGAACAAAGTGACCAGATACCACAGAAGACAAGTAGCCCAAATGATCCAGCCTCGTAGACTGGCTCAATAACTGTTTTCTCCAAAGTCTACATCCAAAACAACTTCAAACAGCTTGCTGAGATGGCCCAGCCTCACAGACTTTTCCAGCCAGGACTTCAATAAAGCCCTGAACTTTCCTACCCAAAGTCAGGCTTTGGACTACGAATTTCTCAGGGCATTCAAATTGCTAAGCACATAGAGACTGGACAACAAATGTTACAATTAACTTGCTTAGCCATTTTTCCATTTTTGGACCCCCAACAGGTTTTCTGCATCCCAATTCAGTAGGAAGCAGTTTTAAGAGAGCGATGTCCCATTCCCAAAAAGTGGGGTGGATAATTCTTTGGTCATTTGATGTGTTATAAATGTTATTTAGGGGTAATGGTTACAAATTGTTATATGGTCTTGTTAAGCAAGGTATAGAAAGTTAGACTTGGAGATCACTTTTTCTTTTCTCTATCCTTCTTTCTCTCTTATATAGGGAGAAAAACTTGAAAAGAAAAAAGGGGGGAATATATATAATAGAAATGATAAGATATAAGGATAAATTATTGAATCTTCTCTGAAACTTAAAACTGTTGTTATTCTTAAAATAAGGTTATCTTTTGACACATTAGTATAAAATTTTGTATATTGATAAAAATAAGATTAATTTTGATTCATTAGTATAGAATTTTGTATTTTGACACATAATAGTATATTTCCACTCTTGTATAAGGCATTGTGCCTATACAAATCATTTAAAAGTGCAGGTTTACTTCCAAACCTTTTATGGGTTGCTATTGCAATCTATTTAGGAGTCTGTATAATACAAGTTGACTGGCCAGTTGAGCTTCTGGTCATGTCAAACACTAGTCTTAATTTATCATAAAATAGACTCAATATGTTAAACAGTAAATGGTTAAAAATATACAGTTTGTTCATAGATAGAAGATAGGTGATTGATAGATAGATTTATAAATAAAATAATAGATGTCTTCAAAACCCTCAGAGGCATAAGGAAATGGCATTTAAAGATGTTTTTATTATTTTAAGAATTGTTTGACTTAAGACAGTCAGCTCCTGACAGCTCCCATTTGACTTGGAAGAAGACAATGTGCATCAAAAAGAAATCTCCCATCAGGAGATAATTCCTATTGGGCAAAAATGTCCCTGCTTTCTCAACAGACTATATATAGTCCAGTGATGGACCAGAGCTTAAATGCAGGTAAGTTGATGTCTTGATTCTGCAGAGACAGAAAGGGAAAATCCTTCTTATTTCCTACTGTACAATTTATCATGTGAAAAATGCTTGGCCAGAAGGCTGAAGATGATCCTCCAATGATATTAAGAGATATTTGGGACTGTCTAGGTAACAAACTGTCATATACTTTTTGGAAGCTGCTCTCCTATACTTCCTACTCACTCAAATAATAACTTTATCCCTTCTTATATCTTTGATGGGGTTGAAGGAATAATAGTTATAAAATTTCAATTGAACTTGAGTTGTTTAGGATTTTAAAGGATATTTTCAAGTCTAAATAAAAATTTTAGGACCTCAAAAGAAATATAGGATATGATAAAAAATATTTAGGTTCAGAACTTTAGACACATCAAGATAGATAGATGATTTTTTTCTTCTTCAAGATTGCCTGATACAAATAGGCTAAACATTACGTGTGTAACTTTTATATATGGTTTTCTTGATTGTTTCACATTTGTTCTTATTGTTTTTACTATATGAGTTAAAAATTTCAGCCTTTTTATTAGACAAAAGGAGGGAATTGATGGGGTAATGTTAAACATTCTAAATGTTAATTAATTGGTCCTGCTTGCTGTATGTTACTTACATTGTCTCTGTTGGTTAAATAAAATGCCAAGGCCTGAGATTGGGCAAAGACAGAGAAAGGCGGGACTTCCTGAGATTAGAGCAGGAACCCTGAGTTTTACACAGAGGATTAATTCATTCCAACCAGGAGCAGGAAGAAGGAGGACACACACCATGGGTTAGAAAAAAGAACCTCATTCTACATGGCCAGGAACATTGGCATAGCATTGAGAATAGTAGTCCAAGGGGACATATGTATATATGGGGTCATATTTGAGTGTTAGAATTAAGAGCTAGCTTAGGTGGGCCAAGATTGCTCAATTCAGGCCAAGGCTTGTTAAAATCCACGTGGTGTCTGGGTGTACTCATTAATAATGGCTGGTTAAGGATTAACAGCTGCTAATCAATTAACAATAATAGAAATACTGTTAAACAATTTAATTAATTATTTCTACATATCACCATCCCAGATTTCAAGCTATACTACAGAGCAATAGTAATAAAACCAGCATGGTACTGGTATAGAAACAGACCAGTTGATCAACGGAATAGAATTAAAGACCCAGAAATGAACCCACACACCTATGGTCACTTAATTTTTGACAATGAAGCCAAAACTGTACAATGGAAAAAAGCACATCTTCAACAAATGGTTCTGGTCTAACTGGATGTCCACATGTAAAGGAATGCAAATAGACTCATACTTATCACCTTGCACAAAACTTAAGTCCAAGTGGATCAAAGACCTTAACATAAAGCCAAACACACTAAATCTAATAGAAGAGAAAGTGGGGAAAAGCCTCGAATTCATTGGCACAGGTGACAACTTCCTGAACAGAACACCAATAATTGCTCAGGCTCTAAGAGCAAAAATCAATAAATGGGACCTCATGAAACTGAGAAGCTTCTGTAAGGCAAAAGACATTGTCATTCAAATAAAATGGCAGCCTACAGATTGTGAAAAGATCTTTACCAACCTCATATCTGACAGAGGGCTAATATCCATAATTTACAAAGAACTCAATAAATTACACATAAAGAAACTAAATAATCCAATCAAAAAATGGGTAACCGAGTTACACCAAGAAATTACAAAGCAGAAATCTCTAATTGCCAAGAGGCACTTGAAGAAATGCTCAACATCTTTAATTATCATAGACATGCAACTGAAAACGACCCTGAGATTCCATCTCACACCTGTCAGAATGGCTAAGATCAAAAACTCAACTGACAGCACATGCTCTTGAGATTGTGGAGAAAGGGGAACACTCCTCCATTGCTGGTGGGAGTGCAGGCTTGTGCAACCACTATGGAAATCAGTCTGGCGATATCTTGCAAAACTTGGAATAGCTCTACCTCGAAACTGCACCATACCACTTCTGAGTATACATCCAAATGATTCCTCATCAAACCACAAGGACATCTCCTCATCTTTGTTCATAATAGCTAGAAACTGGAAACAACCCTGATGTCCCTCAACCAAAGAATGGATAAAAATTCCACAATGGAATACCACTCAGCTATCAGAAACAACAAAATCATGTAATTTGCAGCCAAATGGATGAAAGTAGAGAAGCTTATCCTGAGTGAGCTAACCCAGACTCAGAAGGATGCACATGGCATCTATTCACTTATAGTCAGATTTTAGCCATATAGTACAGGATAACTATACTACAACCAATGAACCAAAGGGAACAGGAACATAGACTTTGTTACCTGTCAATGAGGCACTTTGCCCTAGTGGTGCTGCCTTGTAGGCCCCCAGTGTATGAGGAGGCTCTTAGCCCTCATATGACTGCTGAACTGGGGGGAAGAGGGCTGATTTGTAGGGACACCTCATTCCGGAGGAGTGGGATGGAAGGGATAGGGGGTAGAGGGTGGGAAGGTAGGACTGGGAGGGGTGGAAAGAGGGCACTGTGATGGAGATGTAACTTGAAGTTTAAGTAAAAATTTTTTTTTAAAAAAGGAAAAAAGGAAATGCACAGACAAACATAATTTGCCAAACTTCACTTTAAAATAAATGCAATTCTAAAGTAGAACATTTTTCTCAGATATCTGGTGATACTTCCCTGAATATCCAGTTTTAGGAAGGGGATGCTGGGGAAAAAAAAGGGAACACTCAATCTATATGAATGTAGATTGTTGACACATAGATGTCATTGTAAGAAGTTTAGATAATCAGGTCAAAATTCTCGGTATACTATATACAGCTTTTCCAACACCTTTGTCTACTCTTAATTCACAACCCTAACTCCTTTCTCTTTCACAATACCCTTCAACTAGCTCACCCTCTCCTCCTACTGTTTGAAAAGTCCCTTTCACCTCTGTATTATACCTGTAGATTGCCATTTTCCTTCAAAAAAGAAAGAAAGAAAAGCAATAGGTCAACGGCAGCTTCTATTTCATGGAGAGATTGAGGACAACCAAGGCTCCAAGAGACCCCACCTCAAAAACAGAACAAAACAAACAGAAATAAAACCAGATTGGTTCATCTTGTTATCCAGGTCCACTACTTTTCCTGATCCCTCCTCTTAGAAACTAATTTCTGTTTTGCACTCATGATCCCAATTGTAATAAGTGCTTAAATACTTGCATTACTCCTTTGCATACATGTGGCATCCCTGAGGAAAGAGATTCATTCCTTTATTCACATTGACTAACATAAAACCTTGCACATAAGGATATAGTAATGCTGGATATTTAGCTAGAGACATAACATGTGCAGAAAAAAAACACTCATACACATAAAAATTTAATACAGCCCTGCCCCTAGAGGCATTGCTGAGTCACATGTGTAGCAGTAGGTGGCAGAGAGAAGAGAGGCTATGTGTACATTCACTGTTCTGATCTATGAACATCTGAATGCATAGTAGCTTAACATTCCTGGGGAAAAAAATCAACCTGGAGGCCAACACCAGTTCTGCATCATGGGGCCCAGACAGGGAGCTAACCATGACAACCATAGGTGCAGCACCAGGCTAACACCAGATGGGCTCCCAAGACAGGAAGCAAGCCAGAGACTAGAAGAACCCTACCTGGCCCTGGATGTGGCGGTTGTGGGTGATCCAGTGTTGCCTTTTGTCTGCTTTGTGGTGGTGTTGGTGAGGGAGAGATCCCCTCCACTCTCTGATGCCCTCTATACATGTAGCAGGTGGGAGAGTTGGCCCTCATGGGCTCATGAGAGGAGGAGAACTGGTTCAGCCCCTTACCAGATGCAGCACTCAGGAGAGCAGGCCCTGTACCTTACCTGGATAGCACAGTAGAACTGGCCTTGAATGTGGGGCTTATAGGCCCAGAACCAGGGCTCTGAGTTGGCCCTCACCAATATATACCCCCTGGACGAACTGCTGGAGTGCATGAAGAGGCCAGTTCCACAGACCCAAAACTACAGGATCTTCATGACACAGCACAACAGGATATCTGTACCAGTGAGGTTCCAGTATCGGCAAAGTAGCAGAAGCCAGAGGCCTTGTACCAGACCAAGAAATCATTATAATGAACATTTGCAAGCAAAATAGTGTGGACAAAATGGAATACTGTGGGACACACTGAGACACACTACAGCTTCCACAATGAGATGTTTTTTCTCTGTTGGGAGAGGTTTCAAGGGTAGAGGGTAGGTCTGAGGGGAGGTGGGAGGTGAGAGTGAAAAGGGTACATGATGTGAAATTCACAAAATAAAAAAGCAATAAAAAGAAAAAAGTTGATATAGCTTTTTAAAAGATTTTTTAAATGTCATTCTCTTCCTCCTGTATTATATTTTCTTTAACATTTATGGCTGAGTTCACTTATGGGCAAGGCTGAAATTCAAGACCTGGCCCAGCTACTCTATTTTAGCATGATGGCAGTAGTTTTGGTTATCCTTACTGAAAGATGTAGCAAACATTTTAGTTGTCATTACTGAGAAAAGAATAGCCTGGTTTCCTAGTAAGAGATTTCTTTCAGTACACAAGCTTTTCACTTATGTAGTTCAAATGAGATACTACCACTGAGTTTTTGTTGGTTTTGTTGTTGTTGTTGTTGCTGCTGCTGTTGCTGCTATTGTTATTGTTTTGATATGTTGGTGATTGACACCTGTCTGCATGCTAGTCAGGTGCTCCACCACTGAGACAGGGTGTGACTAAGTCATCTCAGGTTGGTCTCCAACTCACAAATCCCCTGCCTAAGCCTCTCTCATTCTGAGAGTGTAAGTCTGACCACTACACCTATTTATAGCACTGTTCTTTGTATATCCTCTTAGGCTTACCTCAGAGTTAAAATGTTGAATTAAGACATTTTCTGGTTCAGCTGAGCCTAAATTTGATATTTTATCATATATGTAGAAAAGGATAAGCATAATGAATTTGGAATATGACAATTCTTTCTAGCCCATACTCCTAGTACCACTTTAAAATCTTTTGTTTGATTGTTGGAACTTAGGTTTGAGTGATTCCATTTAATTTTAATCAGAAGGTATCATTTTGAGAGCTATACATGCACAGCTATGACCTTACACCTGTAATGCCAGCACTCCACAGACTGAGTAAGGAAAATTAGGCCAGTCTTGGTTACATTGTGAGTTCAAGGCAAAACCAGGCTACATAGTTTGGTACATACAAGGCCAGCCTTGGCAACATGAGACCATTTTTTTTCTAAATTAATCAATGCAAATATTTCAATTTTGCCTGTGAAGACCCCGGTATAGTAACACAAACCTATAACCCAGCACTTGGGGGGCATAGACAAGATCACAGCAAGTTCCAGGACAGTCTGGCCTACATAGGGAATTCTAGGCCCACTGTAGCTACATAGAAAGTCTCTGTCTCAAAAGAAATAAACAATAGGAAAAAATGAATGTACCAGGTGACTTTATCACTTATTAATTTGCTTGATTACTTATGAAGCTGAATATATGCTATTCCTACTATAATAAGTTATTTTGGAAACTAGTAGCAATGTCACAAACTCATTGTTGTACCAAACTTTGGATGTAGAAAAATGTGAAACTGTATATAATAACAATGAAGCTTGCTTACTTTCAGATGCATGTTAGGAAAGAACCCTATGAAAATTTTTAAAGTAACATTTAAATATATTAATATGTGTTTCATCACAATTTAATGGAGGAAACTTCTTCATGACAGATATGTACATTCATATTAAATTCATGTATATATTCAATCAAAAAAAGTCATGACACAGTAATGACTAATGTGATAAAGATGCATTTATGAAACAGGGGCAATTGAATAGGTATCACTTGCTCTTCATATGTAAATTCCATTACTAAGCAAGCACTACTGTTCTCTTGTGTTTCTATAGAATGCTATGATTACTAGGAATATCATGTAGAACAAGAGGAGACAATGTCTCTTTGTTCCATTTTCAAATTTACAAAGAACCAAAAATTCATATCTAATCACAGTGAGATGAACCCTCCCACATCAATTATAAATCAACAAAATGCTACACATGGGACAATTTGATGGAGCTAGTTCCTCAGTTAAGGTTTCACCTTCCCAAGTGACTCTAGTTTCTGTCAGGTTGACGAAAACTAACCAATACACACATATACCGATAATCTCAGCACTAGGAAGGTACAAAGACAAAGACAAAGAGCTTAAAATCATTCTTAGTTGGTGCACAACCTGGCCTACATGAGATCCTGTTTCAAAACAATGCTTGACCTGGTGACACCTGTCTTTATTCCCAGCACCCAGAAACCAAAGGCAGGTGGGTCTTTGTGTGTTTAAGGCTAGCCTGGTCTACATAGTGGCAGGACAGCCAGGGATACATAGTGAGACTATATGACAAAATAAAATAACCACAAAATATTTGAAGATAGTATTAATTGCTATCTATCTATCTATCTATCTATCATCTATCCGCTAACCCATCAACAAATCTTGCTGATTCTACTTTGTAAACATGACCAAATAATTGACCATTACTGTCTTCCTGACTACCATCCTGGTCCAGATCACAATCATTTCAAACAGAAACTTGGCAATGGCCAACTTAGTGGGTTTTGTGCTCCTGTACTTATTATCTTTCCCTCGACTTTGGAACATAATGGTTAAGGTTAGCTTTTAAAAATGAAATTGACTCATATTGTGTTCCTGTTAAGAATATTCTAAAGAATTGTGGTCAGCGTCTGGAGAGATGGTTTAGTGGTTAACAGCACTGTCTGCTCTTCCAGAGGTCCTGAGTTCAATTCCTAGCAACCACATGGTGGCTCACAACCATCTATACTGGAATCTGATGCCCTCTTCTGGCATGCAGGGGTACGTGCAGATAGAGCTGTCATATATGTAAAATAAGTAAGTAAGTAAGTAAATAAATCTTAAAAAAAACAAAAGAACCGTGATCAATGATCTAAAATGAACACTTTCCTGTGGGGGGTCCCTGAAAGAGTCACAGCCTGAAACGAAAGGAACCATGACAGGAAGGAGAAAACCTTGGTTCAGCCTGACTTAGCTGGAGCTGGTTCAATCTTCCAGATAGTGTGACACCAAGTGGTTTATTGTAAGCATATTAAAACACAGTACAATTTTGAGGAAAAAGTTTCCTGATGTAATACAATCCCCGGTGCACAAGGAAGCATAATTACATCAAAAGTCAACACAATGTACTTGTGACCATGAAGATGGGTTCTATATCTTCTGGATATAGATCTCTGCCAAAGACAGCATAGAAGACATCTGTCTATAAAGTACATGTAACATCTCCCCTAAGGATGGGAGCTGAGAAACAGAGTTAAAATTAATTGTCTAGGGAGGGAGAGTCTGGGATAAATATTCAGGGGACATAGGTGAGGTCTGGGTCTCCAGATAGAAAAGGTCATCAGATCATTAACAACATCCACTCCCAGCTTCTGGGTGGAAAACAGGTATTCATTTCCTCCTTTGAAGAGACAACTCTGTGTGATTAACATTTCTGCTTTCCCTAGTGATCTGTGGGCACAAGGACTCCCAACACATTCCCTTCAATTTTAAGGCCCTACCAGATCTACTCTGTACCAGTCTTTCCTGGTGCCATCTCCTCATACTTTCCTTTGTCTCCTCTCAACTACACTATCCTTTTTGTTGTTCTCCAAGCACATCATACTTGAGAAACTACATATATGCATAATACCCAAACAATATAGAAAATTAGAACTCTGTACCTAGTTTCACTTGTGTAGCCCTACCAGGAGAGTAAAGCAACAGGATCACAATTTGAATGTAGCCTGGGATGCTTATCAAGATCATCTCAAAAAGAAAAATAAATGTAGAACTCAGTTATCAGTCTAGGAAGCCACTTACTATCTATAAATTAGATTTGTACCAATTCAGTCCACTCCCTGTAGCAACTAATCCAGGAAGCCACATAACAATTTCTGTAAGTCTCAAACACCTGGGAATAATTAATAATTGATACTTTCCTGCACTTTGCTCCATTTTCAACTTAGAACCAACCAGATAAAGTCAAATATGTACTTTATGTAATCACATATGATGCCTGCCTTTTAATAGTTAGCCTATAATTAAGGATAATCTAAAACGGACTGTCCCTTTCTCCCCAACTCTTCTACTTGCCTTTGGTCTCCACCAAATGTAAATAACACTGATTGTAGGCTCCTACGTATAATCAATCCTGAACAATTACTTTATACCATTTCTTAAAGGTTCAGAACAGATAGGTTTCCTAGGAGGAGCAGGATGTTTTTCATTCTGGGTTATGGACAGGCCCTTTGGATTAACTCTTAAGGGAAGAAATAATAATATGCCTCATGCAGCCTCTCACCATATACTAATCTTGAAGGCAGTTTGAAATGTTATATCTTTGCCCGGGGCATAAGATGTGATTTAGATCTCATTCTTTTGAACAATAATCAAAGTTTCTTCGATTTCATTTCTCCAGTTACAAGTTTCAGATTATGAGGGGTACATTCTCAATGACCTTTAAGCATGTTAACATCTGATTGGCTACTTAAAAGTCTGATTTCATTCTTTCTAAAAGTTTATTTTGTTTGTGAATATCTCTCTCTCTCTCTCTCTCTCTCTCTGTGTGTGTGTGTGTGTGTGTGTGTGTGTGTGTGTATGTTATGTACATATGACTGGAGATGCCTATAGAAGCCAGAAGTGGGTGTCAGATTCCCTGGAGCTGGAATTGCAGGTAGTTGTGCAATATCTGATGGGGTTCTGGGAACCAAGCATGGGTCCTCTACAAGAACAGTATGTGTTCTTATTTCCAGCCCCCCATTTAGTTTTAAATGATCATTTTTCCCTTCTGGGTCGTGACCTTTCCTATTCCTATGCCTGGAAAACACTTCCATTTTGTATAGCTTGTACTTACATTATGATATCAAATCTCAGTTCCTAATTGATCACCTCAGAGCAGCCTTCCTTGCTGCCCTGTTTATTTATTTTTTCTCTTTGTCAACTTGATATAACCTAGAATTATCTAGTGCTATTTGGAGAATCAGAATTTGCTGTTTGACCTTTACTGAGGAGACATGAAGACATATCTATTCACTCCAAAAAGGGTCCAGGAAAACTATTTTAACCAAGAACAGCTTAGTCAAATTTACGTACTGTAATATGAGTGAGGAGTTACAGGAATGTGAATGACTCAAAAACATTTTTGTCTGGGAAAAATTCCACTCTAGCATGTGGAATAACTCATGAAAATGAAGTCTATTCTACCTCTTCCGTATTCCAACACCCTCCAAGACCATGTGCAGGTAGGGTCTCAGGTCGAGTCTCAGGTGGGATAAGTCAAATGGCCCTCTCCCCTCTATCTAAGAGGAAATAGATATATGAAACCTACTTACACACAAGCAGTTTTCAGGATCACAAGGGATAGCTGACCATTCTACTGCAGTCTCTAATTTTTTAGAAAAGTAGACTTAATTGTGTGCTTATCAGAAAATCAAGAATGTTCCTATTTTAATTCAGATGCTTATTGAACATCCACTGCATAGGACACATGTAGAGAGAAAGAATGGGAGGAAAGAAATCAAGATAAATTAGAGAACCCTGGCTATTCTTTAAATGGATACAATTGAACATATAATAATTAATTTCTACACTTCAGAGAAGTTGATATTGGAAAAAGATATAAGGGATTCTGTCACAGAGGAGTTTATTTCTAAATCCACAGGAAAGCACAGAAAATGTGTGGGAAAGAAACAATAAAACTGGCTAGAGAAACATGAATGGGAACTTAAAAATAACGGTCAGGAAAGCTGAAGAATTCAGTCAATTTGAAAAAGAATAAATCAGTTATCAAGGACAGATGTTGCAGAGAGGTCAACTAGGAATTCCATTTGGCAAATCAGGCAATAGCTGGAGGTTTTTTACAAAAATTGGTTTAGTAGAGTGGCGGAAAGAAGAATAAATTATGTAATCATCATAATTAATCTATTTCAAGGGAAGCTGATAGATTTCAATTACTTTATGTTACCGGCTAATAGGTTTCTCCTGAGAGATTAATGGTATATTGATTGAAACCTCTCAGAACGAGCCTCTTTAATGGAATGGGTGGCCATTGAAAATGTATTTATTCAATGCTGCTTTAATCAGAATCTTGGTCATAGATTCACTCAGTAAATGATTGTTGAATTGAAGACAACACTCAATCCCTTACATCTACATCTCTCATACTGCATATTCATGTAAATGATTGTCTTGTTTATGTATATTCATATCTTATACATGAATACCCATATAAGTACACATTCATTGAAATAATTACAGATTCACAAAAAAAATTGCAAAAGGAATAATCATGGAAGTCTGTGGTGGTTTGAATGAAAAATATCCAGCATAGATTTGGGTATTTGAATAGTTGGCCCCCACTTGGTGGTGCTGTTTGGGGAGGATTAGGTGGTACTTGCTGGAGGATGTCTGTCACTGAGAATGTGCTTTAAGATTAAAAATTCCTTGTGGTATCCTTGACTCCTCCAGCTCCCTCAGCCCTCCCCCCAACTCTTACACAAAATTCCCTGAATTCTGCCTAATGTTTGGCTGTGCGTTTCTGCATCTGTTTCCATTATCTGTTGGACGAAGCCTCTCAAATGACAGCTATGCTAGGGTCCTGTCTGAAAACATAGCAGGATGTCATTAATAGCATCAAGGGTTGGCTCTCTCCCGTGGGGTGGGTCTCAGGTTGGGCCAGTCATTGGTTAGCCACTCCCTCAATCTCTCCTCTATATTTATCCCTATACATCTTGAACCACCAACCAAAGAGCATACAAAGACTAGACGTAGGCCCCCTACACATATGAAGCTGATAGGATGCTTGGTCTTCAAATGGGTCCTCTAACAATTGGAGCAGGGGCTGTCTCTGACTTGGACTCTGTTGCTTGCCTTAGGATCCCTTTCCCCTAGCAGGGCTGCCTTCTCTGGCCTCAGTGAAAGAGGAGGCACTTAGTTCTGATGCAACTTAATGTGCCAAAGTGGGTTGGTACCCTGGGGAAGGGGTGGGGAAAGTGGGTGGGAGACTGGGAGTGGGAGAAGAGGAGGGAGTGGGGCTGCAAGTAGGATGTAAAATGAACAATAAATAAATTAATGGAGAAAAAATATTAAAAACCTCTACCACTTTCAGTTCACTCTCTGCTTTGTGCATGTGGTTCAAGGTCTGAGCTCTCAGCTTCCTGATCCTAGGGTCATATGTATGTGCTGCTTGCTGCCATGCTTCTGCCATGCCATGATGGACTCTCATCCCTCTGAACCCATAAGCAAAACTCTTCCTTCTCTAATTGGCTGTGGTCACGACATTTTATTACAGCAACTAATACAAGGTCTTGAGTGTTAATTCTCTAGCTTCCTTCATTTACATTTTATACCACTGTAACATTTAGAAATCAAGAAACTGAGATCTATACCATCCATAGAATTCATTTAACTTTGAACAGGTTATACCATATACGCACTGATATTTATAGTGTGGCTGTACAGTACTATTAAGTATGTAGGTGTGCATATTTACTACCACAGTCAAGAGACTCAAGAGAAGTATCATCACAAGATCGCCTCATGGTTTCCCTTTATAGACACAAATGTCTCCTCTTCCATATGTCTGAAAACCCATGGCAAGCACTAATCAGTTGTATACTTCTACATGCTATTTCATGATTAACAGACTTAATACATGGACCACATTTTCCTACTCCCTTATCTAAGTCTCAAGACCCATGCTGAATTTGTTCCACATGCAAAACTTGATATAGAAAGGTCATATTTTTCCTAAAACAATTACTGAACATGTACTATACACTTCCTAAGTACAGGGTATAGAATAGTAAGAAGATGTAATTGTTAGTTTTGGTGAATATTTTGGGAAACTCAGAAACATTTTTTCCTTTTACAGAGTTTTTTCTACTTTTATTGTTTTTCTGTTGCAATTAAGTAGTTAGCTGTGCTGTGAATATATTAAACTTTCATTACCACAGAGGACAGAAGAAAATATCTCATATATAAAGGTTTAAATTTTCTTGGAAAAAATCCTTGGCTCAATCCATTTGTTCATTTATTTTTCTTTTCTTTTTTTAACTCACACTAATTACTTATGGGAACAAGAGACACTCTAAACACGTGATTTTTAAAATGATTTTAGCATGTAAATTTTAATGGGGCGAATGTTTTTAAACATAAGTTCGTTTTGTTAAACATCATAAACATATTTAAGAGCTAAGAATTTGATAGTCTTTTGACAAGGTTTTTAATCTTTTCTATTATTTCATATTCAGCATTATCACTGAGGTGAATAAGAACTGAGTGTACAAAGAAAATTGAAAAGGGTGAAAAGGACAAAGATGAAGTCAAATATGAATAGAGATAATCATGTTTCCAGTCTCGTAATTAATTTAACGTGTACGGTCCACAAAAGACGCTGGCAGCAATAGACTTATTCTGGATTAAATCAAGAAAGCCCAAGGATAAGAAGTGACATTTAATAGAATTATTGTTATAAGCATATCTTATTAAGATGAATGAGATTCATGGGTTATCTGAGCTTCTGGACACCTGCTGGGCAATTGCAAAAAAAAGTTTAAATAAATAAACCACCAGAAGCCTTTCAACCAAGTTAGTCCCCCTCAATTAGACAAGAGCTTAATAGAAAAAATTACTCTTTACAGAATTATCAGCATTTGAAAACCAAACTCAATTTGTCACATGAAAGAGATTAAATTCAAAGCTGAACATGAGACAAAATTGTAACAATCCTTTTCTTTTATTAACCTGATCTAGTAATCCTATGAAAAGTAAGTACTTGAAATCTACATCTCCAGAATGATGGATAGATGGAAGAATATGTGATAAAGCAAGTAAAATAAAATAGCAATCACAGAACATTGGTGGCGTGGTATAGAGAATTCACTCAATTTTTTATCTGTATATTTGTGCATTTTATAAATAAAATAATGGAATTATGAAATGTCCACAATTCTGTAAAACAACTACATATTCCTTTCACCCTGATGATGAGAGGAAGAGGCGAGTTGTTTCTCTAACATGCTACCGAACTTACAGCACCTATACTGTATTTTGCGTTTGTCATAATTATTTTGTATCTGGTTTAGTAAGAGTTGAAGGGATAATGGAAATGGGACTCTTTCATCATCATCATCATCATCATCATCATCATCATCATCATCATCATCATCATTTATACTCAGTCTTTGGGGGTAAGAGCCTCGAGATCAATCAGAAAGTCTAGAAACACTGCTCAATTGGTCAAGTACTTGCCTAGCATACATAAAGTCATTAGTCAGATGCCCAAAAACACATAAACTAAGGATGGTAGTGCCTGACTCTAATTCCAGTGCTCAGGAAGTAAGGTAAGGATAAAGCCAAATGTTATCCTTAGCTACACAGTGATTCTGAGGCCAGACTGGTTTACATGAGCTCCTGTCACAAAAGAAAAACAAAACATAATTAGGAAAAAATAAACAAAAATACCTTTTCCCTATTTACTTGACAGTGTAATCTAATTCATACTATCAAGACAAAAATTAGTCTTATCACAAAAGGATCGTTGTCTTTTCTTATGGAGTATTGTCATCTGATCACTAAAGGAATTAATCATACAGCTAGTTAGAAACAAGCCAGGAAGAAGCATAAGTCTCATAACAAGGGTGTCATAGAGCAGTTACACCATCAGATAGAGACTAGGTACAAAAGTTCTATGAAGTCAGAGATTTGCAGCTGCTGTTATTTAGTGCTATATCCCTGAACGTCTAGAATAAAATGTCGCACCTAGTAGAGGCTCTGTAAATGCCTGATTGTTGAATAAATGAATATTTTCTAAATTTATTGGATTGCAAAACCATTTAGAGCACAGCTATAATTGAACTATGGCCTCAGAATTCATATGTCAAAGTATTAACACCCCTAATTTGATGAATTTTAGAAAGATCACTTTTAGAAAGTACTTTGGTTTAAATGAAGTCATGACAGTACAGCCCTTTTAATATTAATGCATTTATCCCCTCACTGTCTTCTCACTCTCTACTTCATCACCATTCCTCCAAGTGAGCATACAGAAAGAAAAAAAAAGACCATTGTCTGAGAGCTAGGGAGAGAACCATCACTAGGAAACTGAACTGGTCAGCATCTTAATATTGAACTTTGAGCTTTCAGAATCATCATAAACTAATTCCCATCCTTTAAAACGCTTAGCCTATAGTATTTTGCAATGGGAACCAGAGATGATTAGAGCAAGCATGCACCATAGCTTCTCTCTCATTATATTGATAAGAAGCGGGTCGTCTATCTCAAATGAAATCACCATATGTTTAAGTTAGAATCCCATTGAGGTGCAATACTTCTTATTACACATTCATTAAGATATCTTTCTCAAAAAAGATATCTTTCTCTAAACTTCAATTTGTTTTGTTCAGTCATTTAACAGCTTTTCATTTCATACTATATGTGGTGCTTATTTTCAAAATGGAAAAAAATGAGAATTCTACTTTTAAATAATCTCTAAGGCAGCATTGTATATATATCAATTGACTACACAAAAATTTTCCTCCATTTCTGTTGCTATAACATTTGGGTGAATGCTATAGCTCTTAGGAATCAGAAAGTACCAATGGTAGCTACTCCTTATTAAGGGGGGGTTGATAGCTTTGAAAAATTTACAGGCTTTTTGAAATAGTGCTTACTTTTGCCACGTATTCATAGAATCATTCAACAAATCTTTAATAAATGGCTATAACAGGGCCCCAAACAGGTTTACTACATCCCATATCAGCAGGAAGTCATTTGAAGAGAGCGATGTCCCATCTCCAGAAGGTGGGGTGGGTGATTTCCCCACCTTTGGTCATTTGATGGGTTCTAGATACTTGTTGTTAGGGGGAGAGATTACAAGCTGTTAAATGGTCTTGTTAAATAGGTTTTAGAGGTTAGACCCAGGGATTTCTCTCTTTTTCTTTTCTGTATCCTTCTTTCTCTCCTATGTAGGGGTGAAAAGACTTGAGAAAAATGGAATATAGACATAATATAGGAATGATAAAGAAAAAAGAACATATTGTTGAATATGCTCTTATATCTTTGCATATTGATACAAAATTAAGATTATATTGGGCTACATCACTATTGATCTTCGTATATTGATACAAAATTAAGGTTAGGTTTTTTTAAGGTACTGTACCTAGATAATGCTTAGAAATGAAATGTGAAGTTTTGGCCTTTTGTTAGCAACTGTCATAAACTGTTTAAGATAATTAAGAAATGCAAACTAATAGTCATTCAAGCATGTCATTTTGTTAGGTAATAGGGCAGGTGGGAACAGAAGGGAGAGTTGAGAGGGGATTGCGATTGAGATGTAACTTGAAATCACAGTTACTTTCTAAGCTAATCAGAAATCAAGTTGCTAAGAGACAAGCAACATTTGATTACCCAAATATAAGGAGATAGATAGGTGGTCTTCAAAAACCTCAAGAGATCTGCAGAATATGACATTCAAAGATGTTTTCTTAACTTAAGATTTTTTGATATTGAAACATGTCAGCTCCTGGCAGCACCCCCTATTCTACTCCAAGTAGAAGATGAGCATCAAAGAATCTCCAATTGGAGATGGTTGAAATAGTGGCAAGTCTGTCACTTGGCAAGAAAAAATCCTTGCTTCAACTGTAGACAGAATGCTGTCCAAAAGGACAAAACTTGGAAGCACGTAAGTCAACAGGCTAGCTCTGCCAAGACAGGGTAAGCAAGTCCTTCATAATTCCTGCTTTACAATCAATGTCTGTCAGAGAAATAGGGCCAAATAGCTGAAGATTAATGCTGTAACGTATGGAGAGAAATTGGGAACTGTCCAGGCAGCCACTGGAATGTCATTTCTTAGTTTTGGAAGCTGCAGGCCCTGCACTTCCTGTACAATCAGATATATTTATCCCTCTCAGGTCTCTGATGTGGTTGAAGAATAGATAGCTAGAGTCTCATAATTAAATTTTGAGTTGTTTAGGAGTCAAGAGAGTGTTATAGATCTAAAAAGATACTTTTAAAATTGTGTTGCAAGTTAGTATGAATGTTGAGTCAGATATAGAACTTTAAACTCATGGAGATGGTTAGATAGTACAATGTTAAAGTCAGGTGCCAATACATATGGACTGGACATTGGGAATGTATGCTAAGCCATATAACTCTCATAATTGTGGCCTATTTATTTCTGTTGTTTTGTATTGTATTTATAGTTATAAGAAAAAGAACCATTTGTTGGACTGAAAGGGAGAGCTGTTGGGGAGAAAAAAAGATACACCTTAAACTTAAAAAAAAAAAAAAGGAAGTGGATGGGGGATTGAGAGAGGAGAGGATGAGAGGGTGGGACCAGAGGGGAGAGTTGGGAGGGGATTGTGATTGAGATGTAACTTGAAGAAATAAAAAATAAAGAAAAATGGCTATAACAGAGGACTAGTTCCTGCAGAAAAAATATTATGGTTTGGTCCTTCACTTATAGGATCTCACATCCTAGAACTAAATAATGAGACAAGGTTTCCAACCACCACTATCCATATCAGAAGTGCTGTAAAGGAAGACTGGAAAAATGCTGAACTTGGGCAGTTTTGTTAATTTAATGGATTAACAGTAATAACTGCAGAATCATTTTCTTATGGGAACAGTTTTGCAAAACTATCATCGAATTATAGCAATTTGCTTTCTAAAAAGGAATGCATTCTATCTTATTACTCATTTAGTCTGTAAACACAGTTTCTAAAAACCAAATATAAAAATTGAATTACTACAGATAAAGTATGAGTTTAAACAAACAGGGACAATTGATTATTTATGTTGGTATTCGGAGTTGAACTCAGGTTCTTGCACATGCTATGCAAATGCTCCACCACAGAACTATAGCCCCAAACTAGCAGCACAATTTTTTAAAGTCTCTTTAATAGAGCCAAAGAATTATGTAACTATTGCTATTAATTGTAGCATGTTTTGTTTTCCTCAGGAAGTACTCCACACTCCCTCCCAGTACTCAACAAGTAGGGGAGTTTGGACCAACATGGACTACATACTGAAACTAGCTCACCACAAAAAAGGAAAAAAAAGTACTCCATACACATTTCCAGTCACTTCCTGTTTTTCTCTAACTCCTTTAATCCTAAGCAACTGCTACTGTATTTACTATTTCCAGATATTTCATATATATAAAAGTATGCAATATATAACCTTTTCCTAGTGCTAGGGTTGGAGCCCAGGACTTTGTCTATGCTAGAAAAGCAGTCTTTCACTGAACTACACCCAGAGCCAGTGTCTGCATTTTTTTTTACCAGCCTTTCAGATTTATTAAGAAGTTATCTACACTATGAAGTATATATATATACATATATATATACGATGTACAAGTCTAACCATTTCCTGAGGCTTCACAGAGGCAGAGCGCTATTATAACCTCATTTTACAAATGACAAAACAAAGGGGTTTAATAGGTTGAAGAATTTGACCAAACCCCCAGTGATGCCACAGAAGAACTAAGGATTAAGATTTAAGTTACGAGCCGGGCGGTGGTGGCGCACGCCTTTAATCCCAGCACTTGGGAGGCAGAGGCAGGCGAATCTTTGTGAGTTCAAGGCCAGCCTGGTCTACAAAGTGAGTCCAGGACAGCCAAGGATACACAGAGAAACCCTGTCTCGAAAAACCAAAAAAAAAAAACCTAAAAAAAAAAAAAAAACCTAAGATTTAAGTTACTTGGTAACAGAGACCTTGCATTTTGTTTTGTTTTGTTTTGTTTTGTTTTAGTTGCACAAAACTATTATTAGCTAAATCATGACAAGCAGCACAAAGTAAAGTTAGACATAACACAAGGGGTTTTTAATATTTATTTATTTCTTCAAGTTACATGTCAATCAACGTTCCCTCCTCCTCCCCCTCCTTGTCCTCCCCCTCCTGCCCTCTTCCCCCTTTACCCTCCTATCTGCTTTTTTGAAAATTACAGGGTATAACATACATTCCCAATGTCCAATCCATACATATTTGGAAATTGATAGTAATAGTCTGTTGTCTATCTCAATACAAGTTTTTAATCCTAGAACTTGGAGGGTTTCCAAGGCAGGAAGATCAGAATTTCAAGATCATCTTGGCTATACAGAGAATTTGAAGTCAAGTGGGCTACATGAGAACCTGTCTCAAAATAAGGAAATAATTAGACCTTTGAGGTGAGTCAGTTGGTAAAAGGACAGATGGAGTGTCACACATCTATAATCATAGCACTCCTACTGCAAGAGAGCAAGCAGAGATGGGAATTTTCTGCAAATTCACAAGCCAGCTAGCATGGAATACACAGTACAGCAGAAACAAGAGAGATGCTGTCTCTACAAGGTGGAAAGGGGAACCAACTCCTGAAAATTTAAATTGGTCTCTTACCTCTCACCTCTACACTCTCAAACAGAATCACACACAATATCATTATTATTATTATTATTATTATTATTATTATTATTGATAAATTTTAAAAGAATAAAAAACTCAACAACAACAATATCCATAGCAATGCTCTATTGTATTTGCTGCACTGGCTTTGACATAATAAAGAGAAACTGAACAATTATCTTTTTTTAAGATTTATTTATTGTGCATACAGTGCTCTGCCTGCATGTATACATTCACTCCAGAAGAGGGCACCAGATCTTATTGTAGAAGATTGTGAGCCACCATGTGGTTGCTGGGAATTGAACTCAGGACCTTTAGAAGAGCAGCCAGTGTTCTTAACTTCTGAGCCATCTCCCCAGCCCAAACAATTATCTTTTAAGTATTTGTGTTTATTACAGAATTATTCAGTATAACATGTATCATAAGGTCTAATTTATTAATATGAACCACAGCCAGGCATATCTCTTTGAGGCAGGAGTAGAATGAACAGAATGAACAGTGACTTAACATTTGTGTAAATCTCTGCAATAACCCATAGTTACTTTTTACATGGATATGCTTTTCTTCCCAATGGTAACTTGAGCCATCATTGTGAGAGGACTCTGACCCAAAGGCTCTTCTCTAGCCAGGGGCAAATACTCAAACTTTACATAAGAGTAGAGTAATCACATACCTCACTGCATTGGGAACAAGTGACAAAAAAAGCTATGCACTCTTGGTTTTTTAGACTTAGAAACCCTTGAAATGTTCATCTTGGGTATGCAGGTTGTGTGTGCAACTGGCCCTGTTACTTATATGCCTCTGCTGCAAGTTTTGGACATATGCAAATCTTATGATGATGACCCTAAATATGATTTAATACTCTTATCCTACTGCCCCCATTTGGATGTTTTATAAATTGGCAAAATTATGCAAGCTTAATATTGTCCTGACTATATATATAATAATTGCAGCACTTAATGTTTGCACTGGTAAAGTATAGTGACCACAATTGATATTAAGAATTGTAATTCATATACAATCTTGCATATATACACACTGTAGTTACTAAAAAGAAGTATAGGGTTCAGAGAATTGGGTAATTGATACATAGGAAAGGAAGAGTGTGATAGTTCTGATACAGCATACACAGTTTTATATGTTGAGAATCATATTCCTTGTAGCAAAAAAATAAATAAAGACTGGAGAAACAGCTTAGCAATTAAAAGTACTTGTTGCTTTTGTAGAGGACCTGGGTGTGGTGCCCAGTACCCACGTGGTGGCTCACAACCACCTGTAATGTCAGATTAAGGGGATCTCAGGCCCTCATCTGCTTTTAGGAGGAACTTCACACATATGATGCACATATATTAGTGCATGTTGTTTATAAAGAAAAACTAAAATAAGATAAATCACAATAATCCAAAATGTATGTGAAGGTTATATTGTAAAGATAGATCTCTTGATCTTCTAGCTTAGATGCAATGATATAAAAGAAAAAAATCTTTGGGAATTACAGAATTTCAGTATAATTATTGAAAGAGCTTTAGGCAGAGCTTCTAAAATAACTGTGCCTATGGGAACCAGATCTTATACACTGCTTTTGTCTCAGTATGAATTTTGCTTCTGTCTTTTATTTGTTGTTTGTTTGATAGTTTGTTTTTTGCTTACAATAACCAGAATGGTGAGCTCGTATCTCTAAAAGTCAAACTATTAGCATACTTTATCTAGTAACAGGTTACATTTCTGTATTTCCTTTCCACGGTTAATCAAATGCAAGCTTTACTCTACAAAACAACATCTATTTGGAGATACAATATTAAAGATTTTCAAGGACAAAGATAAGCATACAACCAAGACATGTCCATTAGTATTTGAGCCGTGGACACCATGTAAGAAACTTCATACAATTAATAAACACAAAGACTAACATCTAAGGGGAAAAGCAAATACAAGTGAAATAAATAATGTTCTCAGAGTATAAAAGGCTATGGACAAGGAAAATACATATTTATAACAGAACCATGAATGATGGACAGATGGCTCAGTTCTTAAGAGTAAGTACTTGCTGCTCTTTTAAAGTGCCAGAGTACTGTCCCCAGCACTCACATCAGATCACACATAACTGCCTGCAGTTCCAGTTCTACTGGATCTGAAGCCCTCTTCTGGCCTGTAAGAGCACATATACTTATGTACACACACACACACACACACACACACACACACACACACACACTCATATATCCATTATTAAAAATTAAATAAATGATTTTTTGAACCAACAAGAATAGAGACAGTAAGATAGTTCACCAGTTAAAAGAATGTGCCGTACTTGCAGAAAACTAGAGTTGAGTTCACAGGAGTGGCATTCAGCACCCACATTGGATTACTATAACTCCAGCTCTAAGGGGAACCAACACTCTCTTCTGTCCTACCCATACACATGTTCACGTACCTTCACAAAAACACAAACACAAACACACACACATAAATAAAAGTAAATCTCAAAAAAAAACAGGTGTGATGATACATGTCTTTAGTCTCATCACTCAGGAGGCAGATGTAGGTAGATCTCAGTGGGCTCAGGCCCAGTCAGGTCTACATAGCCAGTCCCATGGTAGCCAGTGCTATATAGTAAGATCTTGTCTCAATAAACAAACAAACAACAACAAAAAACAGGCATTAATTTTAACTCTTAGCAAATATATAAATAAAAGAAAACCAAGCATATTTTACATAGCATAAGAGAAAAAAAAATGTATGTTATATTATCAAGCCAACAGATACAATGTAGAAGAAAAAAGAAACAGAAATCTTGAGAAATCCATCTCACACAACTTTAGATCCAGAATTTCAATATCATGTGATGAGAAACCCAAAATGAATGAACCGAAAGATAAAATAATTTCCAAGGAAGATATAAGTCTTTGGATGAAAAGGGAAGTACCTAGTGCTATCCAAAGTAAAAGAAGGCTCAGGCAACACTCACGCAAGGGCACACGTAGTGACAGGGATTCAAAAGGATTTTTAAACTCTTTCAAAAGCTCTCATTTAAAAAAGACATGAGATAAAATAAAAATAAACAAGTATGGCTGAAGAGATGGTTCAGCAGTTAAGAGTACTGACTGTTCTTCTAGAGGACCCAGATCTGGTTCTCAGTACACCAAATCATCTAGGACTCCAGTTCCAAGGGATCTGATGCTCTCTTCCAGCCTCCTCTGGCACCAAGCATGCACATTATGCACAGAAATACATACAATCAAAACACATATACCATAATGTAACAGCCCCCCAGACCTTAGCACAGCCAACTGCATGATGGAAGTACCATTAGCCCACAGACAGCATCATGTGCCAAAAACAAAAACAAAAACCTAATCCATCAAAGGCGATAGTTCTCTCTAAATAGGCTAACGTTGCTTTTTGGCTTCTGTAGTTCGACTTCTGGGTAACTGAAGTATGCCAACCCAGAACATGATTTTTGTGCTTGAAAGTTCATCCCAAGAAAGGCTAGGGGCTATACTAGGATCTGGAACACCCAGTGTGGTCACTGGCCTTCTAAAAAAGACTTTCTATTGACTTAAACCCACGTCCAATCAGTCTTCTCTGGTGGATACCCCACAACAATACAAGTAAAAAGAAAATCACTAAGCAAAAAAGTAGTAAGTTCATATATATATTCAGGTAATTATAGATGCACAATATAAAAAAATATAATTACATGGGAATAAATTCCTAAGAGATCTCAACATGGCTGACAAACAAGAAAAACATTGCAAATATGTTATAATTTTTGTCTAATAAAAAGAAGGTGCATGTTTCAATAAAATCTAGGTTTTATTATACATGCATATACATATAAACAATTATATATATATAAAACATATTAGCCAGATGTACAGAAAGTATATTCACCATTGAAACAAAGCACGGTCAATCCAGGCAATAGGAAGAAAAGAAAAAATGAACTAAAAATAGTAGTGAGAATATATCTAACAGGCTGTACCAGCAGCATTTGCAAAGCCCTAGTTTTTCTTCTCAACACCATCCACACAAAAGATAGTAGCAATAAGTACAAATACATCCATAACTACAATAAATATTAATAGGTTAATTATCCTGTTAAGACAATGCTCTGAGAATGGAATTTTAATAAAAGTTTTATTGTGAAATTATTTGCACATTTCAAAAATTCACGAATTTTTGAAGTAGTTCTAATATAACATTTAACTAGAGTTCCCAAATCATAACATTAAGCAGGGTCTCTTAACTTTTTCCTTAAGTTTTTAATGTAAAATGATTCTATAACACCTTAGACACTAGAAAAAAAAATAAAAACTCAAGAGTATCATAAAGGAGATATATTGAAAATAGAATTGTATTAGTGAGGAACTGGGGATATAGCTCACTTGGGAGAGTGCTAACCTAGCATACACAGAGCTCTAGGACTGACCCTTACCTGTGAGTGTAACTGGGAGTGGTGGAAAATATCAGTAAGCAATCCTCAGATGAGAAATCCTAACAGTGAGTGAGCATTGGGGGCTGAGGGACCAGAAATTCAAGGTCATTCTCAGCTACATGGGGAATTTAAGACCATCTTGGGATACCTGAGATCTAGTCTTAAAAAGAATAAATAATACTGGGCATAGTGGTACATGCCTTTAATCCCACCACTAAGGAGGCAGAAGCAGGAGTTTCTCTATGAGTTCAAAACCAGCCCTATAAACATAGCAAGCTCTAGGACAGCTAGGGCTGCACAGTGAAAGGTAGAATAGTCAGATTCTATTAATTTAACAAAATACCTGAGGTGTTGACCTATGAAAAGAAAAAGTTTTAACTCAAGGTTACAGAGCTTCTGGTCCAAGATTGATTGGGCCCACTTCTTTGGACATCTAATGAGACAGTTGTAGGATTGTGTGTAAATGGTTCCTATTGAGACAGTTGTAGGATTGTGTGTAAATGGTTCACTTCATGAGCCAAGAAACAAGCGAACAAAAAAAAAGGAAGAAGAGACTAAGGTTCTACAATCCCTTTTGAGAGCACTCTTCTGAAGACTAAAGACCTCTTGCTGGGCTCCTCTCTCTCAATAGTGCCACTCTAGAAAGAAAGTAATTAACATATGGGCCAGCCCGAGATATATAGTGAGACACTTTCTCAGCCTTTCTCCACCAAAATCTAAAACAGATTATTAAAAACTCACTTGGAGAGCGACGACGGAGACACCAAGCTAAGCTGTAGGGGTGTAGAGTGGCAGGGTTGGGCCAAAACCTGAAGGGCGAAGCAGAGGCAAGATTCATGACTTATGACATTCCTAAGGTTAAGGTGCAGGAGTGCATGACTGTAGAGTCAGGGTACAGAACATGCTCCGGACAGAACAGACAGATTAACAGCAATACAAATAGGCCTCATCAGTAAAAGGAACCAAGCTAAGCTGAAGCTCCTGAAACATTTAGGGGCTTTCTGTCAGTGCACTGGCATACACTGAGTGATCACGTGATAATTTGGGGGTTTATCATCACAGTATTGCATGTCCTTTTTTATGGGATTCTGGTGAGGGTGCTGCATACCTCCGTCTGGTGTGTTCAATATGTCCTCAAGCATGGCTTTTCTGATGTGGCTTTAATACACCTATATGCGAGTATGTTCCTAATCAATTCTGATACGTTTATAGAAGAAAAGCCTTTTTTTTACTGCAAGGAATAGGTTATTTATCAAACTCTGATTAATAGATAGTGCAGGACTGGTGTTACTAGCCATATACACAAGGATATACAGTTATCTAATGGCTGTGTCTGCATTCAAAATGAAGCCACATGCTGCTTGTAAAATGGAGTCACCTAGGGCAGGGCACAGCCTGAAAGCCAGTATTTTACAGTGTTGAACAACTTAGAGCAAAACACAGCTTGATCTCTACAGCCTTGTAGGAGTATGTATCTTGTCAAAATTTACAGAATTCAAGCTAACTAAGAAGCCGTCTAGCCTTGCATTGTCTCATCCTAGCACTATACCAAGATGAATGATTAATACAGGTGGTGAATATCAGTAACCGTCATTCTCACTATCTAGTTGTGAAGACTGTTTCAATCATTGGAAACCACAACTTCATCATTTTAAAACTATTATGTACAAAACAAATATATAGAATGACATTCTGAAATTTTGAAGAGTTGAAAACTCTCACAGGAAATCAAGATTCTTGCAACAATGTCCAAATGATAGTTATTAGTTTTAGCTAAAATAACTAGGTTGTGTCAACAATTCTGAATGTAAGCATCTGAGTCTTTTCCTAAGACAAGAAAGAATATTTATTACATGGATATAGCTATAGCACTTGGAAATATTTTACTCCCTTTTGAAACTGTCATCTAAGCCAATTTATGAGTCACACAAGAAAAATTAAAGAGAAAATTTATGGCAATACATCATACACAACTGATGAGAAAATTTTAATCAGTCTGAGCTAGTATTTATTGTTATAAAAGCCTCAGATATTGGAACTGATTCAATGAAATGATTAAAGTGCACAATTAATTCTGAGTGAATTAGCAAATACCTAGACTGAGTCAGTGATAAATTGCATTACAGGAAGTTGGCAGAGAACTTAGCTGAGTAATGTTCTTAAGCGAAACTTTAGGCTGTGGTGGTTGTTGGAAAGGGCAAGTAAGCTATAAAATTCTACCAGTGGTCCTTTTATGAGATTGGAAATCCTGATCTCGTATGTGGATAATGAATATGTTGCAACTAGACAGATGGACGGACTATTAAGATTCAGCCATGATATGTTCTCACTTACTCTCAAAGCCACCCCAGATTACTAGTGGCTTGCATGAATGTCCTTTTTATCACAAACTCAAAGACTAGATTTCATGGGCAGCAAGAAAAGAGCGTAAGCTTTTAGAAAGCTGTTTGTTATTGGGCCATAGCAGAGACCTTAAGAGAAAGGAGGAAAGCAGAGCTCGTGTGTAGCAAAAATGGCTCTCAGAGATGCTGTGCCTTCAAGGTTTCCTATGTATAGGTTCAGGTTGTTTTGGGTTCTGACCTGTGGGGAGGTGATCTGATCAGCCCATTCATCCCACCCAACAGGCATTCGAACACCTCAGTTTCAATCACATACCTGGTTGTGGTGCTCATTATCTTTTGTAAAAGGAGAAGATAAGAAACCAGACTAGAAATCAAAGCCCCCAAGCATATCTGGTATTTCTATAAAATCAACATTTCTGGCTTATGGCTAAGGATAAGTATGAAGGTCCCTATCCCTAATCTGTCTCCTGTTTTCATCATTAATACACTGCCTTCTCAGATTTATGTCTCCTTAATAATGCACATCTTAAAGATTCAATCCCTGTTTCTGCTCACTGGTGTTGGTGGTTGTGTTTTGTGTTTAGGTTTGGTTTTTTGTTTGGGTTTCTTTTTGTGTTTTGGTTTTGGGCGGGTTGTTTGGTTGGTTGATTGGCTTTTTTTGGTGAAAGGCTGCACAAAGTTGGGTACTGCAGTTATAGATAAAACAATAAAATTCTCTAACTATAAGGCATTGATAAAATTGATTGAATTTTATCAAAGCCAGGATTTGAATAAAGTCAAACCAACTATTTAATTTTTTGATATGTTTTCCCCCTTCTTCATCAAACTTTTTAAAAATACATACAGGGTCTCTGTGTCTGGCTGTGGATAGCCAAAATCTCATATATAGACCAGGTTAGTCTTGAACGTAAAGCAATTCTGCTGCCTCTACTTCCCCAAATGTTACTGAAATTTTGAGGAGGCCCTTCATGGAATACTGGGGAAATCAGGTCCTTTGAGGGTTCTTAGATTTGTTTAATGAAATAATTTAAGAATGAACTCTAACAGATACTCAAAGACAGTTTTACTAGAGTTAAAAAAAAAAAAACAGGACAGGCATAGTGTAAATCTCAGCATCTGTCCACAAGAAGACAGAAGAAAATAGTCATGCTGTTTGAGTTAAACAGGTATGGGGGTTCACCATGTGTTGGAACACAACCACATAATGAGGATGGGGATTTTAGAGAAAGAGTATGGAAGCCCAAATTATCAGCCAAAGCTTACTTAGGTTCTGACCAACATCTGAAAGAAAGAGACAGAAAAAGAAAAGTCACACTTCATTTAGAAAGGTTGGCTGACCCAACTATTTTTGGAAGGAAAAGTATACTACCTCATTAAAGAAATAATTATCCTACCTATCTCTTCAGTGTGGCTTAAGATGAGCCCCTATTCCTAGGAGTGCTCTCTCCTTCCTGTGGGATGACCTCCTAACCAGGTTACCGACCCTGTGAAAATGCCATGTTAGGTCTCCACTCAGGCAAGAGATTCTATTGTCTTGACCAGAAGGAGTTTTCCCTTAATGGGCCTTTAAGACTACTCTAATACAATAGCTCCCGTATAGTCAGCTTCAACACACTTTTTTAAAGTACCTATTGCATTTAATGTAAACATCAATTTTTTAAAGGAATAAGAGAAGTTTGTTCTGGAGCTATTTTGAGTAACCATGGCCTGGAAACACAGATGTAGGTTACCCTAAATCCTATTTCCCAACGTGGAAGCAGTTTCACAGGGTTTATATAGTTTTATAGTACCAAAAAGTCATAAATCAAGACAACTTTAAAATACAGTGGTGGATATATCAGAGAGTCAGATACATGAAGATTGGGGGAAGCTTTCTTATAGACCTAAAATATTATCTGATGACATTCTTAGTTCTTGGATTGGTAGAAGCTAAGTCAATAGCTTCTGAGAGATTTTTATTTATTATTATGGTGTTAGTTCAGAATACAGAGGTGGACGAGGAATGGCTGTTCCAGAAGACTAAAACTAGCCCGTGATAAAGTAATTAGCCTCTGAGCCTACAAAATCCCAGTCTGTCCATAATACTGAAATTCCATCAGTCTCTGCAGACACCGACTCCTCCCAGGAGTCTTTTGTTCACAGCCAGATACAGCTTCTTTTCAGAAATTTTCATTCACAGTTCCTCTTGTTGGCCAAGCATCACATCTTGTGGGGGAGCATACACTGAATATTACAAGGTGTCTCACAGCTAGGAGGCATATTCTTAGGGTCTGATGTAGATGAGGCTTGAGTAATGGTCAGGACAACAGTCTTCAGGAGAATGGAACAGCTAGCTGGCAAAGGCCATTAAGAAAGAATCTCTTGGATCCAATATCATATCCTAGTATCAAAACTATTAGACATCATGATCCAGATCTGAATTATTTTTAATATATATATTATTAAAATGTATCAGGAAGTTTTATCTGTGGAGAAAATACTCCAAAGCTTCCTTAATACTGTTTCTTTAGTTACCTAACACATCGGTGTCTGAAATAATAATAAAGAAGAACACATGCTGTATCCTACAAGTTCAAAGCTACAACTACTGTTTTGCTTTGTTTTGTTTTGTTTCCTTTCGATTTCAGCAGCAGTGTTATCAGGCACTTCAGTCTATACACTTACTGCCTACATTCCTGTATCTTAAAAAAAAAAAAGGTTAAGAATGGCGACGCCCATAATCTTTGCATGTGGGAGGGAGAGGCAGAGGATAATTGCAAATTGGAATCCAAAATGATTTATGTAACAAGTCCCAAACCAACCAGGACTACATAGCCAGATTGTCTAAAAAATTAATTAATTAATTTTAGCCAAGGTTTTTTTTTTTTTTTTGCTATTGAGCTGCAAGACTTTCTTGTGTGTGTTCCAAATAATAACTCCTTGTCTTAAGGTATAAAATGTCTGATTTC
>CAJQZJ010035412.1:22575-48013 GCA_907164525.1 Lophiomys imhausi | reverse complement strand
TTGAAAACCATTGCCCTAATGTTTCAGCATTTGTAATGTGTGTACTTAAGTGCATTTTAACTGCTTCTCTGATGATTCCTATGCTCTTTTCACAAATGTGGCCTTAAGATTTTTTCACCTCAGTTTGCATAGCATATAAATAAAGGTGCCATTTCATCCATTTAGTAGTGAGAATTGACAATTCAGAATGAAAAAAGACTCTTGAGAAAGCAGGAAGTAGTTTGAAAAAGAAAGGGCAGAAGTCACAGGATTCATCTGTAAATTCTAAACAAATAGCAACTGTAATGAATCACATACCACCAGAAAGTGCCATTAATGTAAAACAAAGATAATTATTTCTGAGAAATTGCATTCTTGCTGATGTAGCTTGTTGAAATGTCTGGCATTCTTAGGAAGCTCCTAGGGATATGGTAGATCAACACTTACGTTCCTGTACAATTCATGACCAGGTGCAAGATGCTCTGGGTAACTGAAGAACTGTCAAACTACCTCTCCCCAAGTTCAATGACTTTCCTTTATGTCTCTGCAAGCTCCTCAAGATTCCAAAACATTCTATACAAGAAGTCCGGGAAGATGGTTCAGTGGGCAAATTACTTGCTACACAAGCATGAGGACCTGAATTCAGATTTCCAGTAACCACATTAAAAAACTGGGCATGGTGATAATTCTAAACATGAGGCAGTACAGACAAAAGGAATCCCCCAGTCTTTCTGGCCAACCCATCTGGATAAATCAGTGAGTTCTGGCCTCAATAAGAAAAGCTGTCTTGACGAGCAGTGGTGGCACATGCCTTTAATCCCAGTACTTGGTTGGCAGAGGCAGGCAGATTCCTGTGAGTTCTAGGCCAGCCAGGTTTACAAAGATAGTCTAGAATAGCCAGGGCTCTGTAACACAGAGGAACCCTGTCTCAAAAATACAAACAAAAAATCATAGATTATAGACCTTGTTTCAAACAAACAGACAAACAGTCAGGCAGGCAGACAAAACAATCCATTCTAGCTAATTTAGAAGTTAAATTTAGCTTATTTTAATTAGGACTATTAGGTAGTGCTCAGAACAACTGGGCAACATGAAGGAACAAAATTCAAATTAAATTACTAGGAACAAATCTCTAACCCTAAGAATAAAATTAGCTTATTGAGGAAACTGCTTTTGATGCAGGCTGCCAGAATGCAGCTGCTTCTTCCCTAATTTTGATTTAGCTGCCTTCATAGTTGGAAATAACTTTGCTGGTGTATTTGTGAGTCATGCTATACACAGCCACTGATGGACATTGCTCACATCCTCTTTCCAAGTCACACACCAGCAGAGCCTTAGGTTCAAGCAAGAAAAATAAAGAACCTTGTAACCCGGCAGTTTTTTGTATTTTTGTTTTACTATTCACTGTAACTTGTTTTAATACCTCTACCTCCCTTCCAGCACTTGTTTCTTCCAACGCCCCAACACTAGGTAAGAGAGAAAGGGGGTTAAAGGAGAAATGGATACAGGTCTCTTTGAGCTACTTCCTGCTGATTAGAGTCGTCAGGTTCTTTGGGGGCAATATCAACCTCTGTAGTCACAATATCCGGAAGTCCAGCAAACCAGGAAACCAGGAAGGAAGAACCAGCAGCAGGGAGAGCAGCAACTTCTTTCTTCTTTGTAGCACCCTCTTCTCCTGGGGGGGGTGGCTCTCAATTTTTTTTCTCTCAAGTTCTCTGGGTTAAAATTGTTCAGCTGGCTCAGGCACACCCCTGATAGCTCACGAAGCAGTTAAAAGTTTAAGCCTATGGTCTTAACTGAAGCAGCCTCACACCTGGGATTAAATAAAAACATTCTCAAAATGTTTTAAAATAAACAAAACTCATACCACAGAACTTAGCAGAAATTATATTGGCTGGATATTAAAAACAAACACAGTTCCTGCCCATAGAGGCATTGCAGATGTAGCTGCTGTGTCACATATGCATCAGTAGGTGGCAGAGAAGGGAGAGGCTATGTCTATATTCAGTGTTCTCATTTATGAACATCTGGAAAAATAGTAACCTAACATTCCCTGAAGAAAGCAAGCCTGTGACCACCACCAGTTTGGCACCATGGGACCTAGACAGGGAGCTAGCCTGTGACAACCACCAATCCAGCACCAGGCAAGGTAAGATGGGCTCCCAGGACAGGAAGCAATCCAGAGACTAGAAGAACTCTGCCTGGCTCTGGATGTGTGGGTGGTTAGTGAACCAGCCCCAAGAGTGTGAGTGTGAGAGAGCCAGCCCTGTTTTTTGTCTGCTTTGTGGTGGTGTTGGTGAAGGAGAGACCTCCCTTCCCTTTTGCCCTTACCACCAATGGCAGACAGGAGATCTGGCCCCAGTGGGGTCACAAGAGCATGAGAGCTCTCTCTGCCCCTCACATGCTGCAGCACTGAGAGAAGGCCCTACACCTTACTTGGGTAGCACAACAGAACTGGCCCTGGATGTGGGGGCTGCAGGCCTAGAACCAGGGCTTTGAGCAGTTCCATCCCAACATGTACCCCATGGATGAACTGCTAGAGTGCATGAAGAGCTCACTTCCACAGACACAAAACTACAGGATCTCCATGACACAAGGTAACAACAGAGTATGAGAGGAGTCCCAGTGAAGGTCCAGTATTCACAAAGTAGCAAAAGGGGCTGGAGAGGTAACTCAGTGGTTAAGAGCACTGGTTGTTCTTCCAAAAGTCCCGTTTCAAATCCCAAAACCGACTTGAGAGTTCACAGCTGTCTGTAATTGCCAGGCATGGTGGTGCACACCTTTAATCCCAACACTCGGGAGGCAGAGGTAGGGGTATCCCTGTGTGTTCAAGGCTAGAGTCCAGAACAGCCAGCGATACACAGAGAAACTCTGTCTCAAAAAATCAGAAAAAAAAAGACAAAGTACCAGAAGCCAGAGACCTTGTACCAGACCAAGGAGTTATTATAATGAAAATTTCTAAGCAAAAAAAGGTGTTGACCAAAGAAAATATTGTGGGACATAATGAGACACACTACAGCTTCCACAATGAGATTTTTTTTTTCTGTTGGGAAAGGTTGGAAGATTAGGGGGCAAGTCTGAGAGGAGGTGGGAGATGAGTGGGAACAGGGTGCATGATGGGAAATCCACAAAATAAAAAAACAATAAGGAGATAAAAATAAAATGCAGTCTATGAAAAAATGCAGTCTACAGTTCTGTCATATCTACATTTTGCCTTCCTGTCTAAGAAGAAAGGGTGCTTCCACCCCTTTTCCAAGTGAATTTTCTACACTTTGTGATGTGTAATTTGCTTAAATTTAATTTTTAAAATACATACACAAAGTTTAAATTGCAGACATTAATAGAGGTACAGTGTGATATTTCAATATGTGTGTGTGTGTCTGTCTGTCTGTCTATCTGTTTGTCTGTGTATGTATCATATAATTTTTGAATCAGGTCTTCTCAAACATTTCAGCACATGATTCCGTCAACTAGTAGATTTTTGTTTTCAGTTGTTGAAACAGGGTCTCATGTGGTTCTTGCTGGCCTTAAATTCTCTTTGTAACCCTTATAACAACTTTGAACTTCTGATCCCCCTGTTTCCATTCCTCAAGTGCTACAATTACAGGCATGTGCTACCATGACGGACTTATGAAGCCCTAGATATCCATGTCAGGGCTCCTTGAGTGCTAAAGGATCACTCTACCAACTGAGCTATAGCCCCAGTTGTGCCCATCAATTCTTCTTTGTTCTATCTGTCCTCAATCTCTACTACCTTCTTTCCATTAGTATTAGTTACTTTTCTCATCACTGTACCAAAACCCTTGACAAAAGCCACTTAGAAAGGAAGGTTTTCTTTTGGCTCATAGTTCATGAGTACAGTCCGCCATGGTGGAGAAGTCATGAGGCATGAGGCAGCTGGTCACATCTTCAGTCAGGAAGCAGAGATAAACTCTGGTGCTCATCTAATTTATGTTTTTATTCAGCCCATGAAATGATACTGAAATGATCCACACAAAAAATGTTCAGATCACAATGTTAACTAAGCCAATTAAGATTATGAGTCCTGGGGCTAGAGAGATGGCTCAGTGGTTAACAGGACTGGCTGCTCTTCCAAAGGACCCAGGTTCAAATCCAAGTACCCACGTGGCAGTTCACAACTGTCTGTAATTGCCAGACGTGGTGGTGCATGCCTTTAATCCCAGCATCTATTTTCATAGCAGCCTTATTTGTAATAGCTAGAAACTAGAAACAACCCAGATGTTCCTCAACTGATGGATGGATTAAAAAACTGTGGTACATCTGCACAATGGAATACTACTCAGCTATCAGAAACAACAAAATCATGCAATTTGCAGCCAAATGGATGGAACTAGAAAAACTAGTCCTGAATGAGCTTACACAGACTCAAAAAGATTCACATGGCATCTATTCACTTATAATTGGATTTTAGCCATATAGTACAGGATAACTATACCACAACTAACACACCAAAAGGAACAGGAACATAGACTTTGTTACATGTTAATGAGACACTTTGCCCTAGTGGTACTGCCATGTAGGCCTCCAGTATATGAGGAAGCTCTTAGCCCTCATATGACTGCTGAACTGGGGCAGGGGACTGATATGTAGGGATACCCCATTACGAAGGAATAGGATAGAAGGGAGAGGGGGTAGAGGGTGGGAAGGTGGGACTGGGAAGGGTGGAAAGAGCATACTGTGATGGAAATGTATCTTAAAGTAATAAATATTTTTTGAAAAGAAGCATAAACTTTTCAATTACAGAAACTAAAAGCTTATCTGAGGAATGATATATTTACATGTTATAATATTGGGTATTGTAACCACCCAAGGTAAGAGGAAGAACTAGAAATCAATACTATCATTATTTAAAGTACAGTGTGTTTATTGTGTAATGTATTTTTTTAAAATCCCAGCACTCATAAAGCAGAGGCAAGCAGATCTCTGTGAGTTTGAAGCTAGCCTAGTCTACAGATTGAGTTCCAGGATGGCCATGACTCTGTTACATAGAGAAACCCTGTCTGGAAAAACAACATCAACCAAAACTAACAAACAAACAAACAAACAAACAAAAAACCTGTCTCGAAAAACAAAAGAAAACAAAAAAGTATGAGTCCTGCTTTTGTCTGCTTTTGGGACCCTTGTGCTCCTACTGGATTGCACCATCCAGCCTTAATATGAAAGAAGGTGGCTAATCTTATTGTAAGTTGTTATGCTATGTTTGGTTGAAATCCCTGGGAGGCCTGCCCTTTTCTGAAGGGAAATGAAGGAGGAGTGGATGAGGACAGAGGAGGTAGCAGGTGTAGGGGAGGTGGAGGGCAGAAGGAGGGAGTGTAAACTTCAGTCAGGAAATAACATATGAGAAAATAAATTAATTTTTTTTAAAAAAAGAGTGTGAGTTCTTTAATTTTGCTCAGTGACCAAGAGCAGATGAATGGTCAGAGTCTTTTGTTAGCAAAGCTCAAGAGTACAGCATTTTTAAGGCAAAAATCCACAATTACATCAATGTTAAATGAGGTCAGTGAAACCTTGCTACATGTGATTAGGCAGAACACTGTAGCTACTTCAGATACAATGTGACAATTTTGATTTATACCATTTTCAGTTATTTTAGTTTATGTTTAGTTTGTATGAACATCAATTATTTTGGTTAATATATTTGGAGCATAGCCAGGGTCATTGAAATCCCAAGGCCAACATGGCTGGTTATTGAGGGGTAGAGGGCTGAGAAGTATCTCAACAAACATGAACTGGAGTCAGGACAAGATGTTGTTATCATAGTCACATCATTTTCCCATTTCTTTTTAGGTACTTTCAAATTCTTGATACTGGCTAACAATCAGTTCATTAAACAGAGCTCAGTCACTAGAACTCCGAGGAGAAGGACAAGAGAATTCATGGGGCTTGGGGTAAGGTAACAAGCCACAGATTCAAATCAAACCAGCTGTGGAACCAGTAACAGTTGACCTTCTTATTTATTTATAAGAGCTAACTGTTGTTTGGATGCATAGTTAGACATACCTCACTAAAAAAATTAGATAATTTTTAATAAACAGAGCTAATAAACATGTATGTCAGAATCCTATCCTGGGGAGCCACTGGGCCTAGGCCTATAGAAAACATTATGGCTAATATTACCATGAGTCCAAATAATCCTAACTCCAAATGTCATCTGTTGAATTTCTTTTTTTTTTTTTTAAAGATTTATTTATTATGTATACAGAGTTCTGTCTGCAGGTATATCTGCAGGCCAGAAGAGGGGACCAGATTTCATTATGGATGGTTGTGAGCCACCATGTGGTTGCTGAGAATTGAACTCATGACCTGAGGAAGAGCAGCCAGTGTTCTTAACCGCTGAGCCATCTCTCCAGCCCTTTAAAAAAAAAAAAAAAACATTTATTTATTTATTATGTAAACAGTATTTGTGTTACATATGTGCCCGGGCACCAGATCTCAATGTAGATGGTTGCAAGCCACCATGTGGTTGCTGGGGATTGAACTCAGGACCTTTGGAAGAATAGCCAGTGCTCTTAACCTCTGAGCCATCTCCTGTTGAATTTCTTAAGCTTTCCTATGCAAAGGCCCACTGGCTTTCAGGTTTACAACTGTAGTAGGGCTTAAGGGTTGGTCCTTGTTGTTAGAAAATGTAATCCATTGCATCTATGTTCATGTACAAATTTTGTAGGAGATGTACCTTTCTTCCCCTCACACACACCTTGGGTTAACATCTAGAAATTAAATGGCTTGATCTCATGGTAATAGTACATTTAACTTTTTGAGAAATTGTGAAACTAATTTTTAAAAAGTGACTTTGTGCCTTTTCTTATTACTGTGATAAAAAATACCTTCACAAAAGCAACTTCAGGGAGAAAAATTTATTCTGGCTCACATTCCAGGGATACAGTATGCCATGATGAGTAAATAAAAACAGCAGTTGCTTAAATACATTGCATTAACAGTCAAAAAACAGAGAACAACAGGTGAATTCACATTCAAGTTTTTTTCCTTTTTATACAGTCCAAGATCCAATCCATGAAATGGTGTCACACAAAGTGAGTGGGAGGATCATATCGCCCGTATTGACTTAATCAAGAAAAGCACACACAGGAATGCCCAGAGACCTGCCTCTCAGGTGAGTCTAAATCTTGTCCAGTTGACAATTGAGATGAACTTTAACAACTCCACTCCTTGTCAACTTGATATCCAAATGTATTACTTTAAATGAAAACTTTCTATATTTTGTCCAGAGTCTCATGTGTATTCCATGATGCAAAATACAATCCAACTTCAAAAGGTTCTGCAGTCATTTAACAAATTTTACACTTCAAAAGTATAAAGTCTGTTAACTGTAAGCTCCTATAAAATAAACTTTTTTAAAGTTATATACTTCTAGCATATAATGGGAGCAAACATTTCTATTCCAAAATGGAAGGATTGTACATAGCAAGAAATAAAATCACACCAAATCCAGTATGGGAAACATCAGATCCTGTAACTGCATGTCTAGCATCTGGAACCCATAATGCAATCAACTGGGCTTCAAAAACCTTGGTAGCCTCAAATCTCCAGCTCTTCTGACCCCAGTACACACCACTTCTTTCCTAGACCAGATCCATTCCATACCCACAGCATATTCTGCCACATATATTCCATGGTCTTGACATAGCCAACATCCTGTCATCTTCATTGAAACTTAGGACTTCCCCTCATAGCTTCACACAGTGACCTCTCAAGGATTCAATGCAAGAATCCCAACCCTGCTACATATTGTCTAGCTTCAGATTCTTCCAAAATCATGGAGCAAGACTCCATGGACCCCTCAAATTGAATCCTCTATACCTTCAAACCAGTAACACATGGATGATACTAGAAAGTTATACTGCCAGCTCTAGATGTAGCCTGCCCTTCATGAACCACCATTGTGTCAGCTTGTGCTGAGTCCTCAGGCCACTTTCCTACTATAGTAGCAAAGAGTTTCTTACTAAGTTTTGAATGTATTTTATGGCTCACATATATATTTTGTTATATATACCAATTTTTTTCTTCTAATCTATAGTTCTTTCAGACTTTTAAGAATATATTTTGAGAAGCATATTTTTATTTTTCAGCAATTTACCATATTTTGGGGAGATGGTCTTACTATGTAACTCAGTTTGCATGTATACATATATATCTCTATATATATGAATTTAAAATGTACTGCATTTTGTTTATTTGTATGCATGTGTTTGTGTGTGTGTGTGTGCAGGTGTGCATGCACATTTGTACTTGCTTAGTTGCCACAGCACATGTGTAGAGATAGAGGACAAATTGCCAGACTTGATTCTTTCTACCATGTGGGTCCTGGGAATGGATTCAAGACATCAAGTTTGGCAGTACCTGATCAGCCACCTCACCAGTCCCTTCTTTCATGTTTTAGATGTTATATTAAACATGTGCCCTTGGAAATGGAGAGATTGCTCAGCAATTATTTAAAAGGTCTGGCTTCTCAAATCCATGCCAGATTTGATGTGAGTATTTCTTGCTATGTGCAATCCTTCCAATTTGGTTATTTTAAAAATATGGGTCTTCCAGAGGGCCCAGATTTGATTCTCAGAACCCACATGGAGGCTTACAGTCTGTAACTCCTGTTTGAGGGGATTTGTTGCCATCTTGTGACCTCAACAGATGCTGCATGCACATGGTATACAGATGAAAATACAAGCAAGACACCAACACACATAAAACAAAAATACATAAATCTTTTTTTTTAAAGAGTGTACTCTAATGTCACAAAATTCCCCCCTCAAATTTTCTACAAAAATAGGTTTCAATTTAAATTTATTTACTCATAAATATGATTCCTTTTGAGATAATTTTTGTCAAGTTTAATGTAGAGTGGGTGGTTTTGAGTAAGCTTGCTTGTTTGCATGTGGATAGCCACTTGTTTTAGGAGCTTTGACAAAAAGATGACTTTTTTTCTGTTGAACTGCATTTGCATCTTTGTTAAAATACTGTGTCCTGGGTAGAAGGTTGAGAAAAGCGGTCTTCCAGGAACAACACAACCATGTCACACAGAAACTCTGAGCAACTGTGATTATCTGTACAAAACTGGGCCTTCCAACGTTCTTTAATAGAAAGTATAAGGTCTTACCCAGACCCACACCTCTCTAAGGACCTATAGATACTTAATGGTTATTAAGGAAAGATATTTTCTTCAGTTATGTAGCTGCTAGTAAATTGTATATGCTCCTGTAAATAACCCCTCACCTGTAATCCTGTAAGCACCACTAAAAGCCTCACTGAGTCACACACACACACAAAGAAATAAAATGATTTTAAAAAATCTTTCAAATCTTTTTAAAAATCACTTAAAATCAGTGATTCATGTGTGTAAGTCTATAACTGAACTCCACTCCATTCCACGAATGTACTTGTCTATCTTGATACCGATATTATATTAATGACTGTAGTTTCATGACAAGAATTAGAATCAGGAAATAATATTCTCCAAGCTGTTCTTTTCAGAAAGCTTAGGCGTAGTCTAAATCTTTTGTGTTTGATACTTAGACTGTCAATATTTTAAAAAGACAAACCAAAAAAACAAAAACAAAAGCAAACTGAGATTTGTATTGAAATTGTATTGAATTACAGACCTATTTCTGGGAAACTAAGCAATATACACTTTTGGCACATGAACTACATACATTATTCCATTAATTTATATATTTTTCATAGTTTATTTAATTTTTATTCTGATTTTTTTACTATGCAGGTGTTGTACCTCTTTATTAATTAATTGATTGGTGTGTGTGTGTGTGTGTGTGTGTGTGTGTGTGTGTGTGTGTGTGTGTTTATGATGCAGGGAGGAAGGAGAGCACACATGCCCTGACATGCATGTGTAGGTAAAGGAACAATTTTGTAGAGTTGGTTTTCTCTTACCTTTACATGGATTCCAGGGATCAGACTCATGTTATCAGGCTTTCCTTGGATGTCTTTTGTCAATTTTATCTCTATTTGTCCCTAAGTACCCTTAGGTGGTTTTGAATCCTAAGTGATATTCTAAATGGCATTGATTCTTAAAGTTAAATTCTTGTCTGCTCATTGTTAATATACAAAAGTATAACTGATATTTCTCCATTGAATTTAACACCCACAAATTTAATAAAGTCACATATTAGTTCTAGTAGTTTCTTAATGGACTCAATCAGATATTCATGTTGCTCTACACTATCGTTCCACTTACTGCTTTCAAATGTGGGCTATTTCCTTCTCTTGCTCAATTTCACTGACCAGAGCATTCAGTATAATGTTAAATGGAAGTGGTTAAGTCTGGACATGTCACCTTTACCCTAGACCATAGAGGCTGCTTTAGTCTATATTGTACAATTACAATAGAAACCTGAAGCCTTGACAACTTATAATGAACAGAAACATATTTCCCCATGGTTTTGGAGACCGGAAATTGGAAGGTTAAGGGACTGGTGTTTTGACAAGAGCCTTCTTACTACTTTATCCTATAGTGAAAGAGGAAAGGGTAAGAGAGTATAATAAATCAAATTTGCCACCTTAAAGTCCTTTTACTGCCATTACTCTATTCACCAGGTTGGAGTCATAATAACTTAGAAAATTAGGTCTTACTGCCCGACAATTTTGCATTCAGGATTAAGTTACCAACACATGCTTTGGGGGGGAAACTTCAGACCATAGTAGAGGAAAAATGATCACCATTAAATATAATACTATCCATACATTCTTCATAGCTAGTCTTTATCTCCTGAAAACAGTTTTCATGCTGGGTGGTGGTGGTGCATGCCTTTAAACTCAACACTCAGGAGGCAGAGGAAGGTGGATCTGAATTCCAGGTGAGCCTGGTCTACAGAGAGAGTTCCAGGATAGCCAGAGCTACATAGAGAAATCCTGTCTCAGAAAAAAAAAAAGGAAGGAAGGAAGGAAGGACGAAATGAAATAGTCTCCTTTAGTTATTTTATTTGTTTGTTTGTTTGTTTGTTATTTGAAGGCATTATGGATTGAACCTAGATTCTCTCACATGCAAGACTGCCACATCTGATAGTATGCTATGCTCTCTTACCTTCTCTGTGTACGTACATTGAGATATGCCCACAGCCTTCTATTTATTTATTTATTTATTTTTATTTTAAAACAATGACTTGCTAAATTGACCAAGTAGACTGTAAAATCACAATTCTTCTATGTCACTCTCCCACTACAGTCTCCTAACCTGTTAGGCTGTAGAAAGTTTTTATGAAGAATAATTTTTTTTCTTTATTTTTATTGATTTTTTAATTATTATGTGAATTTCACATCATGCACCTTGTTCTCACTCATCATCTCCTACCTCCCCTCAGACCCACCCTTATAACCTCTCCCAACAGAAAAACAAATCTCATTGTGGAAGCTGTAGTGTGTCTCTGTGTTTCTCACAATATTCATTTTTGTCCATACTTTTTTTTTTTTTTTTGCTTACAAATGTTCATTATAATGACTCCTTGGTCTGATACAAGGCCTCCGGCTTCTGTTACTTTGTCAATACTGAAACCTCACTGGGACTCCTCTCAGATATCCTGTTGTTGTCCTGTGTCATGGAGATCCTGTAGTTTTGTGTATGTGGAAGTGGCCTCTTCATGTACTCCATCAGGTCATCCATGGACTAAATGTTGGGATGGGTCAACTCAAAGCCCTGGTTCTGGGCCTGTAACCCCCACATCCAAGGTCAGTTCTACTGTGCTACCCAGGTGAGGTACAGAGCCTGCTCTCCTGAGTGCTGCAGCTGGTAAGTGGCTGGACTAACTCTTCTGCTCTCATGAGCCCATCAGGGCCAACTCTCCTGTCTGCTACCTGTGGCAAGGGCATCAGAGAGTGGAGGGGAATTCCCTCTTGTGAACATCACCAAAAACCAGACAAAGTGCAGGGATGGCTCTTCCATACTCACACTCTCGAGGCCGAGTCACCCACATCCCCCACAGCAAGGCCCAGCTGACTGTGCTGCCCAAGAGAGGTGCAGGGCCTGCTCTCCCAAGTGCTTCAGCATGTGAAGGGCAGGGAACATTCTACTGTTCTTGCGACCCCATTGGGACCAGATCTGTCTGCCACTGCTGGTGAGGGCAAAAGAGAGGGGAGAGGATCTCTTCCTCACCAACACCACCATAAAGCAGACAAAAGGCAGGATTGGCTCTCCCACACTTACACTCTTGGGGCTGGCTCACCCACAATCCCCACATCCAGAGCCAGGCAGGGTTCTTCTAGTCTCTGACTTTATTCCTGTCCTGGGAGCCCTTCTGGTGCTTGCCTGGTGTTGGACTGATGGTCGACACAGGCTAGCTCCCTTTTTGGGCCCAATGGTGCAGAATTAATGTAGGTCTCAGGCTTGCTTTTTTCAGGGAATGTTAGGCTACTCTTCATTCAGATGTTCATAGGTCAGAAGACTGAATATAGGCATAGCCTCTCTTCTCTCTGCCACTTACTTATACACATTTGACACAATAGCCACATCTGCAATATGTCTAAGGGCAGGATGAAGAATAAATTTTTGTCAAATAATTTACTGAAATTATAAAGTGAAAGAAATACAATGTTGACATGAGTTATAATGACTGTTTTTGAATGATATATCAATACTTCTGGGAATAAGCCCAACTATGTTGTAATATGGTTTTCTTATGTATTATTGGATTTGATTTGCTAAAGTTTTGCTTAAAATTCTTACCTATATGGCCGGGCATGGTGGTGCACACCTTTAATCCCAGCACTTGGGAGGTAGAGGCAGGAGGACTCTCCAAGAGTTCAAGGCCAGCCTGGTCTACAAAGTGAGTCCAGGATAGCAAGGACTACACTGAGAAACCCTGTCTCAAAAAAACAAAACAAAAAAATCTTACCTATATGATCCTGGGACTTATAGCACAATGACAGAGTACCTGTCTAGTATGTGTGAAGCCTTAGTTTCAGTCTCCAGCAACTTCAGGTCTTTAGGCTCATAAGGAATATTGATTGGTCAGTATAGCCATTCTTCTTTATTCAGAGGGTCTAGTTTCCAAGATCCTTGGTAGATTCCTGATATAGGAGATGGTAGCAAACCCTATCTATGCTATCTTTGCTTCCTATGGTAAAGTTTCATTCATAGATTAAGCAGAGTAAGAGATGAGCAAAAGGTTGCCATAAATCTTAGCAATCCCATCATATAACTTCCTTTTAAAGAGAGTCTCACTATCCTTCTCAAGCTGACCTTGAACTTCTTTTGTAATCTAGGCTGAACTTGAACTCATAATTCTCTTGTCTTAGTCTCCTAAATATACTAGGATTAGAATTAAAGGTATGTGTCACCTAGCCTGGTGTTTTTCCTTCTATATATATATGTCAAGAACTTTCTCCTTTTCTCATCATACAAAGGAAGTGCTATGGCTTTTCTTGAACATAACTGAACAGACAATGCCATTACTTTAATGCCTTGATGTCATTTTAAGTAAAATAAAGAGTATTTGAACACAAACATGATAGAGAGTGTGTTAACCAAAATGAATACTAAGTAACTAATGGCTGGGATGTGTATATAATGCAGAGACTCTGAGCAAAGAAATGGTTTATGTCCCAGGGAAGACAAAGTAGGAGGACATAAAGTTTCATCATATTATTTAAGACAATGTGCAACTTAAAATTATGAATTATTTTATTTCTGTTGAGGCACACACTTATAATCTCAGCACTTGTGAGATGAGGTTGGAGGGTCAGGAGTCTGAGTTGAGGTTTGTCTATGTTACCTTTTCTCAAAACAAAAGAGAGAGGAGAGAGGGAGAGAGAGAGAAATTGATTTCCATTGCAAATTAATAGACCATGGATAATTGAAACTGTGAGAATCAAGATTGCATGCAGGTGAGAAAGGTGCTACATAGCTTTGTGGTTGTGTGTTTATAACAGCTTTCTTTGATTTTTATATAAAAAACAATGTTGGCCTCATAAAATTAGTTTGGAACAAGTCTTCATACTTTTTCAAAGAGTTTATGCAAAATTAATATTACTTCTTCCCAAAATGTTTGGTATCATTCACCAGTAATTACGTTTTTATATAATTAAAAAAACATAAAATAAAGGAATTACTTAAAACTTGTGATTTGAATTTATGTTTAGATATAGGTATAACTTTTCTAATATCTTCCCTTAAGGGTCATTAGTTTTCACTGTGATTAATTAGGCATAATAAAATCCCTCCTCATCCATGTGCACTCTCTATGGCTGTATTGAGATAAATTATATACAGCATAATATCCACCTATTTCAAATTTACAAGTCAGTGTTTTTAATATTTGCAAAGTTGTGTAGTCATCACAATGAACTTTAGAACATGTTTACCAGTCCCAAAAAGACTCTACGCCTATTAACAATCATTAACTCTGTTTTCCTAGCAAACATTAGTTAATTCTAGTTAATTCTCCATTAACTCTGTTTTCTCTTCCTAGCAAACATTAATGTTTTCTTACGTTGTGGACTTGCCTTTTCTGGATATTTCAAATACATGGAAAAATGAAACATATACCTGGCCTTTTATCACTCACTTATTTTACTTGGAGAATATTTTCAAAGTTGATCTGTGTTGTTATAGCATGTATCAGTACTTTATTACTTTTTAGTACTTAACAGTATTCCATTGTACTGACTGTCAGCATTCTAAGGGAAATCTTACAACTTTTAGATATGCTTATCCTACAAAAAACTGAACATTTTCTTAGAAAGAAATTGGAGATATCTAGTAAACCTGGTGGGAGTATAATCACATCAGTAAGTCTAGTTAAAATCTATTCTTTTAAACTTAAAAGTATAACACAGATCGTATTGATTCATATAACTGCAGATATATTAAAAGCCACCAAACTGTAACTTTAATTGTTTGTTATTTTATGGCATGTACATATGAACAACATCTCAGTGAATGGTCAGCCCTGAAAACATACACATAGAAATAACATCATAACAGACTCAGTAGTTTTCACAACTGAGGTTGTATTTAGGTAAATAACATAGACATATGTAACAACAATTAATAAGAAAAGAGGCCATGAATTTGAAAGAGAGCAAGGAGAAGCATATGGGAACATTTGAAGGGAGGAAAAGGAAGGGAAAATAATGTAATTATATTATTATCTCAAAAAATTAAAAAAGGCCGGGCATGGTGGCACATGCTTTTAATACTAGCACTTGGGAGGCAGAGGCTGGTGGATCTCTATGAGTTCAAGGCCATCCTGGTCTACAAAGTGAGTTCCAGGACAGTCAGGGCTATTACACAGAGAAACCTTGTCTCAAAAAAACAAAGAAAGGAAGGAAGGAAAGAAGGAAGGAAGGGAGAATTTAAAGAGCCTCAAAAGGTAAACTTCAGAACCTGTAAGATGGCTTAGTAGTCAAGTTCAATCTCCATAATCGACACAGAAAGTCAAATTCAGGAACTTACATGTGTAACCCCAGCAGTCCTACAGCATTGAAGGGAGGCAGAGAGAGGAAAACTCCCATAAACTCTTGGCCAGCTAGCCTGGAGTATGCAGCACAGTGACAAAACCAAGAGAGACTCTGCCTCATTAAAGTGGAAGGAAAGAACTGACTCTCAAAAGTTGTCATCTGACCTCCGTATTGTATTCTATGGTACATGGATACCCACAATCACTCAAAAACATATAAATTGATTAATTTAAATAAATAAATAAGATAAATCCATGGACTTACTAAGCTCTGGGACCAGCAACATGGTATGGTGGGAGAAAGAACTCAATTAGGACTGATTTTTGTTGGTTTGGTTTGGTTTGGTTTTTTGGGACAGGGTCTCACTATGTAGCCCTGGCTGTCCTGGAACTATGTAGACTGGGCTGGCCTTGATCTCATGAGATCCACCTACTTCTGCCTTCTGAATTCTAGGATTAAAGCATGTGCCACCATTCTTGGCTTGGGACTGAGTTTTTAAAGCATCCACTTTTGAAAGGAATCAGAACACTATTCTGTGGGTAAAATAGAGAACGACCATGGGAGTATTGAACTTGGCCTTTGTCTTTTTTTCAGTCCATATGGCACCTCCCAGGGATATAACCAATAACCACCTGCCTACCTGTGATAGCAAGAAAGTGGTCACAACTCTACCCCAGAGTACAACACAATCAAAATATACACTGAAATGGAGCACCTATTGTCATATAGAAATCATCAAGGGCTCCCACATACGAGTTGAGTCTAACTCTGGAGACTTGGGAGCCTGGTGGCATAAATCCCCAAATTTCCCATTTGGAATGATAACCATAATAGAGGTTTTAAACACATGAAAAGAAATTTTCAAGTGAGATACATAATGGATGGAAATAAGAGACTATTCTAAAAATATTTAGTGATCTTCAAGGAAATATAGCTTGGAATGACTTTCATTAAAAAGAGCAGCATGCCTTGGACTAAAGCTCCAAAAAATGCCACCACAGGCTTAATGGATTAAAACAATAGAAATGTATTTCAAAAGTATGGGCTCAGGGGATCAGAGGTTAAGAGCACTGACTGCTCTTCCAGAGGGCCCATGTTCAACTCCCAGCACCCACATTGCAGCTCACAACTATCTGTAACTCCAGTTCCAGGGGATATGACACCATCACACATACATACATGCAAGCAAAACACCAATGTACATAAAATAAAATAATTTTTTAAAGTATGGGCTCAGAGGTTGAAAACCGGTATTAGAAACATTGTGCCTGCTAAACGACAATGAGAAAACCTTGCCTTGCCTTTTCTGGCTTCTAAGTTCCTTGACTTATAGCTACATAACTCTGCTTTCCATTTCTGTCTTCCAATGGCCTTTGCTCCCCATTACCTACACCTGCATCTCTCTTCTGTGTGTCTTTTAAATCACATTTCTCATTGGAAATAGGGTACACCCAGATAATCCAGGATGCTCTTCAGAGATATTACTTCTAAATAAGATCATGTTCATAGGTTCTATATATTGGGACACGAACATTTCTCTGGGAACCACCCTTCATTATAAGAAACTAAGAGCTGGAGAGATGGCTCAGCAGTTAAGAGCACTGGCTGTTCTTCCAAAGTAACCGAGTTCAAATCCCAGCAACCACATGGCAGTTCACAGCTGTCTAATTGCCAGGCATGGTGGCACACACCTTTAATCCCAGCACTTGGGAGGCAGAGGCAGGTGGATCTCTGTGAGTTCAAAGCCAGCCTGGTCTACAAAGTGAGTCCAAAACAGCCAAGGATACAGAGAGAAACCCTGTCTGGAAAAACCAAAAAAAAAAAAAAAAGAAGAAAGAAAGAAAGAAGAAGAAGAAACTAAAAGAGAACACAGAAGAAATATATTTTTAAATAGTGGCTATAATTTTTTGTTTGTTTGCAACAGGGTTTCTTTGTATAGTCCTGGCTGTCCTGGAAACTCAAAATGAAGACCAGGTTGGCCTTGAGCTCACAGAGATCTGTCTGCCTCTGCCTCCTGAGTGCTGGGATTAAAGGCATGCTCCATGTAGGGGGTCCCCTCTCACCCGAGGAGAAGGAGAGGAGGAAGAGGAGGAGAAGATGAGAGGGTGGGACTGGGAAGGGAGGAAGGGAGCTGTGATTGGGATGTAACTTGAATAAATAAAACTTAAAATTAAAAATTTAAAAAATAAATACATGAGCCACCACCACCAGCATGACTATAATATTTTTTACTCTTTTTATTTTTAAATTTCACTTTACATCCTGATCAAAACCCCCCTCCTCTTCTTCCAGTCACCCCATCCATCACATAGCCTCTCCCCTCCCCTCCTATCCTCTCCCTTCTTCTCCAAGAAGGGTTATGAACGGGTACTAATCCACCCTGGTAGATCAAATTGCTGTAGGACTAGGCTCATCCTCTCCCAATGAGGCAAGGCGAGGCAGCCCAGTTAGGAGAATGGAATCCAAAGGCAGGAAACAGAGTCAGAAACAGCTCCTGCTTGAGTTGTTGGGGGATCCGAATGTAGACCAAGCTGCACATCTGCTACATATGTGAGGGGGGCCTAGGTCCAGCCCGTGCATGCTCTTTGGTTCTCTTTGGTTGGTGGTTCAGTCTTTGTGAGCCACCAAGGGCCCAAGTTAGTTTACTATGTTGATCTTTTTGTGGAGTTCTTGTCCCCTAACAAGGACTTATCCTCCCCTCACCTCTTCTACAAGACTCCCTGAACTCTAATATGTGGCTGTGGGTCTCAGCCTCTGCTTCGATATGCTGCTGGGTGGAGCCTTTCAAGGACAGTTATGCTAAGCTCCTGTCTGCAAGCATAGGAGAGCATCATTAATAGTGTCAGGGATTGGTTCTCGCCCATAGGATGAGTCTCAAGTTGGGTCATTCATTGGTTGGCCATTCCCCCAGTCTTCAACTCTGAGATTCCATCTTACACCCATCAGAATGGCTAAGATCAGAAACTCAATCAACAGCACATGCTGATGAGGATGTGGCACAAAGGGAACACTCCTACATTATTGGTGAGACTACAAATTTGGCTATAAGTTTTAAGACTTGAAGAAAGACAGGAATCCTCATATTGAAGATGCACAGCAAGGGATAAAATAAATAAATTAAACTGATCCTACATCCACGAAAATCATGGTTAAAATGAAATATATGTAATAGATTCCTCTTGAAAGAAACAGACTGCTGACAAAGGAATAATTGGACTGAGAGTAAATTATCACCAGCCATGCCAACTATCAAGAGACAATAATATAATACTCTCAGATTATGAGAGAAAAGAACCACCAGCATAGAATTGATGTGGAAAAGAAAGGAGTTTTTGAGACAAGGTTTCTCTGTGTAGCCCTGGCTGTCCTGGAACTTGCTCTGTAGACCAGGCTGACCTCAAACTCAGAGATTCACCTGCCTCTGCCTCCCTAGTTCTGGGATTAAAGGTGTGTGCCTCTAACCTCCAGGCTAAAATGAAACTTTTGGATGTGGAGAAAGTCACAAGTATTTGCACTATACAGTATTCTTTTTTATTCTTCTTGTTGTTGTTTATTTATTACTTCAAGTTACAACTCCATCACAGTCCCCTCTCTCCACCTCTCCCAGTCCCACCCTCCCACTTTCTCCACCCCCCCCGTCACCTATCCTACTCCTCCAGAGTGGGTTGCCTCACCATATCAGCCCCCCTCATTTCAACAGTCATATGAGTGTTAAGAGCTTCCTCTTGCACTGGGGGCCTATATGGCAACTCTATTAGGGAAAAGTGTCCCACTAACAGTTGTAGGATACTTATCCTGTACTATATGGCTAAAACTCAATTATAAGTAAATAAATAGATGCCATGTGCATCTTTCTGAGTCTGGGTTAGCTCACCCAGGATGAGCTTTTCTAGTTCCATCCATTTGGCAGCAAATTGCATGATTTCCATGTTTCTGACAGCTGAGTAATATTCCATTGTGTAAATGTACCACAGGTTTTTTTTTAATCCTTTCTTCAGTTTCCAGTTTCTAGCTTTTTTTAAAAATAAAGCTTCTAGGGCTGGAGAGATGGCTCAGAGGTTAAGAGCACTGACTGCTCTTCCAGAGGTCCTGAGTTCAATTCCCAGCAACCACGTGGTGGCTCAAAACCATCTACAATGAGATCTGGTGCCCTCTTCTGGAGTGAATGTATACATGCAGACAGAATACTGTATACACAATAAATAAATAAAATCTTTAAAAATAAAATAAAATAAAGCTTCTATAAACATATATGAGGAGGTGTCCTTGCGGATTGGTGAGGAATTGTCTGGATATATACCCAGAAGTGGTATGGCTGGGTCTTGAGGTAGAGCTATTCCAAGTTTTCTAAGATATAGCCAAACTGATTTGGTTGTACAAGTTTGCACTCCCACCAGCAATGGAGGAGTGTTTCCCTTTCTCCACAACCTCGCCAGCATGTGCTGTCCTTTGAGTTTTTGATCTTAGCCATTCTGACAGATGTGAGATGGAATCTCAGAGTCGTCTTGAGTTGCATTTCTCTGATAATTAAGGATGTTGAGCATCTCTTCAAGTGTCTCTTGACCATTAGAGATTCCTCTTTTGTGAATTCTCGGTTTAGCTCCCCATTTTTTGATTGGATTATTTGGTTTCCTGGTGTCTAGTTTCTTGAGTTCTTTACAAATTATGGATGTTAGCCTTCTGTTGGATGTGGGATTGGTAAAGATCTTTTCCCAATCTGTAGGTTGCCTTTTTGTTTTAATAACAGTTTCCTTTGCCTTACAGAAGATTTTCAGTTTTATTAGGTCCCATTTATTGATTGTTGGTCTTAGAGCCTGAGCTATTGGTGTTCTGTTCAGGAAGTTGTCACCTGTGCCAATGAGTTTGAGGCTTTTCCTCATTTTCTCTTTTATTAGATTAAAGTCTTTGATCCACTTGGACTTAAGTTTTGTGCAAGATAAGAAGTATGGGTCAATTTTCATTCTTTTACATGTTGACATCTAGTTAGACCAGCACCATTTGTTGAAGATGTTGTTCTTTTTCCATTGTATGGTTTTAGTTTCTTTGTCAAAAATTAAATGACCATAGGTGTGTGGGTTCATTTCTGGGTCTTCAATTTGATTCCATTGATTCACTGGTCTGTTTCTATACCAGTACCATGCTCTTTTTATTACTATTGCTCTGTAATATAGCTTGAAATCTGGGATGGTGATACCTCCAGATGTTTTTTTGTTTGTTTTGTTTTGTTTTGTTTTTGTACAGGACTTATTTAGCTATTCTGGGTTTTTTGTTATTCCATATGAAGTTGAGAATTGTTCTTTCAAGGTTTGTAAAGAATTGTGTTTGTATTTTGATAGGAATTGCATTGAATCTGTGTATTGCTTTTGGCAGCATGGCCATTTTTATTATGTTGATCCTATCTATCCATGAGCATGGGAGATCTTCCCATCTTCTGATGTCCTCTTTAATTTCTTTCTTCAAGGACTTGAAGTTCTGGTCTTACAGGTCTTTCACTTGCTTGGTTAGAGTTACCCCAAAGTATTTTATATTGTTTGTGGCTATTGTCAAGGGTGTTATTTCCCTAATTTATACAGTATTCTTAAAGCATATCAAAATAGGGAGCTGGAGAGATGGCTCTGAGTTTAAAAGCACCTGCTGGTCCTGCAAAGGACCTGAATTCAGTTCCCAGAACCCATGTCAGTTTATTCACGACTCAAACTCAAAACCCAGTGGATCCAATGCTCTCTTCACTTCTGAACTCCATAGACACCTTCACTCATGTACTAGATACGCACGTGAGCATGTGCACACACACACACACACACACACACACATACACAAGATTAAAAAATGAATCTTTTAAGGCTACAGAGATGGCTCAATGGTTTGGTTCCCAACACCATCATGGTGACTCACAACCATCTGTAACTCCAGTTTCAGGAGATCTTATGCCTTCTTCTGACCTCCACAGGCACTCATGTGCTGTATTATCACACACATACTTAAAGAAATGTTCAACATCCTTAGCTATCAGGGAAATTCAAATCAAATCTACCTTGGGATTACATTTTATACCTGCAAGAATGACTAAAATCAATATAACACAAATGACAACTCAGGCTGGCAAGGATGTGGAATAAGGGGAGCACTCATCCATTGCTGAGGAGAGTGTAAACTTGTACAGCCATTATGGAAATCAGTATGGTGGTTCCTCAAAAATGTTGAGAATCAATCTCCTTCAAGATCTAGCTAGCAATGCCACTCTTGGGCATATACCTAAAGGACAATTTATCCTGCCACAAGGACACTCGCTCAACCATGTTTATTGCTGCTCTATTCGTAACAGCCAGAATCTGGAAACAGTCTGGATGTCCCTCAGTAGAAAAATGGGTAAAGAAAATGCAGTACATTACACAATGGAGTATTACTCAGCTGTTAAACAAAAATGACATCATGAAATTTGCAGGCAAATAGATGGAAATAGAAAAAAATCATCTTGAGTGAATAACCCAGATCCAGTAAGATAAATATGGTATGCATTTGCTTATCTGTGAATATTAGCCATTAAAGAAATTATAACTAAATGTGGTGGTTTGAATAAAAATGGCCCCCATAGGTCCATAGGGAGTGGCAATATTAGGAGATGTGGCCTTGTTGGGGTAGGCATGGCTTTGTTGGAGGAGGTGTGTCACTACAGGGTGGGCTTTGAGGTCTCAAAAGCTCAAACTAGGCCTACTGGCTCTCAGTATTTTTCTGCTACCTGCTGATCCAAATATAGAACTCTCAGCTCCTTATTCAGCACCATGTGCCTGCACGCTGCCATGCTTCCCGCCATGATGACAATGGACTAAACTTCTGAAATGTAAGCCAGCCCCAGATAAATTATTTCCTTTATAAGAGCAGCTATGGCCATGGTATCTCTTCAAAGCAATAGAAATCCTAACTAACACACCAAACTATAATCCATAGTTCCAGAGAGGTCAGGTGTAGTTGAAGGGACTAGAGGAGACACATGGATCTCCCTGTGAGGGAGAAATAGAATTGATTTTATGGATGTACTGGAGGCAAGGAAGATGGGAACAGGAGGATCAGGTGGGAAGGTGAGAGGAGATAAGGTTGAGTGAGGGGATTTACAGAGACACAACTAGAATTGAGGGGCATTTGACGGGTAGTATGAAAACCTAATGTAGTTGAAACTTCCTAAAATATATTGAAGGTGATCCTCATAAAGTCTCCAAATAATAAAAGAGATGGAGTCCATACTGGCTATCTCTTCTCACCAAGAGGCTTTCAGTAATGGGTCTGTCTGGGTTGCATCCAATTGAGTTGGTGGTCAAAGGGTCCCATAGAAATCCCCAAACAACCCAAGGTGTTGCCAAGGCAGGAAGTTGCTCTCCACAAACTGACATCAAGGGCCCATTGCTGAAGACCACACACACACACACACACACACACACACACACACACACACTGAATATGGAAAGGTTGAGCTGATAACTGCATAGAACGTTATCCTCTACTTTCTAGTGTCTTTGGTATGGGAAGGTACTCTGAAGGCCTTCAAAAAGAGGAACCTAAACACCAACCCAGACACAAAACCTTTGATGTACATTCTGTCCTACCTGCAAAATACGCTACATCAATGGTGGCACAAAGCTTGTAGGAGTAGCCAACCAATCTCTGATTTGACATTAAGACCCACTCCATGAGATGTAGTCCATATCTGGCACTGCTTGCATGACCAAGAACCAGAGACTACATAGCACAGACCTCTAGAGTTAAACCAAATACCACTGATCTAAAAAAAAAAAGAGTAATAGTAAAATGACTCCTAATGATAATCTGCTATACTCATCATAGATCAATGTCTTATTCAGCCATCATCAGAGAAGCTTCCCCTGGCAGTAGATGGGGACAAATATAGAGACCCACAACCTGATATTACACACACACACACACACACACACACACACACACACACACACACATGCCCAGAGAGAGAAATCTTATAACCCACAGCTCTAAATGAGATGTCTCCATCAAATCCCTCCTCTCAGAGCTCATGAAACCCCATAGAAGTGGTGGTGGAAAGAATATAAGAATTAGGCGTGATGGAACGTGCCTTTAATCCCAGTACTCGGGAAGCAGAGGTAGGCAGATAACTGTGAGTTCGAAGCCAACCTGGTTCACAAAGCAAGTCCAGGACATCCAGAACTACACAGAGAAAACCTGTCTCAAAAAAATAAAAACAAAACAAAACAAACAAAAACCCAAAAGGGATTAAGGAAAACAAGGCCCTCTGAATCAACTGAGCAAAGCTCATACGAACTCACAGAGACTGAAGCATCAAGGACAGGGTCAACATGGGGCTGCACCTGCTGGATCCTCTGCATATATTATAGCTTTCAGTTAAATATTTTTATGGTACTCCTAAATGTGTGAATGAGTGGGTCTCTGATTCGTGTGCCTTCTCTTGGACTCTTTTTCTTCTGTTGGTCCATCTTCGATATAAAGGTTTTAGTTTTAGCTAATTATATTTTATTTTTCTATGTTTTGTTGTTATCTCTCAGAAGCCTGTTCTTTTCTAATGAGAGTCAGAAAGGGAGTGGATCTGGATGGGAGGGGAAGTCAGGAGAAACTGTGATGAGCAGAGGGAGTAGAAACTATAATCAGAATATATTATTTGAGAAAAGAATCTATTTTTAATAAAAATGGGGAAATTTAATAAATCTAAATAAAATAAACATAATAAATCTTTTTAAAAAATAGTAATGAGGGTTGGAGAAATAGCTCAGTGGTTAAGAGCACTCAACTGCTCTTCCAGAGGTCATGAGTTCAATTCCCAGCAACTACATGGTGACTCACAACCATATGCAATGGGATCTGATTCCCTCTTTTGTTGTACATGAAAACAGAGCACTCATCTACATAAAATACATAAATAAATAAATCTCTTTTAAAAATAGCAACAAAATAAAATGATTTTTATCTATTCATCTCATACCTTCTGTGCTCAGTAAATATTATCTTAGCAACCAGTGTGGACCAGACATTGTTCTAGGAGGAGGTGTCATTAGCAGGCAAAGGTAATCATGGTAAATGAAAAATAGACAAAACTGTAATGAAATCCTGCAGCAATGTGGCTTTCCACAGTTTCCAAGTTTTTGTTTTCCATTTTTCATGTGTGTGGTGTACATCTGTGTATCTGTGCTTATGCAGATTTTTTGTATATATGTAGGAACATGTGTGTGGGTATCTGAGTACAAATGTGCTTGTGCATCTGAACACCAGAAATTGATCAACGTGCCCACATAACAATTCTTGGGATTCCAGAGGTCTGAACTCCAGTTCTCATATTTGTGTAGCAAACACCTTAACTGTTGAGGCTTCTCCCCAGCTCCTTGTTTTCAGATTTTTCAAAAGAAACATATAATCCTTTTTAATTGCAAGACAAAATATGAAAACAAAAATAAAAACATCATACATGTTTCTTTCAAAGATCCTTATTCTCTTTATTTGGTAGAGACACCAATTATTCAAAATATACCTAACCAACAAAATATTCTTGTGCATTTTTTTCTTTTTCCTATTTATTCATCTACCAACCTATCCATTGATTTATGGGAGGGACTATTCTTAGAGCAAAGGGGTGGGAGTACAATAATATATTATTGGAACATACCATAAATGTAGCAGTTTAACAAAAATATCTGGTTATTTTCTTGGATTAGTAGTCTGGGCAGGGATTGAGTGGGTTTTCTGACCATTATTTTTTTGTTTTCTTTTTTTTTCCTTTATTTTTTATTTCTTCAAGTTACATCTCAATCGCAGTCCCCTCCCTATTCCCCCTCCAGTCCCACCCTCCCACCCTCAACCCCCCATCTCTTCCCTTTTTTTTCTTTTAAGTTTAAGGTATATCTTATTTCCCCCTACATTTTACCCTTTCAGTCCAACAAATGGCTCTTTCTCTTATAATAATAAATACAATACAAAACAACAGAGGTAATTAGGCCACAGTTATGAGGGTTATATGGCTTAG
>CAJQZJ010035412.1:0-22175 GCA_907164525.1 Lophiomys imhausi | reverse complement strand
GCATTTAGTCCCAGCATGCGGGAGGCAGAGGCAGGTGGATCTCTGAGTTTGAGGCTAGCCTGGTCTACAGAGTAAGTTCCAGGAGAGCCAGGGCTACACAGAGAGACTCTGTCTCAAAAAACTAAAATAAATAAATAGTTGCAGCATTATCAATTATATATCATTAAAGTTGCAAAAAAAAAAAAGTCAGGGTTTTTTTTTTCTACAGAAATTGGCAAACAGGCTGGATGTGGTGGAGCAGGCCCTCTCCGGAGGGAGAGGCAGGCAGATCTCTGTGAGTTTGAGGCCAGCCAGGTCTACAGAGTGAGTTCCAGGATAGCCAGGGCTACACAAAGAAACCCTGTCTCAAAAAACCAAAAAAAAAAAAGCAAAAAAGAAACAAAGAAATTGGCAAACAAAGCAAGCTATAGAAACAGTTGGATGTGGCATAGTGTGCAAGAACATAACAGCGTATGTTTCATTCCTTTATTAAGCATTTCTGAGAATAAGCATATTTTCTGAGACACAGTCTCCCATAGCCTAGGCTGAATTTAGCCTCAAATTCCTGATCCTCCTTCATCTATGCCCAAGTGCTAGCCTTACAGATGTGTGCCACCACACTGGTAGAATAGGTATGTTTCCCTATCTTATTTTTAAATAATACCAATATCAGGCAGAGCTTCTTTTTCTTAGACTTGGACTAGGCTTAAATTTTTAGCTACTTAAAAAAAAAAATCCCTTGCTCTCGAAGAGCCAATCAACTAGTCAAAATTAATTTACTTCAAGATCATCATTGTTACCATGCTCATCAATCTGAAACTGTTATGTTCTGAACCCTACCCAATCTGTAGCAAGTCTCAGGCAAACAATTACCTACACAGGCTCTAACCCATCTCAAATGCCCTGTAAGCACCCTTCCGCAAATTTCCCAGTTTGAGGCAGTTTGACACTCTTGCCAGAATGTCTAATGAACTCACCATTGCTCTACTATCTGTATTAGATGTTAAAGGATTTCTCTAATATCTGTACAAATTATGAAAAACTGAATGCTAGACAAAGGCTAAAAAGGGTGTCTTTCCAAAGTCATGCTAGATGTTGCTATGCAGACCTTTCAGGATTCTTTGCTTTTATGAAGATCTATACTTTCTACTGTCTTTGGAATTTTATGTATGTTGTTACAAAAATCTAATATAGTGCAAAATATTGTATTCATCAAGTCATAGTTTTTCCTAGTTGAGAATCTAGTTAATTGAAGAAAAGATAATTCCAACATTGTATTTTATTTCCTTATGAGTTTCTATCAGTTGAGCATCTATGATTAAATTCATTTGTTTTCTCTGTGTGGTGAGGAGTCATTTTAGCTCAGGCTCGTCTATAACTTGCTATATAGTGGAGGCACATGTAAGAGCCTATCTTTTAAAGCAATTAACTGTCTTACAAAGAAGCAATAAGTGTTTAAGGACATAGAAATTCTAATTATCTTTGTTTTTTGTTGTTGTTTTTGTTGTTGTTGTTGGAACAGGATCTCATGTGGCCCAGGCTACTGTCAAACTCAATATATAGTTGAAGATGATCTTGATGCTCTGGTCCTCCTGCTGAGATTACAGGTTTGAATCACCATGCCTGGATTTGAGATTATATTAATCTCAAAAGTGAATTATATTTATCTGATTATTACATATATTATGCATGTATTGAAAACATACTATATCATAAATATAAAATAAAGTAAGAAAACAAAATATCCCATAGCCCAGAGGATTTTCATATACATATAGTTGAGGGAAGAATCAGTAACATTCTTGCCAGCTTGTATTAGACTCAGGTTTGATCTCAAGTACTGCAAAAGAAAAAAAACAAAAAAAGACAGTGTTTTAGCCAGGCATCGTAACACATGCCTGTAATCTCAGCAATTGGAAAGTATAGGATTAGGCTTAACGTAGATTTAGGCTTCACCATGAGTTGGAAGATAGTGAGTTTACGGTGGGCTGTAATGTGAGGCCTGAGGTTGGACATAACCTATCTCAAATGAAACCAATGATACTGGTACTTGGACCATGATCATGCTCAGCAAGGGCCTAAATCAAGCACAATAGAGTTATTACCCAAGCCACAAATGCAAGGCACATGAATAATTTTAAATTTTCAGTAGCTACATTACAATTGTGAAAATAACTAAGATTGAATTTAATGCTATTTAACCCAAAATATAAAAAAATATTATCTGTACAGTATTGTAACTAATATAAAGGTATTTTATATTCCTTTTCCTTGTAACAAGTTTTCAGAGCCTGATGCATATTTTACACATCCACCTCAATTTATACTAGCCACATTTCTTGTATTCAATAGGTGCATTTATCTAGTGACTTTCCTATTAGATAGTGAAGGACTAATCCTTTCACATAGAAGCCATAAAGCAGTGATTGCTCAAGTATATAATATATTCTTTTTCTCATGACTTTCAAAAATTTTCCCTATCTATCTATCTATCTATCTATCTACCTACCTACCTACCTACCTACCTACCTATCATCTATCTCTCTGTATATTATCACCTGTCTAATTCCCACACATTTCATGGTGCACTTGCATACATTAGAAGACACTGTGCAGGAGTCGATTCTCTTTTTCTACCATGTAGGTTTCAAAGATTCAAATTAGGCTATGCTTGCCATCAAGTATCCCTACCCATTAAGCCATTTCTTCAGCCCCGGCGTCTTTTTAAAAATCATTTATTTTCTTTTTTTAAGACTTATTTTTGAAATTGTAGTATACTTACACCATTTTCTCTTTCCCTCCCCAAATCCTTCTATATACTCCTTCTTACTCTCTTTCAAATTCACTGCCTCCTTTTTCATTAATTGCTGTTATATGGTACTTTGGGTAATTAATAACTAATTTAATGTTTTTGGAATATTTTCTTGATTTATAAGTTTCTTCACACTTGTGATAGCATTAAATTAAATACTTGAGAATATCTAGTAATTAGTAACTCCTCAATGAATTATCTTGTGCTCCTTTTGAAATGTTCTTGAGGAGAGTTATTTTGGAGGAGCAAGCTCTAAAACATGGATTTTACACCTTTCTGTCTCGCAAAAACAAAAACAAACAAACAAAAGAACCAAAGATACTTCACATGGAACGGCTAAAAACGGTTCAGTAAAGAGCACTTGCAACAGCTAAAGCACTGTTCTAAAGTACCAGAGTGCAATTTCCATAAACTACATCTGATAGCTAACAATTGCCTGACACCCTTTTCTGGCCCCTACAGACACAGACACACACACACACACACACACACACACACACACACACACACACACACACACTTAAGTAAGTTAAATAAACAACAAATAAAAAGCCCCATGCCAGGAATAGATTACTTCTTTGAGAGTTCTTGGCCAGTGAGGTACTATAGACTCCCCCCACCAAAAAAAAAAAAAAAAACCTATTGTTAATGCTCTTGCTTACTCTGCAGAACTTGACCATGAGGCCCTATTGCTGAAAACACCACATACTTGAGTCATAGAATTTTGAAAATTCAAGCTGGTACTGAATCAGAAACTTCATCCCTCCTGGCTAGTTTACGTAGCACTAGAAGGTGCTAGGAATACTACCGGAGGAGAAAAAGTAATCACCAGTGTCATCCAATTGTGAATTCTGTGAGTTACTTAATAACCAGCCTGGCAAGACACACCCACAGATACACTGGTGACATGAATGTAGTGGAAGTAACAAACACTTTCTGATTAGACTTAAGGCCCACTCAACAAGATGAACCAAATACATGGTCATGAATCTATGTCTAGACAGGTAGATCCTAGTAGAAAACCTACTTATGCCAGGTGTGGTGCAAGCCTTTAGTCCAAGCACTCGGAGGCAAAGGCAGGCGGATCTCTGTGAGTTAAAGGCCAGCCTGGTCTACAAAGTGTGTCTAGGACAGTCAAGGATACACAGAGAGACCCTGTCTCAAAAAAAAAAACCTAAAAAAAAGAAAGAAAGAAAATGAAAACCCACTTACACTTATTCTGCTAAATGTATATAGTTTTAAATAAACTCCTAATGACCTGTCATTATACCTGCAGATTAAGGTGTCAACCCTCATCAGAGAAGCTGTTTTATATAACCTTCTCATCAGAGAAGTTTGTAGAGGAATTTTAACACCAGCAAAATGGCTACTCTGGCAAGGGATCACATTCAAAGACCTAGGTCAGTGTGATCCAACAGGAATACAGACATGCCCTTAGTACACACTTTTAAACCCTCTGGCTGGAATAGAGACATATCTTTAGTACACACCTTTAATTCCAAACAACGACAACTAATTGAGGGAACGACAAAGTGGTGAATCAGAGAATGATAGAATGAGTCAGAGATAGGATACCCCTATCTCTCACAAGGACAGGAAGAGAAGCTAACTAAGAACAGAACAGAGAGATGGCAAGGGAGTTTGTAGAGACAGTACAGGGGAGTTCATAGAGATAGTAGAGGACAGTTGGTGGAGACAGTACAGTAGAGTTCAGGAGTTGAGTTGAGTGCAGTTCAGTTGAATGCAATAGATTTCATTTGAATGCAATTGAGTGCAGTTGAGTCCATGCAGTTCCATTCAGTTCATGCAATCAATGCAGTTCGGTTTGTGGAGTTCAAAATCAGTTTTTCAAAGCAGAGCAATTCACTGAGAAGCAGAGAGAAGAAGCCAGTTTGAATCAGTCAACTTGGAAAGGCACTGGAGCCAGAACAACTGAGTTGAACCAGATAGAATTCAGAAAGAATTAGAAAGGGTGAGCTTATTCAGCAGTAAATCTCAAAGGCTGAAAAAATTCTAGGCCTAGGTTAGAAGACAGATGCTGGAAGCTAAAACCTTCAAGGTCCAGGCTCGCAGAAGATTATATTATATGGAGGCTAGAAGCTTCCAGGTCTAGACCTAAGAACAGTCAGATAGAAACGCTCTGGGCTCAGCCCAAGCCATATACCTATAAAGCTTGGGTATGGCTCTCATCATATCCCCGCTTCTGAGGAAATAAAAAGTACATTTACAGATGTTATATTAATAACCTATTTATAGTAGGTTATGATCCATGCAGAAACCCACAAATTTGCCAATGTGCAGAGAATAAGAGACTACAGAATGCCCAGTCTTAAATGGAACATATAAATTGCATCCCTTCCTCCAAAAGCTTACGAGTAATTACAGGGGAGGAGGACTGCTGAAAGGAGTATACGAGGAAGCTGATTATAAGAAAACAGTATCTTCTGGACACAGCAGGGCAGCAGCACATCTAGATTTACAGAGGTTGTGACAGCATGCATAATCCAGACCAAATATGAGCATTGAGAGAGGAGTTGGACAGGAAGTTCTGCTCCTAGCCAGGGAGCAATTTGGTCCTAGGAGGGGAAAAGTCAATTTTGTCTAAACATGTAACCTCTGATAGATCAACCATGCTCTAGTGGAAAACCACACATCCAAGAATATTTGTGTAGAATAAATTGGCCTTAATGGAGGAAAAATGACATAATGTTGGGTTGGGAAAAGAAGGAGGTAAATCTGGGAAGAGTTGTGGAAGGGAAGATAAATATGATCAAAATAGAACAAAATTCTTAAAGAAATAATTTAAAAATTCAAACTCAATACATAAAAATATTTAAAAATATATCACATGGTTTAAAAAGTAAAGTATATGACATTCATATACTTTTCTTTTTTTTTTTTTTTGTTTTTTCGAGACAGGGTTTCCCTGTGTAGCCCTGGCTGTCCTGGACGCACTTTAGACCAGGCTGGCCTCGAACTCACAAAGATCCACCTGCCTCTGCCTCCCAAGTGCTGGGATTAAAGGCGTGTGCCACCACCGCCCGGCTGACATTCATATACTTAAAATGATCGTTTCTTTGAATAAGTGAAATTTGCAAAGTTTGATTTTCAAGGCAATTCATTAATTAAACAGTATCTTACTCAAAGGAGCTTATTCTGTTGAAGAAACACTGCAGTAGCAGCATGCAAAATTTGTGATTATGTTTTTCTGCATTGCCAGGATTTATGAGAATTTTAGATATTAATAAAATATATCTTTTCCAGGCTTTCAGCAATACTACATAAATATACCTTGATTAATTTGATCATATCTAATATATGGTTTGTGGTAATGAGAAAAGTCCAGTATGAAAATAAAATAGCACCTGAGCATAGCTCAGTCGTTAGAGTGCTGGCCTTGCACGCACAAAACTCTAGGTTTGATCCTCAGTACTTCATAAACTGGTTGTGAGCACATGCCTATAATAACAACACTGAGACAAAGACAGGAGGGGAGGTTGTTCAAGGTCATCCTTAAGTTATATAGAGAGTTCAAGACCAGCTAGGGATACTTGATACCCTGTCTGAAAAACCCAGATGAGTCAAGAGTGCAACTCATCTCAAACAGATTATAAACCTACTAGAAGTTCATCACAATCCATTAGGCACAGGGTGGGGTTGTCCCATAGAATAACTGAGAATATAAAGGTGTGGTCTCTTTATAGAGTATACCCTGGACTCCTTCATGAAGTTTACTTGTTGAGGCCTGCTACATCTGCTCAGAACTGATAAGGTCACAGTAATTGCATCTAGAAGCTGTCAACATCTACAGCATGATCAGCTAAGTTAAAGGAAATTTTCACGTGTCTCTGGCCTCCCAACTGGTAGACCTCTGTAGGCTTTGGCTTCGCTGTTGATCTTCACCAGGCAGATACTGTTGGTGAGGTCACTGTAATGCAACTTCATGTTTCTTTCAATATGAGCCTGGGGTTTCTTATACAAATGCTAAGTTCAGCATGTATTAAATGAACTGGATCACAGTACAATTCCACAGACCTCATAGCTTTTCTGCAGCAGAAATTCTACCAGGTGTAAGCCGTCAGCAAGCAGGAGCTTGTAGCATGTGCTCTTATTTCATTCAGTTAATAAACAATGACAGATGAGTCAACTTGCTGTATTGGTTTATTTATGTACTTGTTCCTGTGCGAATATGTGTTCATGTGTGTGCAAATGCATGAATGTATGCACATGTGAGTGAAGGCCAGATGTTGGCATTGGGTATCTTCCTGTATTGTTCTTCATGATTTTTGCAGATGGGATCTCTCACAAAGCCGTTATCTCATTGGTTCAGATAGACTGGCTGGCCAGCAAGCCCTAGGGATCTTCCTGTGGTCTGTGCTTCTCCAGCACCAGGATTCCGGGTGTGCATCACCATGTCTGACTCTGTATTTGAGTGCTGAGGATCAAACTCGTGTCCTCATGTATTCACAGCAAGTTCTTTACTTACTGAGCTATCTCCCTAGTCCCACATTTGTGTTGGTTTGTGGTTTGGTGCTGGGAATTGAACATTACACACTGTGCATTCATTTGTTTCTCTTTTTAAAAATATAAAATGACTAAGCCAGGTGGTGGAAGTGGACACTTTTAATATCAGCACTCAGGAGGTAGAGGCAGGAGGATCTCTGTGAACTGGAGGACAGCCTGGTCTACAGAGTGAGTTCCAGGACAGCCAGGGATACACAGAAAAACCCTGTCTCAAAAAAAAAAACAAATTTAATTTAATTTAATTTAATTTAATTTTAAAAGACTATCCAAATCTCTTATTAAACATTTTAAACTGGAGTATTTTTCTTTTGACTATCAGGACTTAAGAGTTTCTTTTAAATCCTGGATATCTTTTGTATTTAGATATAGTATTTGTCTGCTTGCTTGCAACAGGGCCTTCACTATATAGCTGAGGCTAGCCTTGAACACTTGATCCTCCTGTCTCCACTTCCCAGATGTTAGGATGACAAGCCTGTTCCGTCATGCCTGGCTTAGGCATGTTTTTATCTTGCTTAATAATTTCTAACTTTTTTTTAAAAGATTTATTTATTTTAATATATACAGTGTTCTGTCTGCAGGTATGCCTGCAGGCCAGAAGAGGGCACCAGATCTCATTATAGATGGTGATGAGCCACCATGTGGTTGCTGGGAATTGAACTCAGGACCTCTGGAAGAACAATCAGTGCTCTTAACCTCTGAGCCATCTCTCCAGCCCAATAATTTCTAACTTTTGAACATGGTTATGCAAGCCTTTAATCCCAGCACTCAGGAGGCAGAGGCAGGCAGATCTCTGTGAGTTCAAGGCCAGCCTGGTCTACAACTCCAGTCCAAGTCAGCCAGGGCTATCACACAGAGAAACCCTGTCTCAAAAAAGCAATAATAATAATTTATGACTTTCAATATGTTTTACAATCAGCATAATAAAGCAATGTGTGTAAAATTATAACTAAATTTGAGAAGTATGCTTAAAGTAAGGAACCTGCAATTAAGAGCCTATAGGCCACTCTTTTAAAATACTTTTCACTTTCCTTCCTGCTTGGCTGAAATGGAAGCTGACTTACTGCTACAAATAAACTTTAGTTCTTTAATTATTTCCATTGAGATATGTTTTCCATCTAATCAAGTTATTGGACAAAGAGCCTGATGGGAACCCCAAGTAACCTCTATTTCCAAGGTTACTTGTTGCTCTCCACGAACTGATAAGACCCTATTTCTGAATAAAACACCTAAACAACTCATTGAACATGGAGAAGGTGATCTGGTACCTACATAAAGCCTTCACACCTCTAGGCTAGTGACCATGGTACTGGAAAGTACTCTGCACACCATCAAAGGAGAAAGGTAAACACCAACCCATCTACAAGCTCTTCGATCTACAATGGTGACCTTCGTGCAAGCTGAGCTAGTGCAATAGTGGAACAATGCTCGTGGGACTAACCAACAAATATCTGATTGAACTTAAGACCCACTCTATGAGATGGAATCCATGCTTGACAATGCTCAGGTAGCCACGAACTTGAGGCTAGATAGCTCAGGAACATAAGGTAAAACCAAATACTACTGTTCTGCTAAAGGACTGTAGCAATGAAATGACTCCTAATGACATTCTACTGTACTCATAGACCAGTGCTTTGCTCAGCCATTGTCAGAGAAGCTTCCTACTGCAATAGATAAGAACAAACACAGAAACCCACAATTAGACAATGTACAGAGAGTAAGAGAGCTTAGAACCTCAGTCCTAAATGGGATATTTCTATCAGTTCCATCCAATTATGGCTCAGGTCACCTTGCTGAAGAGGAGGCAGAAAGAGTGTAAGAAGGGATGGAGAACACCAAGAAAACAAGGTCTTCTAAATACAGCAGGACGAGTGCACATATGAACTCACAGAGGCTATGGCAGCATGCACAGGGCCTACACAGGTCTGAGCCTGATGAGGTCCCTAACCCGTAACCCAGACTCTATCTTCAATTTATAACAGCTTGCAAATGAAAGGTTAGTTTTCTCCAACAGAGTCTCGCTGGGTATATAAACCGCACCGCACGTAGTAAGTGCAAGCCCCATGACCAGCAGTAGATGGTAAACTCAAAACGAATTGAATGGCATTTTTGAAGGTTCTTCATCTCATAAAACTTTGTAAGGACTGGGCAGTGGTAGCGCACGCCTTTAATCCCAGCACTTGGGAGGCAGAGGCAGGCGGATCTTTGTGAGTTCGAGGCCAGCCTGGTCTACAAAGTGAGTCCAGGACAGCCAGGGCTAAACAGAGAAACTCTGTCTCGAAAAACCAAAACAAAAAAACAAAAAAACTTTGTAAGGTTTTTTTTTTCCAATACATTTCCTTTGTGTCTATATTATAGTTTCGAATTTTGTGTTTTCATGGGATTTCTCTAAGGTGAATGTGTGTGTCTCTGCATCTGTATGTGTTTCTTTCAAATTTTATTTGTTTTTATTTTATGTGCATTGTTTTCCCTCCATGTATGTCTATGTGACGGTGTCAGATCTTGGAGTTACAGTCGTGAGCTGCCTTGTGGACTCTGGGTATTGAACCCAGTCCTCTGGAAGAGCAGTCAGTACTCTTAACCACTGAGCCATCTCTCCAGCCCTATATTTGTTTCTTGAGCTTATTCTTTGGCTCTTTTTATTCTGTTTGTTTTGTTCTAGTCTTCTTTTTTTCTTTTTCATTATTTTATCTAATTTTATCTTATGGTTATTATTTTAGATGGTTATTTGTATCTTAATGAAAGAGAGAGATAAAGGGTGGAGATTTGGTTAGTGAGGACGATCTGGGAGGAGTTAGAGGGGAAAACTATAATCAGAATATATTGCACTAAAAAAATCCATTTTCTTTGTTTTGGGGAGTTTCATCCTTTTATTGAAAACAGGCTTTTTTTTCTCACATAATATATCCTGATGAAGATGTCCCCTTCTCCTACTCTTCCCAGTTTCTTCCCACTTCCCCTCTTATCCAGGTGCACTCACTTTGTTTCTCATTAGAAAACAAACAGGCTTCTAAAGGCTTACAATAAGATAAGGTAAGATAAAATTTAAATATATAGATATTTAATATATATATGTATATAATAAGATAACACAAAACCAACATACTGGAATTGGAAAACACAGCAACAACAAATGGAAAAGAACCCAAGAGAAGGCACGAGAAACAGAGATTCACTGATTCAAACTCTTGGTAATCCCACAAAAACACTAAACTGGAAGCCATAATATATACGAAAAGGCCTTCCACAGACGTGTGCATGATCCTGTGCATACTGGCTCAGGCTATGTGAGTTCATATGTCCCTTGCTCATGTTGATTTAGTGGGCCTTGTTTTATCAGTGTCCTCAATCCCCTCTGGCACTTTCTGCCTCCTCTTCCACGGGGTTCCCTGAGCCTTGAGGGGAGAGATTTGATGAAAACATCCCATTTAGTACTGAGTGCTCCAAAGTCTTTCACCCTCTGTATTATGTACAGTTGTGAGTCTCTGCATTTGTTCATATCTACTGCAGAAGGTGGCTTCTCTGATAATAGCTGAGCAAGGCACTAGTCTGAGTATAAAAGAATATCATTAGAGGTTATTTTACTGCCACTTAAAAACAACAAAGAACAGCAGTATTTGGTTTTACCCTAGGTCCATGGGCTATTTAGTCCCAAGTTCTTGGCTACCTGAGCAGTGTCAGGTATGGGTTTTATTTTATGGAGTGGGCTTTAAGTCAAATCAGATATTGGTTGGTTACTCCCAAAAGCTTTGTGCCACCATTGCACTAGCATACCTTGCAGGCAGGGCAGCATGGTAGATCAAAGGACTTGTGGCTGGGTTTGTGTTTACATTTCTCTTTAGTTAGTGCTCAGAGTACTTTCCCATACCAAGGGGTGAAGGATGACTTCATGTTCATTGAATTGTGTGGGTGCTGGCTTCATAAAATGGGGCCTTGCTGTCAATTTGTACAGAGCAACCTTTTGTCTTGCCAACAGCGTGGGTTACTTGATGATTTCCATAGAACCTCTTTGGTCAACAACTCAACTAGATGTTACCCTATCCTGGGACTAGCAGCTTCATTTGGTGACAAGAAATGGCTCTCTCTCTCTCTCTCTCTCTCTCATTTTATTTGGTGATTTCATTTAGATTGACTTCATGTGTGGATTTATTTTAGGAAGTTTCTACTGTATTAGATTTCCACACTACCCCTCAAATGGTTCTTAATTTTTGCAGTCTCTCCCCCCCCACCGTATTCCCTCCCTCATCGTCTTCTTCTCCCCTCCGCCCTCCCATTCCACCCCCTCCCATCAATAACTATCTTCTCTATTTCCCTGTCCTAAGGAGATATATCTGCTTCCCTCAGTCCTCTATGCCTACCCTCTGTGATTCTACAGATAGTAGGTTGGTGGATGATTCTACTGTGTAAATGTACCACATTTTCTTTATCCAGTCTTCTGGTGAGGGGCATCTAGGTTGTTTCCAATTTCTGCCTATTATAAATAAAGCAGCAGTGAACAAGTTTGAGCAAGTTTGTCTTTGGTAGAATGAAGCGTCCTTTGGGTATCTGCCTAATAGTGATATAGCTGTGCCTTGAGGTCGATCAGTTTCCGTCTACCTGAGTGATTTCAATATTGGCTGTGCAAGTTTTCACTCCCATTAGCAATGGATGAGTGGTCCCCTAGCTCCATATCCTTGCCACAGTGATTTCAATATTAGCTGTGCAAGTTTTCACTCCCATTAACAATGGATGAGTGGTCCCCTTGCTCCATATTCTTGCCAGCATGAGTTGTCACTATTGATGTTGGCCATTCTGGTGGGTGTAAGATGAAATCTCAAGGTAGTTCTTATTTCCATTTTTCTGATGGCTAAGGATGTTGAACATTTCTTTAAGTGTTTCAGCCATTTGAGTTATGTCTTTTGAGAATTCTATTTGTACCCCATTTTTAAATTGAGTTATTTGTTTTCTTGATATCTAGTTTTTTTGAGTTCTTTATATATTTTGGGCATTAGCACTCTATTGATTGTGTAGTTGGAAAAAAAAAATCTTTTCCCATTCTGTAGGAATGGGAATCATTTTCCCACTGCTTTGTCCTAAATGACAATGCCTTTGCCATGCATAAGCTTCTCAATTTCATGAGGTCTCATTTGTTAGTAATTGATCTTAGTGCTGGTGCTAATGGTGTTTCATTCAGAAAGTCTTTTCTGTGTCAATGAGTTCAAGACTGTCCTCTACTTTCTCCTCTATCATTTCAGTGTACCTGGTTTAATGTTGAAGTCTTTGATCCATTTGGAGTTGAGTTTTGGGCACGATGGTAGATATGGAACTCTTTGGATTCTTCTACATGCAGACATTCAGTTAGACCAGCACCATTAGTTGAAGATGCTATCTTTTCTTCAGTGTTGGTGGAGGGGAAACCATAATCATAATATATTGCATTATATATTTATTTTCAACAAAAAAGAAATATGGGGGGCTGGAGAGATGGCTGTTCTTCCAAAGGACCCGGGTTCAAATCCCAGCATCCACATGGTAGTTCAAACTGTCTATCATGGCAGGGAATGGTGGCACACATCTTTAATCCAAGCACTCAGAAGGCAGAGGCAGGCAGAACTCTGTGAGTTCAAGGTGAGACTGGTCTACTGAGTGAGTTCCAGGATAGCCAGGGCTACACAGAGAAACCCTGTCTTGAAAAAAACAAAAAAAAAGAAAAAAGAAAAGAAAAGAAATGTACTTGACAAATAACCAAGTATTTTAAGTTATCCTATATAATTTTGGTAACCCTAAATATAAAAAATGGAGGTAGATGACTGAAATGTGTTTACTGTATTTGCTCTGTAAAGCCCTGTGCCCACAACATAGTGACTGCTTTAGTAAATATCATCAAAGGTAAACATCATTATTTTTATTCTAAAGATCAAGATATGAAAAGACATGTTGAGTTATGTTAGATAGTGCTCCTGATGGTGGAATCAGATTTCCCTAGGGAACAATGTCTATTAGTCATATTACAGAAGATTTATGAATTGAGTCAGAAGTAGAACTAAATGATCTAGGTTTCAATTCTGAGATATTCTGAGGACATCTAGAGCCATACAGACTTTTGTCAGTGGTCATTTTCATACCTATAAGTATTGGAAACAAGAAGTATCTTGTTTTATTAACCTTTGAATAATATTTATAGTAGCAAGATACATAAATTAAACTAATAAGTTTCTGAAATGATGATAGGATAAATGTTGACTTAAAGCTACAAAACAAATCAGAAATATATAAATATTGCAAATTAAAATTTTTATGAATATTTATATGTTGTTTTATTTATGTGTAATATAAATGTATTATGTTTTATTCATATATTATGGTGAAACCATGATTTTGTATATATTATATACTTTGTATTTGTTCTTATTAAAAATATTTTTATAGGGGCTGTAGAGATGGCTCAGCTGTTAAGAGCACTGGCTGTTCTTCCAAAGGACCCAGATTCAAATCCCAGCACCCACATGGCAGTTCACAGCTGTCTTTAATTGCCTGTAATCCCACCACTCAGGAGACAGTGACAGGTGGATGTCTATGAATTCAAGGCTAGCCTAGTCTACAAAGTGAGTCCAGGACAGCCAGGGATACACAGAGAAACTCTGTCTCAGAAAAAAATATATAAAACAAATATACCATATTCTCAGTTAATGAGAAAAAAAGTCACATCCCATGTCTAGATGAATGAGATGAATAGATTATGAAGATCAATTCATTTCAACCAATTAATTTTTTTGTTTTTTGGGTTTTTTTTGTTTTTTCAAGACAGGGTTTCTCTGTTTAACAGCTCTGGTTGTCCTGGACTCGCTTTGTAGACCAGGCTGGCCTCGAACTTGCAAAGATCCGCCTGCCTCTGCCTCCCAAGTGCTGGGATTAAAGGCGTGCGCCACCACCGCCCGGCTTCAACCAATTAATTTTTACAAACTACACCAGAAACAATCGAGGTATTGTCATCAATATAAATAAAATAGCTTTATTAATGTCTCATTAAATCATAACATGCTAGTTTTGACAATAGTCTAAGAACTATAGATTATGTTGCCATCTAAATTATATCAGGAGCAATAGAACATTTTCATATAGACAACAACAAGCTAAATGAGAAGAAATAAAAGTACATTATTCTTTTCTTTTTTTTCGAGACAGGGTTTCTCTGTGTAGCTCTGGCTGTCCTGGACTCGCTTTGTAGACCAGGCCGGCCTCGAACTCACAGAGATCCGCCTGCCTCTGCCTCCCGAGTGCTGGGATTAAAGGCGTGCGCCACCACCGCCCGGCTCAAGTACATTATTCTTTATGAAATAAAGTTACTTTTGCCCTGAAGCAGAAAACAGATTTTAAAATATTTTTATTTTGTGCAGCAAAAGCAAAACTCTGAAATCAGATGGATGACTTCATGTACTTAGTGTTTTTTACTTGCTTTTAGTGTACTTTATCTTTCCCTTAGTCACTATCATTTTAATGTCCTGACTGATGCCTGCTGCCTTCGGCAGATAATTGCTACTGTTACAAGATACAAAATTTCTATTGGGAATGACTACTTTATGGATGGAGGGTTCTTTTACCATTGAGGGAATTATGCCATAATTAGAAAAATGATGACCTAAACCCTAGCGGAAAGATTTTACTTTAATTGGTATACATTTGTGACAGACAAGTCTACAGAGAAAAGTAGGAGCTGATTTTTATTGAAGCTAAATTGCTAACTGTGGGAGGAACTAAATCACATTCTCACTTGAAATCTGAAATGACTTGCCCATTTAATTACATTTAAAAAAAAAAACCCAGCCATCTGACAATAAGTGAACAATCCATTAGTACAAAAGAATTAAAACCCTTCAGATGAAAATACAGGTTCACAAAGTCACTATGAAGCTCATCACATTGCACAATAAATATGTGAATAAAATGTTTTGAAGAGGAAAAATATAGGTGCAGGGAAATCTGAGGAGGCTAGAGAATAACATTTGCATAGTTAAAATTATGTTCTTCTAGAAAAAAGTGTATATTTGCAATAACCATAAAACCACAACAAGCTAAAAACAGAAAAAGGAGGCCTGAGCGTGTGTGTGTGTGTACACGTGTTTACTCTTGACTTGTGGTGGAGCAAAAACTACATTCATAGAAAATGAACCAGATAGTTCTGCATCATATAGGAAATAATTTCTTCCTTATGATTATGACTGCCTAGATTGTGAATTCTGTGATCATGTATATAAGTCTAATAGCCTCATATAATCAAGAACAAATTGTAAACAAACTTTTGATACATTATACATTTTTAAAATCCTTATAGAAATATTACCTCAGAAACATCCTTAGAGGACATTTCAGGATAAAACACACCAATAATTAGGGATAATCTTTAACAACTAGACCATTTCTTTTTTTTACTTTATTTTTTATTTCTTCAAGTTACATCTCAATCGCAGTCCCCTCCCTATTCCCCCTCCAGTCCCACCCTCCCACCCTCAACCCCCCATCCTCTTCCCTTTTTTTTCTTTTAAGTTTAAGGTATATCTTATTTCCCCCTACAGTTTCCTCTTTCAGTCCAACAAATGGCTCTTTCTCTTATAATAATAAACACAATACAAAACAACAGAGGTAATTAGGCCACAGTTCTGAGGGTTATATGGCTTAGCGTACATGTATTTGGTACCTGACTTTAACATTCTACTATCTAACCATCTCCATGAGTTTAAAGTTCTATATCTGACTCAACATTCATACTAACTTGCAACACAATTTTAAAAGTATCTTCTTACATCTATAACACTCTCTTGACTCTTAAACAACTCAAAATTTAATTATGAGACTCTAGCTATCTGTTCTTCAACCACCTCAGAGACCTGAGAGGATAAATATATCTGATTTTATAGGAAGTACAGGGCCTGCAGCTTCCCAAACTAAGAAATGACATACCAGTGGCTGCCTGGACAGTTCCCATTTTCTGTCCATACATTACAGCATCGATCTTCAGTCATTTGGCCCCATTTCTTTGACAGACATTTATTGTAGAGCAGGGGTTATGAAGGACTTACCTACCCTGTCTTGGCAGAGCTAGGCTGTCGACTTACCTGCTTCCAGGTTTTGTCCTTTTTGGACAGCATTCTGTCTACAACAACTAGACCATTTCTTTAAACAAACAAACAAGCGAGCAAGCAAAAACTTGTGTGCAAACAGATTAACAACTCTTAGAAATATATAACTTCATACAGTTTGAAACTATAGCAGAAACCGTAAAAAAGACTAGAGAAGAAATAAACCTAAACATGGAAGCTAATGATTTTTGTTTATGGAGGTAAGAATACTTTTTCTTTATAGTTCATAGTTTATAGCATCTGATTCTTCCAACATATAGAAAAGGAAAAGGAAAGATAGATTTTACAAAAGGTTATAGATTTTTAAAGACATTTTCATTTGCCATAGATTATAATACTAACTCTCAAAATAAGTAATGAAATGTACTAATATTTTGCTCAAGTTGGATTCCTTTTTATGGAATACTGACCATAATTTTTGAAAGTTTATAAAATTTTGCTGCCAATGTTATATTAATTCAAGTTAGAATTTAGCTCTCTCATGCTAGAGAGATGGCTACAAGATTAAGAGCACTGACTCTTCCAAAAGAACAGAGTTGAATTCCCAGAAACCACATGGTGGCTCATTACCATCTATAATGAGATCTGGTGCCCTCTTCTGGCCTACAGGCATACATGCAGGCCAAATACTGTATAGAATAGTTGGACAGTTTCTTTCAAATCTAAAAATAGTTTTGGCCATGTAATCAAACAGTTGAAATTTTTGCATTTGCCCCAGATAAATGAAGACATATTTCAAACAGGAACTTGTACATGAATGCTCACAAACACTTTGTTCATAATAGTAAAAACTGGAAATGACCCTAGTGCTTTCAATAGGTAGATGGTTGAACTACTTGGAAACAAACAAGCAAACAAAAAGAAGAAATTACAAAAAGAAGAAATATTTATAACAACATGAGCAGATCTCAAAGGATTATGCTGAGTGAAAAATTACATATCACATGTTTTTATTTGTGCAGCATTCATGAAATAGGAAGAAGAGTGGGCCTAGTATGAGATTAGATAAGTAACCAGAAATTGTACAGTTGATTAAGTTGATTGCAGTGGTGTGCAAGCCCACACATGTGCGAACACACAACATGCACTACTGAAATCTGAATAAGCTTTATGGCTTGTATCAACATTAGTATGTTGATTTTGATAGTGTTCTGAAGTTGGGTAAGTTGTAAATATTGGGAGGAAACTATAAAAAGAGTATACCTTGTTTCCTTGTATGTTTCTTTCATTTCTTTGCCATTTCCTGTGATCAACAATTATATCTAAGGAAAAATTGTGAATTTCAACTCATCAAGGGATAATATACTATGCATCTTCTCTACAAGTTTCCTAGTAACAGTTTCATACATCACAATAATAATTTTAACTGCACGCTATTATTTTTATCTTGTCCTTAACTCCAAAAACCTTATACATTCCAAGATGCAAAGAACATGGGTGAGATAATCATATTGTTTTATAGCACTTTTGCTTTCCTGTTTATTTGGAAACATCTCATTGGGCTAATGATGTTGTCTGGCTGGTAGAATGCTTCCTAGTATGCACAAGACCCTATGTTCCATCTTCAGGACCACGTAAACCAAGAATTGGCACACACCTATAGTCTATGCTCCTGAAAGATAGAGCAAAAGGAGCCAAAGTTCAACATTATCCCTGACTACACAGCAAGTTTGAGACCAGCCTGGGATACATAAACCTGTCTGGACAAAAAATATTTTAAGGTTACTATGACTGTAATAAGACACCATGAACAAAAGCAACTTGGGACAGAGAGGGTTTATTTCAGGCACAATACCATATAATAAGTTTGTTACGTTTCAAACCTGAGACAAATGGCAGAGGCGCCTATTTAACATATCAAAGCAGACCTAGCCACCAGGTTCTCCCAGCATCCCTCAGTCCTTACCTGTTACAGAGTATGGCTGGCATAGCCCATCCCCTACCCTAAACCTCTCCAGCCCAGGAGATGGGCTGTCCTTCCTTCAGAGGCTCTTCCCTATATAATCCAGACATTTTTGGTTACCTATCCCTTTAGTACTTTTGGTATCCTGGCTACTGCACTTGGTTCGCCTATCTTTTTTTCTTCCTTCCCCACTTCTTCTCTTCATATGGTCCAACTTAGTCTGGTCGTGTCCACTCTGGAATCTCCTAGATTCCTCTGGCTATGCTCTCCCACATATCTGTAATAAACTTTCTCCTCCACCATACCTAGGAGCAGTCATGTCCTTTCCTTATCCTTTTTATTTACTTATTTTTTCATTCACAGTTCACGTTCATCATCAAAAGAAGTGAGGGCAGGAACTCAAGCAGAGTAAGAACATGGAGCCAGGAGTTGATGTAGAGGCCATGGAAGGGTGCTGTGTACTGATGTGTTCAACGTGGCTTGCTTAGCCTGCATTTTATTTTTATAGAATCCAGGAAAATTAGCCAAGAATGGCCCCACGAACAGTGGGCCAGGCTCTCCCCCATAAATCAGTAATTTAAAAGGAGTGGTGGCACACTCCTTTAAACCCAGCACTCAGGAGGCACAGGCAGGTGGATCTCTGCTAGTTCAAGGCCAGCCTGGTCTACAGAGCAAGTCCAGGACAACCAGGGCTACACACAGAGAAACCCTGTCTCTAAAAAAAGAAAAATGGCTTAAAGGCTTGCCTACAGCACTGTCTTATGGAGACATTTTCACAATTGAGACTCCCTCCTCTCTGATGACTCTAGCTTGTGACAAATTGACATAAAACTGGTCAGTACAAAAATCATGTCCACTGTAAGATTGTTAAATTAGTGGCAAGCCTATCTCTTGGCATGAAAAAACCCCTTGCACCAACTGAAGACAGACTGCTGTCCAAAAAGGACAAAACTTTGTAGCAGGGAAGTCGACAGCCTAACTCTGCCAAGACAGGGTAGGTAAGTCCTTCATAATCCCTGCTCTACAACAAATGTCTTTCATAGAAACAGGACCCAAAGGCTGAAGACTGATGCAGGAATGTATGGAGAGAAAATGGGAACTGTCCAGGCAGTCATTGATATGTCCTTTCTTAGTTTTAGAAGCTGCAGGCCCTGCACTTCCTATATAAGCAGATATATTTATCCCTCTCAGGTCTCTGAGGTGGTTGAAGAATAGACAGCTAGAGTCTCATAGTTAAATTTTGAGTTGTTTAGGAATCAAGACGGTGTTATAGATCTAAGAAGATACTCTTAAAAGTGTGTTGCAAGTTAGTATGAATGTTGAGTCAGATATAGACCTTTAAACTCATGGAGATGGTTAGATAGTAGAATGTTAAAGTCAGGGGCCAAATATGTATAAACTGGACATTGGGAAGGTATACTGGGCCATTTAACTCTCATAAATGTGGCATATTTATATCTGTTGTTTTGTATAGTATTCACTGTTATAAGAGAAGGAACCATCTGTTGGACTGAAAGGGGAAACTTCTGGGGGGAAGAGGGTGGAAGGGTGGGATAGGAAGGGGGAATAGGGAGGGGTTTATGACTGAGATGTAACTTGAAGAAAAAAAAGTAAAGTATTTATAAAAAAAAAAAAAACAAAAAAAACAAAAATCATGTCATGTTGGTAAAATAAACATATTTTGGGGTTTTTAATAGATTTAATAGATTTTTAATAGATTTAGTAGATGTTTTAGTAGATTTTTAATACATAAATTTTAATTCAGTATATTCAGATCATTGTTTCCCCTCCCCCAAGTCCACCCAGATTCTCCCTACCTCCTCATCCACCCCAATCAATCCATACCTTTTCTTTCATCTTCTCATTAGAAAACAAAAATAGGCAGCCCACAAAGTGGTGTGCGCATTTAATCCCAGCAAACAAACAAACCAGAATAGAACAAAACAAACGAACAGGGAAAAAAATAAGAGGTGAAGAAAAAGCACAAGAAGCACATACAGACATGGAGACGCGCATTTACTCACAAGGAAATCCATAAAAAGACAAAATTGGAAAGCATACATTTAAAAACATAAACCCACAAGGTAGAAAAATGCCCAGACAAAGCACAAGGAGAAAAACAAAAACAAAAAAATGAAACAAAACAAAAAACAAATCTCCAAAAACCTCCAAAGAAAACCGGGCTTGGTGGCGCACACCTTCAATCCCAGCACTCTTGTCAGTTCGAGTCTAGCCTAGTCTACAAAGTGAGTTCAGGACACCCAGGGCTACACAGAGAAATTTTGTCACAAAAAAAAACCACCACCACCAACAACAACAAAAAACCCTCCAAAAATGCTATTGAATTCATTTTGTGATGGCCATCTAGTACTGGGTGTGAGGCCTGGCCTTAAATGTGGTTTGTATCCCCAGTGAGGCTCCATTTGAGAAACCTAATTGTTCCTTTGCAAGGCATTATGAATTGGAAATAGCTTCTGGGGTAGGAAGGGGGTGTGTCCACTTCTGTGGGCATTGGAACCCTGTCTGCCTTAGACCTGTGTGGGCTCTATGAGTATAGCAGAATGTCATTAGGAGTTGTTTTATTGCTATGTTCCTTCAGTAGAACAATAGTATTTGGTTTTCCCCTAGGTTCTTGGCCACCTGAGCAGTATGAGACATGGATTCCATGGGGCATTATTTTAAAAATACTCATGACTGTATCTTAGACGCTTCTTACAAGTTGTTTTTGTTAGGGTTCAAACCCAGGACACATGGTGCCATTAACGAAGCAGACCTGGCCTCCAGGTTCTCCCAGCATCCCTCAGTCCCTACCTGTTACAGGATATGGCTGACATAACCTTTCCCTAAACTTCTCCAGCCCAGGGTCTTGGCTGCCCTTCTCCCAGCTGCCCTTTCCTATATAATCCAACCATTTTGGTTACCTGGCCTTTTCATCTACCCTTTACCTTCCTGGCCTCATGATCTGGCCCCCTTCTCTCCCCTCTCCACTCGTCCCCCACAAACACACATGGCATGGCTCAGTTTGGTCATGTCCACTCTGGACTCCCCCAGATGTCACTGCCTCTGACTATGCTCTCCCTTTTGTCTACAATTAACTTTCTTCACCATACCTAGGAGTAGTCATGTCCTTTTCCTTTTTATTTCTTTTTCTACTTCAGTTTGTCTTCCCAAGCTAGGATTCCTCAATGTAGAAAAGCAGAACAAAGCCAGGTGTGGTGCCACACACCTTTAATCCCAGCACTCAGGAGGCAGAGGCAGGCGGATCTCTGTGAGCTTGAGGCCAGCCTAGTATATAGAGTTCCGGAGAGCCAGAGCTACATAGAGAAACCCTGTCTCAAAAAAACGGACGGACGGACGGACGGAAGGAAGGAAGGAAGGAAGGAAGGAAGGAAGGAAGGAAGGAAGGAAGGAAGGACGGAAGGACGGACGGACGGACGGACGAAAAGCAGAACAAAATCCAGGACACCTTCTTCACAGTTCATAGTAACTCAACATAGTTACATAGATGGGGAAAACTATTAGTTCAGAAAAGACATTTGCCCATTTGCAGGTTAAATTTGTGTAAATAACAAGGTATTCAGGCAAATATTTCACAAATTACACAATTCATGATAAAGAATCAGAATCATGCCAATGGCTTCATTGTTAAATATTCTTTTACACTCAGGGAAAAAACAATGATGAAACTGTTAAAAAATGTTCTATGCTTCTTTTACTGAGACCTGCCAACATGGGCCACATTTGCACCAAGACTGTGAAGAAGGTGGCCCAGGTCATCATCGAGAATTACTACACGCTCCTGTGTAGTGACTTCCATACCAACAAGCACGTGTGAGAGAAAATT
>CAJQZJ010035392.1:1520180-1533091 GCA_907164525.1 Lophiomys imhausi | reverse complement strand
GATGTAACTTGAAGAAAAAAAAAATAAAGTATTTAAAAAAAAAAAAACACGTATTCTACCCAACTGGAAAACCTAAAAGAAATGGATAACTTTCTGGATAGGTACCATTTATCAAAGTTAAATTGAGGTAAGTTAAGCAAATTAAACAGATCTTTAATCACTGGTGATGTAGAAACAGTCTTTAAAAGCTTCCAAATAAACAACAAAACAAACCAAAAGCAAATGAACAAACAACACTCCCAGACAGAAAACAAGGAAACAAACAAACAAAAACAGGGTCAGATGGTTTTAGTGCAAAATTCTAAAGAAGCATATTATTCCACAAAATATAAATAGAAGAAACATTGTTGTACCAGTCAAGTTTCTCTAGATTAACAGAACTTATAGAATGAATCTCTCTATATATAGAAAGAGAATTTATTAGAATGACTTGCAGGTTGTGGTCCAGTTCATCCAAAAATGGCTGGCTATGGATGGAAGGTCCAAGAATCTAGAATTTTCTCAGTCTATGAGGCTGAATATCTCAGTTGGTTTTCAGTAGATGATGGAATCTTGAAAAAGTAGACTCTAATGCCAGTGAAGAAATGGACTTGCTAGTAAGGAAAACACAAGCAGGCAAAGAATAAATCTTCCTTCTTCCATGTCCTTATATAGGCTTCCAGCAGACGGTATGAACAACATTAAAGGTGTGTCTTTCTGCCTCTCTGGATTTAAGGCCTAAATCTTCCACCCCAAGGTCTGGATTAAAAGTGGACCTTTCTACTTTAAATCAACGAACAACCCTCATTGGCATGGGGTTCAATTTTTTGATTTTAGTTAGTTACAATTATAGTCAATTTGACAACCAAGAATATCCATCATAATTACCCAATTATGAGACCACAGTTACCTAATACCAGAACCACATAAGGAGCCAACAAAGTGAATTGCAGATCAATTTTCCTTATGAACATAGGTTCAAAAGTACTCAATTATGATACTTACAAATCAAATCCAAGAATACATCAGAAAAATCATCCACCATGACCAAATAGACTTCATTCCATAGATGTGGGGATGGTTCAATATAAGAAAGTAAATATAATCTACAATCTAAAAAAACTGAATAAAACAAAACAAAAAAATGATCACCTCATTAGATGCAGAAAAGGCCTTTGACAAAATCCAATACCAATTCATGATAAAAGTTCTGGAGAGATTAGGGATGCAAAAGATATAACTAAACATAACACAAGCAGTTTATAACAAGCCCATAGCCAACATCAACTTAAATGAAGAGAAACACAAAGCAATTCCACTAAAGCCAGGAACAAGACAAGGTTGTCCAGTCTGTCCACACTGTTCAATATAGTACCTGACGTTCTAGCCAAAGCAGTAAGACAACTGAAATAGATCAAGGGGATACAAATTGGAAAGGAAGAAGTCAGCATAACATTATTTGCAGATGATATGATAATATATACAAGTGACCCTAAAAATTCCACTAGGGAACTCCTACAACTGATGAACACTGTCAACAAAGAAGCAGGATACAAAATCTTCACACAAAACTTAATAGTCGTCCTATACACAAATGACAAACAGACTAAGAAATTATGGAAAAAACAATGTAGGTGTATTTGTCTAGCTATTTTATTTGGGTTCTTATGTCTATCACCCTTCTCTACCCTAATCCCTTCCAACCCTACAACACTAGGTGGGTGAGAAAGGGGATGTAGACCTCTTTAAACTACTTCCTACTGATTGGGGTTGCAGGTTTCTTGGGGCAGGGTTTATCTTTGTCATCACGATATCTCTAACTTTTTCTTATTAAACCACAACAGCAACCAGGAACAGCTGGGGGAGCAGCAGCCTCCTCAGGCCCTCTTGGGGCCCTCCTATTTATACCCTCTCCAGAGTCCCCAGAATTAAACTATTTGCAGCTGGCAAAGATTACACCCTTGCTAGTGCACAAGGCAAATCATAATCACCTACAGTGAAGCAGCCCCTTATCCCGAACCTGGGATTAAAACAAAAACATATTCACATAACATAACTGGGTTTTTAAAGAAACCAAAATTCTCACTTTCAAAATTTCCCCCTTTTAGTTCAAAATTAGCTTCTTCTCTAACATTAATAAACTATATACAATAAGAATAACTATGAGAACCATTAGGTAAAAATTACATTCACAGTGTTCAATCCTTTTGTATTTGGCAACCTTAAAGAAAATTTTCCACTATCTATACTATTTTGGTGAGTCCGAAGTTCTGTACCTAAATCACTTTCTTATCATAACTTGCATTTATCAGCCTAAAAAGACCTTTTTAGACTGTAGAACATTTTCTTAAATCCGAAATAACTCAAGCTTATATGTGAGACTATAACGATCTAGTCTTCTACCCGATCAGAGATCTGAGAAGGACAAATATTACCTTAGTAAACAGGAAGTGCAGAGCAAGCACATTCCAAAACTACAGAAATGACAGAGACTGCTGGCTCCCTGAACACGCACAGGAAATTCCTCCGTAATGTTGGGGCATCCTATCTGCAGCCTTCAGGCCTAGAACATCTGATACACTCATCTGTAAAGCAGATGGAAGTTTGAAGGACTGGCCTATCTTTTCTTTGCAAAGTTGGACATTTGATTTCCCAGTGTCTGGCTTGTCCACAAAGCAGCAGCCTACAGAATGGGAAAAGATCTTTGCCAACTACACATCCAATAGAAGACTAATATCCAAAATATATAAAGAACTCAAGAAGCTAGATATCAAAAAAAACACAAACAAACAATCCAGTTCCAAAATGGGGTATGGATATAAACAAAGAATTCTCAAAAGATGAATCTCAATGCCAGAGAAACGCCAAAAGAAATGTTCAACATCCTAGCCATCAGGGAAATGTAAATCAAAACTACGCTGAGATTTTTATCTTACTCCTGTTAGAATGACTAAGATCAATAACACAAGTGTCAGCTCATGCTGGCAAGGATGTGGAATAAGGTGAACACTCCTGCATTGCTGGTGAGAATGGAAAACTGGTACAGCAACTGGAGAAATCAGTGTGGGGGTTCCTCAAAAGATGCAATCAATCTAGTTCAAGATATAGCTATACCACTCTTGGATATATATATATATATTATATATATATATATAATATATATATAATATATATATATATAAATGATGGTTACAAATGATGCCTCATTCTAACAAAAGGATACTTGCTCAATCATGTTCATTGCTGCTCTATTCATAACAGTCAGAAACTGGAAATAATCTAGATGTCCCTCAACAGAAGAATGGATAAAGAAAATGTAGTACATTTACACAATGGAGTATTACTTAGATGTTCAAAAAAATGACATCATGAAATTTTCAGGTAAATGGATGCAACTAAAAGTAAAATCATTCTGAGTGAAGTACTCAAGGCTCAGAATGATAAATATGGTATGTGTTTGCTTAATGTACACATTAACCATTAAATAAATGATAACTTAATCCTCATTATGTTCATAGCAGCCTTATTTGTAATTGTTAGAAACTGGAAACAACCCAGATGTCTCTTAACCGAAGAATGGATTAAAACACTGTGGTACATCTACACAATGGAATACTACTCAGCTATCAGAAACAAGGAAATCATGCAATTCGCAGCCAAATGGATGGAACTAGAAAAGCTCATCTTGAGTGAGCTAATCCAGACTCAGAAAGATACACATAGCATCTACTCACTTATAATTGGATTTTAGCCATATAGTACAGGATAACTATCCTATAACCAACACACCAAAAGGATCAGGAACATAGACTTTGTTACCTATTAAAGAGACAATTTGCCCTAGGGGTGCTACCACGTAGGCCCCCAGTGCAAGAGGAAGCTCTTAGCCCTCATATGACTGTTGAACTTATATGTAGGGACACTCTACATCAGAGGAGTGGAATGGGTGGGAGAGGGAGGAGAGGATGGGAGGGTGGAACCAGGAGGGATGGAAAGAGGGTACTATGATGGAGATGCAACTTGAAGTAATAAATAAACATTAAAAATGATAAAAAATAAATAAATGATAACCAAGCTGCAATCTGTATACTCAGAGACCTTAGGTATAGAAGAAGGGTCTAAGCTACATCCAATTGAGTTGTTGGCCAATGGAAATCTCCAAACATACCAGGCTGTTGATAAGGCAATGGGTTGCTGTCCACAACTGACAACAAGGCCCCATTGCTGAAGCCAAAACTCACACAACTCATTGATCATGGACAGGTTGGATCAGTCCCTACATAGAACCTTCACCCCTACATTCTAATGTTTTTGGTACAGGCAGTTACTCTACAGGCTACCAAAAGAAAAATTGAGCACCAACACAGCCACAAACCTTTGATCCCACTATTGGTCCTGCCTGAAATATATGCTAGGGAAATGGTGGCACAAGGTTGTGGGAGTAACCAACCAATGTCTGATTTGAGTTAAGGCCCCTTCAACACAATGGGACCCATACTTGGTAATGCTTGGGTGATCAAAAATCAGAGACTATATAGTCAGAGACATAGGGTAAAACCAAATATTACTGGCCTTTTAAAAAAAGTGATAAAATGACTCCTTATAATATTCTGCTACACTCATAGATCAGTGCCTTACTCAGTCACCATCAGAGAAGCTTCTTTCTGCAGTGCAAGGGAACAAGTACAGAGACCCACAGCCAGACATTACACATACACAGAGACCTTGGAACACACAGGCCTAAATGGGATACCTGCAATAAATCCCTCCCCTCAGAACTCAGGAAACCCTGCAGAGGAGGAAGCAGAAGGAGTGTGGGAGAAGAGGGGATGGAGGGTACCAGAAGACTAAGGCCCACTCAATCAACTGAGAAAAGCTCATGTGAACTCAGAGAGACTGAAGCAGCAAGCACAGGGACTACATGGGTCTGTACCAGATCTTCTGCATATAATACTGTAGCTTTTACTTTAGTATTCTTAGGGTACATCTGAATGTGTAAATGAGTGGGCCGGATTTTTGCACCTTCTCTTAGGCTCTTTTCCTTCTCTTGGTTTGTCTTGTCCAAATTTGATGTGACAGTTTTTGTTTTATCTTCTTATATTGTATTTTATTATGATCTGTTGTTATCTCTTAGAAGCCTGTACTTTCCTAATGAGAGCCAGAAAGTGAGTGGGATGGGAAGGGAGGTGGGAAGGACCTGGGAGGAGACAAGGGAGGGGATAATCAGGATATACTGTATGAGAAAATAATCTATTTTTTTTAATAAAAAAGGAGTGGGGAAGGATGGATGATGGAGAGAGGATGGCTAATTGGTAGAAGTAAAATTGGAAAGCAAAATAGATTCCATGTTCTGTAGCACAGTAGGAAAGCTATAGCTGACACCAATTAATTATATAGTCCTAAAAAGCTGTCAGAGAAGTTTGTGAGTGCTTCTAATAGAAAGAAACGGTAAGTCTTTGAACAGTTGGGTCTGCTATACCATATAGTATATACACATAGCAAACTATATAAATAAATAGGGTTATTAAGCTAATTAGAGATTTATAAAAATTCAATCCTTAAAGATTTAAGGTACAGACTTTCACAGGTGGCCAGCAGGGTTGCATCTTCCCAGTGTGTCCTGAGTCTGTGAGAGGGCGGCATTTGAGTATGCTAAGGATGAGAGCCACCGGGATATGCAACAGCTGAACTGTGCGGTTAATTCCAAGGCAAAGCAGCCTCCCTGTCACCATGATCACGATCTTTTTCAATTCTTTAAGTTAGCTGTGGCTTCAAAGACCTAGGATATTAAACTCCAAAAAAGCACATTTAGGGAAATTAAACAATTGAATAAATATGGTGCAGAGGGAAGAAGTATTAAAATCTGTAACTGGATAAAATTTTGGACATTTGAATATACACTACAGTTAAAGCATAGTGGATTACAGCCACCCTGAAAAAGAAGATTGGAGATTGCTTGCTCCTTGCAAAGTGGATTTACAAAGGATGGTTTAAAGACCTATGTGCAGAGAAAAATATGAGTTGGAAAGGAAAGGGACAGGAGGGACTCAAATGAGGATATGCAACCAGGGCTAGAGCAGCTGAAGAACAGAGCGAATTAATGTGAGCAAATGAGAGTGAGAAAGGCTTTGCTGAATAGACCAAGAAAAATGGAGGTGAGGGAAGAGGGAAGTTGGCTGATAGACGAGGATGGTTACAAGGTTAAAGAGTTAATTCAAGGCTTGCCAAGGTGTAGCCCATTCCCTCTTGCCCCCTTCTGTCAACTCAGCTTTAGTAAGAGAAATGAAGAAAATAAGTCCAGACAATTAAAAGGCACAAAGACTACTCCAAAGAGCCTTTGATGATAAGCAGGGAAGGAAGTGTTACAAGCCTGGCTTTGCTGGAGCCCTGCTAATGCAAACAGCGAGACAGTGCAGGATGGAGCTCGACTTAAGAGGGTTTTGATGTTTTTACAGAATTCAAAGAAATAAAACAGTCTTTGGAAAAGCTAGAACCACCCGAGAAATGAATGTAAGTCCAAAGTGCTGTGAGTGTTTGGTGGGATAGCGACAGTGATGTAGAGGGAAAAAAAAAATCTTTGTGAAGAGGAAATACGTCCTGTTAAATACCCATAATGTGTACATATTTAAATTGTTATTAAGGGCACGCTTTAATGCTTTGGAATATGAACATCAGAATGATTTTCTGACATGAGTATAAATGATACATCCTGTCAAAACTCCCTTTATAAGGGATGGTGAAGACATTTAATGTGTGACTGTGATCCCTCTGATCAGCTGCACACATCAGGACAGACACCCATCGATTTCATCATTTAAAATGTCATTTATTTATTTATTTATCTATCTATCTATTTATAGGAAGTGGATGTATCATGGTAGGTTTGTGGAGGTCACAGGGTAACCCCAAAGGAATCAGTTCTCTCCTTCCTCAGTGTGGTCCCTGGGGATTGAACTTAGGTCATCAGGCTTGGCAACAAATACTTTTACCCACTGAATCCAATTGCCAACTCTCTCTTCTATTTGTTATCAGGTTTATGAATCTCACATGCCCAAAGTGCTTCTCTTCTCCTTTTGCCAGGAAGCTTGACATTTTCCAAGTATGACCCTTCCTTAGAAGAAAGCAATGTCTCCATTTAAATGCACTCATGTTACCTGGGAGAGGCAAAATACATTGCTCTTAAATACTACTTAATAGAGGGATTGACTGGATTGATTTTCTTAAAGAATAAGATATAAAGGTTTACAGAAATAGTAAGGGCTAACATTTACTGAGTGCCGGTGATTCATGTAAGATTCTCTCATCATTTCCCCAGACAAGGCTTTGAAAAAGACACAAATATAAATTCATTTTGATGATGAGAAAAAAAGAAGCCACAAAGAGGCTAGATACTTGTTCATGATTCATTGGTTCATGAAGAACTGAAGAACAGAGATAAGATTTAGGCAGATGCAGTGGACTGGGGTCCACACAGAGGAGGTGGCACTTTGAAGGAAGGGAGGTACCTCAAAGATAAGGCAAAAGGGAAACCACCAATTTCTTAGTTGAAGCCTCTTCTGGTTCTCTTACCCTTGGATGGAGAGCCTTGTGTTCCCACTCATGCTAGAAGAATCTCCACTTAAAATTCCATCAGTTTACATTTATTAGAGATCAGAGTTCTAGAAGAATTAATCATTGAGAAAGTATGTTCTATTGGGAGATGAGGAAGAGCTTGAAAAAGTGAGTTAAGAAGTAAGGTGGGGCTCTTCCCTTGGGGAACCACAAGAAGCCCAGAGCATCTCAAGAATTCTCCTTGCTGTCCTGCCTCTCATCATCTATGCCAATTTTTTTTTTATTTCTAAGAGAAGTCTCTTCTCATAGGCATACAACAGACTGTTATCAGCATGTACATTTTGTGAAAACACACTAACACACTATATCTATGGCTCCATGCATTTGCAAATCTATTATCTTGCTGGGTTTAGAGATGAAGCAAGCTATGAGTGTCTGTGTGAAAGATGAGAATAAGTTTAGGAAACACTGGGAACTCAGATTGGAGCTGGGGCTCACAGTTAGTCAAGCATGAAGGGGTAGATTCAAGCCAAACACATTAGCACAGTTTATGGCTCAGGTACTCTCTGTTCATGGTAATCTGTTGGGAGAATAGATGGGTAGTGGTAGGTGATCCTTAAGTCTTGACATTCTTATTGTTATCTAGTCAACTGCATGTTCCTTAGTCCCCCTTTCTTCCAAATATAACATTAAGGCACAACTCTTTCAGGGGAGCTCTCAATGGTGAATTCAGCTGCCCCCTCTCCAGAAACTCTCTTTAGAAGGCCAGAGGTTAGGAACCAGTGCACTCTACTACTCTGCTCAATAGTTTCTCACAAGAAGTCTTTTTACATTTGACCTTTGCCCTGTGTAGCATACATGGTAGTTGTACTTACTGGACAATGGTAAACCGAGTGAACAGTGCTAGGAAGAGACCTGCTGGAGCTGAAGGCCAGATTGTAGGCAGCTAGTTAAGGCACCATTTGAAAGTCCTGCAGTTCACAGCCATTAGGGCAGGGAGCAATCCAAATTTGGGGAGGGGTATTCTGGGTAGCTCCCAGGAGGGATAATCATCAGCTAATAGAAGACAGACTGTACACAAGTTCAAATCAAAGAGGATGTAGAAGCCAAGATTAAAAAAACACAGGAGACAGAAACTTAAAAACAAGTAAGCTAATGAGATACACACAGCACTGGACATGAAAAGAAGCAGAAGAGTGAACATCCCTCTAGTCTGTGGTGTACATGTGTTGACTGTCCTGGGAGAGCTGATCTTATCAAGGATGGACTCAGGGATGGGCTGCCAGGGAGAAATGTCCATGGATGAGTATATTTCCAGAGTGTAGGGCAAAGGCTAGAGAAGCAGTTGTATATACAAGGAAATAAAACAAGACAGAGTCAACAGCCAAGCAGGCCAGAAAAAAGGACAATCTTGAAGGCAGGCTGGGCAGATACAATGTAATACAGACAAGAGCCAGTCATCCATTGCAGAGGATTGAGGATGGGTGGTATCCACACAGATCCATTGCAGAAGGTTATATACAAAGAAGATCCAGAGATCCATTGCAGAGAGTTGGGCCCAGAATAAGGAATGTGTTGTTATCTGAGGTCACCTACTAGAGGACTGAAAGCTTAACAAATTTCCGGGAAGATTCAAGTCAGATCTATGTTATTTATGAATGAGAGCTCCACTAGACCAGAATTCTCTGTGGAGTGTGGTTGACTCTTTTGAATAGTTCCTAAAATCCAGTTGTCCCAGCACCAGTATTTATGTCAAGACATGAAGGAGCTCAGGTGGTTAGGAGAGCTCTGTGTTTCCTGGGAAGGGAAAACAAGGTCCTGGCCTTATTTCAATAAACTGGGTTCTCAGTTCTAGAGAAGGCTTTGGGTGTAGCACTGTTGGAGTATTTATTTCTGGGAACATATGGGGCAGATGCTGTAGGGGTAGTAGTAAAGACTCATCTTCACACTTGACTGGTCTCCTTTAGCAAATAGTACTGTTCTGTCTTCTACAGAGAAACAATGATCCAGTCACGCAACCCTCCAGGAAAGTAGTAATACTAGCTCATTGATTTATTGATTGCTCTCCTCATCCACTCAATGAATGCTTATTAAAACCTACAGGGCATAGATACAATGCACCATTGCCCTCTAAGAACATTGCAGGGGAGAATTCAAGTAAGTGAAGTAAACAAGAGGAGTAGAACAATATGAGAGCTGAGTGACAGCAGGGGTGTAGAGGGAGCTGTGCAACTACAGAAAGGGGTCGGGAAAGCTGCAAGGAAGTGGTTGGTCAGTCTTGGCCTCTAGAACTCTTCTTGGTGTTGTTTCTACTTCACCCTCATGTGTTCTGGTCCTGAGTTTTCTCCTGCTTTCTAAACGAGCCCCTCCCTATAAACAGAATAAGCCGTCATCAGCACACACATTTACCCAAAACACACTAATGTGTTATTGCTGAGGCTTCGTGCATTTGTAACCCTTTTATCTCTAATTGTAGCAATGAAGATTAGTTCTTGTTCAAGGGGATTTCAGGCTTCACAAAAATGGATATAATGGGTACTTTTCCTGTGTTTTTAAAAAATTGTGAGCAGCTGCATATTTGGAAAGGGCACACATGAAGTATGATTATAAAAGACTCCATCAGGCCAATTTCCCTACATAGTCTAACATATGAAAAGAAAAAGACAAATGGTAAGCTGGAAGAAATATTTGCAGCACATGTAAGAGATAAAAGGGTTTTCTCCTTGATGCAATAAGACCATTTTCAAGTCATTAAGGAAAAGAGAAACAACAATATAGAAACCTGGACACAGGACTAGAAAAGAAAGCACGGCCCTGTTAATTTGTAGTCTTTTTACTTGCACAACTTCCACATGAAAAAAAAGCTCAGGATTTTTAAGGAAAATTGACAAAAATGTTAATATGACACATTATAGTGATAGACGTACTATTATTGTGTTGCATAATAAATAGAGTTAATTTGCATACAGCCTGTAATTAGTATTACTTTTAACCATCTAAAGTTTGATTAATTTTTTTTCACTTTTGAAATTTCTAGGTAACTATAATTATTGTCAAAGATGTCATTTTCCCTTCAATGTATGCTTTAGTGCTTGTGTATATGCAAACATGGTACCCATGCATCCTTGCATTCAGGGAAGCCATAGAGGTCCTTGCATAGATTCTCTCATCTCCGCTATCTCCACCCTAACTCCTTCAATGATAGAACTCTTGGTGGTGATAAAGGTTTTCCAACCTCTGGAGCTAACACTTTTTTTTTTTTTTTTAAACAACAGGACATTTCCTGCTCCCTTTTGCCTCCCACATTCCCATGTGTCACTTTGTTTATCATCTAAGTTTGACAGTGTGGGCCAACTTCCTAGAGATAAAATGGTAGCTGGATGGAAGGCCTTTGGTGAAGGTACACAAGCATGCCCACGGTAGTGGCCTGGAGGGTGATATTGGGGGTGAGGATAGGAAAGGAGTTGTGGACTGTGTGGTGCCAGGCGGTCGGGGTGGGGAAGGATCCTAGAGAGTTGAGGGAGAGTCTTGGAGACTGCTAGCTCTATCTAGGCTCAGGCACTGCCATTGCAGAATTTTTCTACTTGTAACCATCACAGTTCAGCACTTTATTTTATTTTATTTAGTATGCAAAATATTTTATTTTTAAACTCCCAAAGTTTCAATACAAGATAGCTAGCTCAGTTTAGATGGGTTTCCAAGCTGAATGTGCTTGCATGGCAGTCAGTTTCCAGATGATAAACAGTTCCTAACACCCTAGGCGAGCACCTACTTTCTGATCTGTGAGTGGTTAGCTGACCAGCTTGCACTGGTAATGTTCCTTTTTTCCTTGGTAAGGGCTTAACAAACATTAGGCATTGTTCTAGTCTTACACAGCCTGTTCCGGATGTCTGCTGGGAGGCATGTACAGGACGCCGTCTTCATCTTTCTCACTCTCGTACACTTCAGAGATGCCTTTAAAAGGAGAGTAGCACAGAGCAGCCTAGGTACACTCACCTCGCCTCAGGATAGCACAGTGAGCAGGACACAGGAGAGCACAGTCATCTCTGTAGGAAGACGCTTTTCCTCACTCACTCATGCACTTGTCGTAACACTGCCTTGGGCTCACCGCAGCAGTTCAATTTTTAGGAGGCCTTTTACCTCTACCCTATACATTGCTTAGTTGATGTATGAAATTCCTTGATTTGACAATGATAAGAAGCTAAAATTGCCAAGGAGGACTTATATATTATTATGGTATTTTTTTTGGTCAAATTTTAAAATATAGAGTCACGAAGTTGTCTTCTGTTTTGATTGACTTGAGCGAAGCCCCTAGGAGGCACAAGAACCAAGAAACCAAGATGAGCCCAGTGACACTGGAAATATTCACAACAAGTGACAGCTACCCTGGAATCGAAATTATTTTCATGGTCAGGAAGAACTAGAAATGCCTGAGGACTGGGATCCCTGGCTCATACTGTGAAAATGATATGGTTGGGCTAGTGAGAGTAGCAGGTGAGAAGTGCGGATCACAAGTGACAGGTTGCACTTGCTGATAGCAAGGAACTGAGACTGTGACAACCCCAGAATCCCTTCATTCCTTACAGCCCCTCACCTCTAATTCTTTTTGTCAGGAGGTCCCAAGGTCATGATAATCTTGTTTTGCCTTTTGGTTCTTCTCAGCTCAACTATTGGTTTCTGCATTGACTTTCTTTGTTTCACTCTTGTGTGTGTTTATGTGTGTGCAAATGTGCATGCATGTGTCTGTACATGTATGTGTCTGTACACACTAAAGATAACCTTCAGTGTCATCCTCAGGGATACCTTCCATCTTTTTTGAGATAAAGTCTCTCATTGGCCTGGAGGTCACCAATTAGGCTGGGTTTTCTGGCCATTAGGGAACTGGAGTGGTCCTGTCCCTGTCTTCCCCAAGCCTCATCTCCAGCCCTCACCACTTGGATTATAAGCATATGCCACCATGCCTATCGTTTTAACACTGGTTCTGGGCACAGTGTTCAAATCCTTGTGCTTGTAGGGCATGCACATTTCTGATTGAGCCATCCTTGCCGCCTAGTTTCTGCATTTCTCCCAAAGATAGCTAGGAGGGAGTGGGGTGTGGTTTCAACTGCTAGATTTAATGACCAAGAGCAATTTGTCTGTGACTCATATTGTCATCACAGAGTTTCCCTTTATTTTATGGCTCATCCTGGATGCTTTTTATACCCTGTAATTGACAAAGGGTGTGTGTGTGTGTGTGTGTGTGTGTGTGTGTGTGTGTGTATGTGTTTGTGTGTTGTATGTGTGTGTATGTGTGTGTATGTGTATGTGTGTGTGTTGTATGTGTGTGTATGTGTGTGTGTATGTGTGTGTGTTGTATGTGTGTGTATGTGTATGTGTGTGTA
>CAJQZJ010035392.1:1481717-1500180 GCA_907164525.1 Lophiomys imhausi | reverse complement strand
ATGAGCTGGATTGGTTATATCATTATAGTCAATAGTTCATTGTTTTCTCCTTTGAGATGCTAGAATTGAGAGAGGTTAAGAAAGCTGATGAAGAGCCACTAGGACAGTATCCAAGTAAATCAGTGTAACTCCCATATGTGTGGTTAGACTTTTACTTCTGTTGCAAAGAGTTAGAATAATCGTCTGTATTATCACCAGTGGTTCAAACCAAGTTCATTAATTGAATTTTATTTACTGATATATTGCATTTTGTTTTCATTACTCAGAGTTAGCCACCATCTTTGTACTCTCTTGGGTAAATGCTCATCTCTGTCTCCCTATCTCCCTACTATCTGTCTGTCTGTCTGTCTATCTATCTATCTATCTATCCATCCATTGATCTATCATCTCCTCTTCTTGTAACATGTGTGTTCATTTGAATGACCTGTGCTCTTTCAGCTTCAACATAACCCTCACTAATCTGTATTTGTGATTTTTGAAAGAGCCTCAAAAAACAATGCAGGAGAGAAAAAATTCCTATATGTATATGATCACACAACAGGGTTCAGGTCCTCATTTCAAATGTTCTCTGCAGTAGGAGTGCATGCACGAATGTGTGTGTGTGTGTGTGTGTGTGTGTGTGTGTGTGTGTGTGTGTGTATGTGTGTGTGCGCGTGCATGGATTTTCTCTTTGATAGTGTTCCCAATTGTCCCAATGGCCACGGCTTAGCTTTACATAGATTAGTCAATGAGTGCCTTCAGGTCTCAGCTTTTTCTCCCTATGAAATGGGAACAGAACTTTCTTGTATCACCAAGGGATGTCTTGGTGTTTAATTACTTTAAAAGCCAATCTGAAAAGGGCAATTTCCTTGGAGGTTAGGGCTTTGCTGACACACACTCTTATCATCCTTATTTTCCTTGTGACAGGTTTATAGCCTGTGGGACTCACTTGGTACCTGTCACTTGCCTTACCCCTGATGCTTTTCTACAGAGCTTTGTCTGTCATTTCATCTTTTTGTCAAAAGAGTGTATAAAATTAGTCTCATAGGGGATGGGACTGACAAGTCATTGCTTCTTACAGGTCATCATAGATGCTAGGCTGCCTTCTGTAGAAGCAAGGGACACTGGGAAAGAGGCTGACACAGAGTCTAGTTGAGGTCACACAGTCTCCATTATTTAATCACTCGCTACTGAGTGCAAAATACACTCCCTGTGTATCATGTGTTTAGAACTGGGAATACTTTTCTTGGCAGAGGGACTCCATTTGATCTGTCTGCCTTCCCCATGACTTGTCTTCTTTGTCCAGGCTCTCTAAACAAATCCCCTCCATCACTCTCAATTGGTTTTTCTATTTCCTTTTGCTCTTTTTATGATTTTTCTATTTACAAATGTGTGACAGCACACACGTTTGTTTATTACATACTGTCTATCTCTCTTGCACCCCACTTCACAACATAAACAGCTGGAATGCTAGCATCATACGTTTAGGAGCTATTTGCTCTTCACTTCTCACTTCTCAGTGCTTAAAGCAGTATCAGGAACAGAGTAGGACACATTTTCAGCGTGAACGCTGGCAGGTACTTTTGATTATTGCCTCTTCTTTCTGCACCATTACTGTGTGTCTTCTGTTGTGTGTGCACAGGCAAGAGAGCATATTAAGAGGTATTACCTATATATTGTCTCTAAGGAACAGTAGTTAGTGAAGCAATGCTGGGGGCCTAAGATGGAGGAGCCCTGCAGTTCCTCATGGCTCTCCAGAGTGATTCTAATTGTATTCTGTATACAGTGCCTTCTAAAGTCTCCTTGTGCACTATCTGTGGGCTGGCTATTTTTCTTTATTCTCCTTCTTAAATTGAGACTCTGCTTCAGAACTTAATGGCTATGGTATTTCACTTTTGAGTTAGTTGCCTGGCACCCAGTAGCCTGGTGAAGTGATCCCTGTGTTTAGCTTATCGATATCCTTTTGGTACATTTGTCTTCTAGACTGGCTCTTTCTCAGCCTGCCCAACCATTCTTTAATGGTGTAAGTCATTTTAACTTGAGGTGCTCTGCTGATGCATGTTCTATGGAAAATGTCATATAAATTAATATTATGATGCTAAGACAATTCCATTTATCTAGGGGTTGGCAGTGATTTACTTTTTATGGGTAAAGTTTTATTCAACTCTTAACAGCAAAACATAAAATGGTTACAATTGTAATGAAATCTATAAAAGCACAGAGGATAGTCTTGGGTAAAATGTCTGAGGAGCAGATGATGGCACCTCTGGGAACAAACTGAAGAAAGATTTTGGTTGTTGCTCCCAAAGGTCCTCCTGGGACTATGGGTGACTCTGGCCCATGTCCCCGGACTGGCCTTAGATATAGCTATGGATCCCAGCTACCAATCAGCACCAAAATTTCAAACTATGTTTACAAAGTTGACCTAAAGGGGTACTTCGTATACTTTGTCTCCAGAATGTCCCCTAAAAGCCATACCCTGAAGACATAACTGTCAATTTATGGTGGTACTGGGAGGCTGGGCACACATAACTTCTCTTAGTCACCTGGACATGTCCTTTCAGGAAATTGGGACTTTGATGCCTTCATCTCCTACTCTCTGTTTCTCTGTTTCTTCATGAGGTGTGCGAAGTTGCTTTACTACAGACTTGTGACTGTCGATATTTTTCCTTGTTCTATGCCCAGAAGCAACAGTTCCAAGTGACCGTGAACTGAAATGTGTGAGAGTGTGAGCCAAATTAAATTTTTCTTCAAGTTGTTTTATGTCAGACCTTTTGTCAGTGTGGCACACAGCAGACTAACACTGTGATCTAAGAGGTAGAAGTGATTCCCAACTTTTTTGCTAAATATGAAACAGGTTGAGTAATCCACAAGGGGCGTGGTAGCAGACAGGAGTCCAGACTAAGATAATTTAAATGCATTTTAATTAATGGTATTATTTTCAAAGATGGTGCTTCTGAAAGTCACCTGTGACAATGAAGACAATGGGATCTGGCATCAGTGGGGCTCCAGGCTGACCCTAAAGTCTGAATGAGTGAGGGGATCAAGTAGTTTCTAGCACCCTAGGACAATAGGGATTTTGGATATTCGCCTGGTTCTGAAAGCAAGCTGATAGTCAACTTTCAGCCGTGGAGCTGGCTGGAACACTTTCTACTCTCTGGCTTTCTGTTATGGATCCTGACTAGCCAAACTGAAGTGGCTTGGATAAGGGTGAGGATGAGGATGAGGATGAGGGTGAGGGTGTGGGTGAGGGTGAGGATGAGGGTAAGAGTAAGGATAAGGATGAGGATAAGGAGACTTATATTGGTAAGACTTTGGGGAAGAGAGTAACTTGGAGCACAGTGAAGAGAGAATACAGACAAGGGTGTTGTGTAACAGTTTCCTCTGAGACTGAAACATTCCACCCTGCATAAAAGCTCATTAAGACTGGAAATAACCCCCCACCCATATTTCTGTAAGTAACTCTGATAAAACTCATTGGTTCACCAAGTGTGACTTTGGACAGGTGGATCACAAGAGCTTACTGTTGGCCAGCCTAGCCATCATTGTCAGTATTCAGGGAGAAACCTTGTCTCAGACAGTGATAGGGGAGGATACCTGAAGACTTGTTCTGGCCTTTGCATGCATACACATGTGTACATACCTGTACACACACACACACACACACACACACACACACACACACACACACACACTATATTCCTTGTACATACATACACCTTCAAATAAATGAATATGTTTATAGTAAAAGTAAATGGTTTTCCTTTCCCCAAAGGATATTGCTAAGTCAAAAAGTAAATAAAAAAGTAGGAGAATGTATTGAAAATGTCCTAGCCCCCCCAACCCCCCCAAAAACTAACAAATAAATAAAGACAAAAAAATCACACTCTATAATACTCCAAAATGTTAATATACTAAAAACTGGAAAATCACTTTGCAAGTGAAAAATGTTAGGAATATACAATTCAGAGAAAACCTAAATGGCTGTGATGTATATGAAGAAATGCTCAAAATATATAGAAGTCACAGAGTCAAAAACGAAAGCTACAATGAGACACCGCTGTCCTTACCCTGTGTTCTGCTAGCTTGCTCTTCTTCATGCTCTCCATTGAGGGTGTGCACCCTTGGCTTCCTGTTTATGCCACCGTTCTTTACCGTCATGACGGACTCTTATCCAGTTCAGGACTGTCAGCCTAAATGAACTCTTTTTTTTTTTTTTTCCCATATGCTGCTTTTGTCTTCATGCTTTGTAAGGCAAATACTCTTATCTGGTCAGCCATTTCCCCAGCCGCTAAAATCTTTTTTTTTTGTTTGTTTGTTTTTGTTTTTTACTTTTGTAATCTTTACTTTGGAAGATTTGATTATTTCACGATGGGCAGTGGTGGCACACACCTTTAATCCCAACACTTGGGAGGCAGAGGCAGGGGGATTTCTGTGAGTTCGAGGCCAGCCTGGTCTACAGAGTGAGCTCCAGGACAGCTAGAGCTACACAAAGAGAAATCTTGTTTCAACAAAACAAAACCATAGATAAACAAACAAACAAACAAATAAGTAAATAAACAAATAAATAAATAGAAGAAGTGGGTTTTTTATTTTAAAGCAAATGGGGCACATAACTATTTTCCTTTCTCCTAAAGATTTTTTTTCTTGATTAATTTACTAGAGCTATGTTTTATATTAGGTCTTTAATTCATTTCCTAGCTTTGTCTAAGGACAAAGTAGATATCCAGGTGTACTCTTCCTATAAGGAGCTTGCTCGCCCACCGCTATGTACTAAAAGCCTTTCTTTCCCCCTTGACTTGTGCTGCCACTGGTATCCTGTGTTATTCTAGCACATGCATGACTTTCTCTGAACTCCCACTAAGTCAAAGGGGTGATACTGTCCCATTGTCAATTTTGTTCTTACTCCATCATTATCCTGTCTGCATTGATGTGGATTTACTATTTTTCATTACCATAAGGATTTTACTAAAAACGCTTTAACATATATCATTCAATCTACCCACCCATATCAAGTAAAATGATAACATCAGTACATTTTCTCACTTGTACATCAACCTGCATATTATTGAGTTAAATATTTATAGGCTTCATGTAAATTTTAGATATAATTATATATGTGAATGTCAAGTATACATTTCATTTCATAGATTTATCTAATTTTTGAAATTACCGTCTTTATACTGGAAAACACCCACATAAAATAATTAACTTTTTTTCCTCGTGTAAATTAGTAAAGAAAATCTACAGAGCACAACATCTTCTATGCCCTTATTGTGTAGCTTCAGCAATGGCCAACACATAGTTCCACTGTAAAATATTTTTTTTTTTAATTTTATGTATGTACTTGCTTGCATGTATGTATGTATGACTACATGTGCCTGGGGCCTGCAGAGGCCAGAAGAAGAGTTGGATCCCTGGAACTAAAGTTAAAGATGGTTGTGAGCTGCCACGTGGGAAATGGGAGCTGAGCCCAGGCCCTCTGAAAGGGCAACAATTGCTCTTAACCCTTGGGCCAACTCTCCATCCCTCGGAGTCCCTCATGCTTCATGTATGGCTCCTTCTTCATATCCTTACACTGGATCATTTGAAAGAAATTTCAGATATTTTATCATGTCATAACAAAATGCTTCAATGTGTAGCTCTCAAAAAAATTTTAAACCTCATTATCACTATATCATTATGATGCATTTACGGTTAATCACACAGGGAAACTGTTACTTGTATGTTTAACACAATGTGGCCTAGAGCTTCAATATCTAATTTATAGTTAGTTTTAAAGGAGAGTGATTTTTTTTTGCCTCATAAAGCAAGCCTGATAATTTTTTTCTAGGTTTTATATTCTGTTGATTTATTATTATTACTTTTATTTTAGTATTATTCAGTATGTTTAGTATTATTTAGTATTTATTTTTACTTTTAATTTAATATTTTGAGAACTACATACATAAGTTTTCCCCTACATTATTCTTGCTTCTCTCTATTCCCTAGCTCCTCTTATGTCCCCCATGCCCTCCAAATTCTTTAATGTGTCATTTATATGTATTCATATATATTTCATATTTTTATGGATTTGGATAACACTATATATATATACATACATATATATATGTATTTGTGGGATTGGACAATTTGTGTGGGAGCCCATTCCTCTTTTGGCAGCCATTTCCCTTGGAAATTTTGTATAGTTTTTTTTTTATTTTAAATACTTTATTTTTTTTTCTTCAAGTTACATCTCAGTCACAAACCCCTCCCTATTCCCCCTTCCTATCCCGCCCTTCCACCCTCTTCCCCCCAGAAGTTTCCCCTTTCAGTCCAACAGATGGTTCCTTCTCTTATAACAGTAAGTACTATACAAAACAACAGATATAAATATGCCACATTTATGAGAGTTAAATGGCCCAGTATACCTTCCCAATGTCCAGTTTATACATATTTGGCCCCTGACTTTAACATTCTACTATCTAACCATCTCCATGAGTTTAAAGGTCTATATCTGACTCAACATTCATACTAACTTGCAACACACTTTTAAGAGTATCTTCTTAGATCTATAACACCCTCTTGATTCCTAAACAACTCAAAATTTAACTATGAGACTCTAGCTGTCTATTCTTCAACCACCTCAGAGACCTGAGAGGGATAAGTATATGTATAGTTTAGGAGTTGCAAAATCTTGTATTATCAGTAAAAGCTATTTAACCCAATCTAGACACAAGCACTTAAAACATTTTGACAGAGACCTTTATCTCAGGTTTAACATTTAAAAATGTTTCAATCTTTTGATTTCCTTCATTCTTCTTTGGCTCTTTACTAATCTATCTTTTTTGAGCCTCAAGGTAATGACAAACACTTGGTCACTATTTTGTCTTTTGCTTCTCAGTTTTTATAGTTTTTTAGTTGATTTATTTAGTTGATATATAGAATTTATAGTTGATCTCTATTTTATTCTTTATATATTTTATTTATTTGTATCTTCTCTTCTTAGGTTAAGTTTTACTGAGACTTCCTCAATTATATTTAAAGAAATAGCCTCAGAAATGAGCAATATGTCTTACGAAGGTGTTCAACAGCTTTTTAGGAGTTTCTCTCTTTTGCTATCTGTGGATATTCTTATTTGGTCATATCACACAGAATGAATTAACTGTGAATTTTTGCATTCTAAGCCTCTTAAAACCTCATTTGTCTTTGTTATGTCATCATGTTTGAACAGTAACTCAGCCCCAGAATGGTCTATATATTAACTTATATATGTCTTTTGAGCACTAAATAAATGATAACCAAGCTACAATCTGTAGACCCAGAAAGAGTAGGTATAGAGGAAGAGACTAGCTGGAACACATGGATACCTCTGGGAGGAGGAACTAGAGTAGATTTTTATAAATGGACTAGGGAAAGGGAAGGTGGGAATGGGAGGATCAGGTTGGGAGGGGAGATAGGGTTGAAGGTATGAATGGAGGGAAGACAGCTGGGATTGACAGGCATTTGGATACCTAGTGTAGTGGAAACTTCCTAAAATATATGAAGGTGATTCTATTGAGGTCTCCTAATTCTGGGGGATCTGGAGTCCCAACTGGCCATGTCTTGTCAGCAAATGAGGCTTCCAATATGTGGCACTGGGTTGTATTCAACTGAATTGTGATGTATTTTGTTTTATCTCATTCTATTTTATTTTGTCATATTTGGTTGTTATCTTTTAGAAGTCTGTTCTGTTCTAATGAAAACCAGAAAAAGGATGGATCTGGAGGGGAAGGGAGGTGGAGAGGAACTGGGAGGAGTAGAGGGAGAGGAGACTGTGATCAGAATATATTATATGAGATAAGAACCTATTTTCAATAGAAGAAAAATTTAAAAATGAATATAGTGAAAAAAAGGGAAACACCAACTTTACCCACAACAAGGATGGAAAGGAAAGGAGCTGAGATAATTCAGGACAAACTAGGAAGAAAATTTATAGATGAAATTTTATTTAATTTATACAAATTATAATTTGTATACTTTATACAATATTTATGTTGTATATATTTGTAAACACAAAGTATTAAGAGGGAGAACGGAGAAAGGAAAAAGAGTAGAAACAACAAAAGAAGAAAAATATATAGAACGAGAGTGAAGAAAGACAAAGTAAGGCAATAAGGTCAACAGTTCCTCCTCGATGAGAAGAGGGACTGAGATTTTTTTAAGGCTCTTGTTTTGAAGTTCTAAAGGTATGTGGTAAGCAATGAGGTTTTTTTCCCCCTCAGGTTCAGACAGGTCAAACAGAAAGGGCTGTGTGAAGGATGACCCTTGCCCTGTGTTGTCTGCTGGCATGAAGGGCTGAAATAATGGTGCTGAACTCCACTGACCTTCCTATGTAGACCAGATTTCTCCTGCCAGCTGGATCTTGGGGAAACCTAACTTTGCACTGCCAGTGTCTCATTGTTTTCTTTGTTTGTTTGGTTGGGTTTTTTTTTTTTTTGTTGTTGTTGTTGGTGGTGTTTGTTTGTCCGTTTGTTTTTGAGGGGGGAAACATCCATGTTCCTATCAAATGTTCCCAAGGCTCTGAAACTGGAGAATGTAGTAAACTAAAGCAATTTCCCTTGAGAAGTGTGCAGATCAATGGTTGATCCCGTCCATCTCAGCAATGCTGCTGGTTCTCACCACCTACTTTCTGTCTGCTGCTCAGAAGGACATAGAGCTGCTCTGGATCCTTCCTCGGAGCTGGGCTTCCGTTAAAAAATGAAAGTGCTATTGGGAAGTGCACACTTCTTCTCTGTAGACCTGCATCCACAAGTTTGCATATGAATTACAAATAGCTTCCTGGGTCTGTGCTGACCCTATGGCCTGAGTGAAGGGGAGAGGCTGCTAGGAGTAGAAGGTGTAAAAATGGGACCCCTGTTTCCTGCAGCTACAAAGTTTGACAGTAAAAGCCCCCGTTAAAAAGTTTCTCACTGTGGCACCGGAGAGCAAGCCTTGGTATTAGCCAAAAGGCAAAGAAGTGATGAGAGCAAGCTAGGAAGCACAAGGGCCTCTTCTCCAGGACTTTCCTGTTGTGCAGACCTCATATACTAATATATGTATATATTATTAATACATCCTAATATACTAATACATATATAAAGCACTATATATGTATACATACATATTTCTTCTTTTAATACTCTTTTTTTTTTTTTTTTTTTGCTAACTCCCAGATGACCTACCTATGGTTTCATTGAAACTATTCTTATGCTTTTTGCTTAAGATTCCACTAAGGATTTCTTCCCATTCTGCTTCAAAGTATTTCATTTCATTGTTTCTTTTTTAAATATAAAATACAATTTTCTGTAATCTACCTGGTGTTTATATCTCTACTGTTTGTTATTGAACTCCCTTGCATGCCGCATCCTTCCATATGTGGGAAGCCATGTGTCTGCTGTTTTGTTTTGGTCTCACAGAGGCTCAGGGATGTGCTGAGCATCAACCCCCATCTTCATGCCCATAATGTACCATCTTTTCAAAAGAAGTTTCCATTATCGTTTTTCTATCAGTGCTCTGGAATATGATAGTATTATTTTGATATCTACTTTTTTATTGAAGACCTTCCCTCCTGTTTTCAAAGTTCTGGGTATTCGGGGCTTATAAACTCATAGTCTTTCATAGATGTTTACTATGCCTGGGTAACCTTTGTTGGGGAAACATAAATATCACTTTTTAGTCTTTGGGCAGAGATTTTAAAAAATAGGTTCATTGACTGGCAGAACATACATCCACAGATACTATAATACACTTTATAGTGTTTCCTTGTACTTCCTGTCCTCTGAGCGCAACTCCTGGTCAGGCTTCCTTATTCTAAGTTCAGTCCTCAGGGAGGAAAAGAAAACTGGGATGAACTGGGATTCACAGACTCATCGTCCTAGGAGTGTTTGCTTGGAGGAAGAGTCAAGGAGGTACGATGCTAAGGGGGAAGGATGCTGTTCTTATTGTGGAGATAGTCTCTTCTCAAGGGACTGGAGTGTGATCAGTCACTGCTACCTACCTCTGCCCCAGCTGGGGACTCTGATTTGAAGCCCCTTCATGCTTGAGACAGAGGTTACTCTCTTGAAGACTTGATGCCATCACACATCCTTGTGGTGTCCTGTTCATGACCCCTGCTCCGTACACCTGCTCTAGTATCTCCTGGGCCAACATGCATCTGTATCGCCTTGATGTTACTTGGCTCTTGGCTCTAACGGGACTTCTGCAGGATTGATGCTGGTGGCCAGCCTCTCAAAACAGTGAATGGGAAAGCAAGGGGCTTTTGTGGTCTCTCAGCCTTCGTCCTCTGAATGCAATATAGCACTCACCCTCTAGAACAAGAAATGTCTGTCTCTACAAGGGATTCTCATGCTCCTGCAGTAACCCTCCAAGTTCCTCTCTGTCCACATTCTCCAGGGTCGAATTTGAGGAAAGGGACAGCTTATCCTCTTCATAGGACCTACACACCCAGCCTCTGTCTTTAAAACATTGTTTCACATGACTTTTGTTTGTATATATTTTTTAAAACAAAATTGAAAAGACTTTTCAGGCAACTGAAAGAGGGTCAGGAGGTCTACAAATGCGTACCAGTTGTGAATCATATACTTGGGAGTGGGCTGGGATAAAAGGGCACAAAATGCCCAGATGACAAGCTTAGAAGACCATGACTCCATTCCCATTCAGTCAATTGTCTTCCTTAATGTCGGGTTTCCTTGTCTGTAATTGAGAATGTTCTAACATGGCTGCCACACTGTTCAGATGAGATGGTACCTGTGGAAGGCAGTCTGTGCACTGCCTTCTTTAACATCATTTCAAAGAGCATTGGAAATGATGTTAAATCTCCTGAGACAGGATGTTCTTTGCCTGGGAAGGCAGTAATCCCTCCCCTTGGTGACCTAAGCGAATTTCAGAACCAGCTTCAAAGCATATCAGGTCTCCTCAGCAGAGAGTGGTGAAAATATTCCAAGTCTCTGACCTCCCTAAGCTAGAGAAGGTTGGCATCAAGGACAGGAGCTTTCAATTGCATTGAACATGGCCTGGATGGGTTCCAAGTGGGTAATTACTTTATGCTTACTTACAATTTCCCCGTCAGCTTCAAAGGGATAGAGCATCCCTCACTTTCTGGACTAACGGGGCCATTCAGTGTTGGTAGGCATATGTTGAACAGCTGCCCCAGTCACCCACCTCAGCAGACACCGCATTTTAGTAATGAAGTTAGGGCTCCAATTGCGCAATGTGGCAGCACATTTCTTTGATTAGTGTTGAGGATAAATGTGGTCTCTCTTTGAAGGGAAGGGAGGGCACTTAGCATGTTTTCTCTCATTACTACTAGACAGGAGGGCAGTGAGCAGGTTCTTTGAGAGGCAGCTTTCAGAGGTGCTCTGATATGGATCTAATTGAGAAAATATGCTAATCTTACGAGGTCAGCAACCACAGCAATTTGTCTTTGTGTATGAACAATGCATTCTTTTGAAAAGTGGCATAGATAATAAAATACGATCTATGAATTGTGTCCTCTGAAATCCTGTGTTATGAAACTGAGGCCACAGAGAGACATCAAAAAAAGCTCCTATAAAGTGACACCCAGGCAGCGTGGGGTTCCTAGTGATTAGAAGCTTACTGGGAGAGATCTCAGATGTACTGATCATCAGCCCTTCTCTCTCTCACCTCTTAGTTCTCTCTGACACTTAACAGTGATTTTGGCCTAGGTGCTTAGCTCTTGCACACTTCAGACTCTTTCATCTGTTAAGTACTGATAATACTGGTGCCTACCTCACAGGGCTCTTGTGGGGAATAAAGGAGATAATATCTCTGGCACATGGGAAGAGATTAATAAATGTGAATAATGATTATTGCTGTTACTACTCTGCTTTCAGGTCTTAAAGATCATTTTCTTCCAGTAACTTCTCCCCTGTTCCAACACCATGTCAGGAATATGGCTTTAGGCTTTCATCCATATAACAATATGTGTTTACTATAAAAAGATCTATTTAGGGAGTTATGTATCATGTTTTTCTTTTTCATTGTGTTAATTATTTCAGGCAGAGAAATGTGTGTAACATGTGTTTAGATTCTTAGCTATAACCTTTGTTGCATCCAGGAATACATGTTTTTGCCATTATCTTTGCTAGTAGAGAGTAAGTTTTGTATGACTGCCAGTCTTCAGCCTTCCCAAATAACCAGCAGCTTCCAGTGGGGTCTCCTCTTTTCTGACCTGCTTCAAGACTCATATCTCTCTTACTGTTTCACTTCTCAGATTCATCCCAACCCACAGCATCTTCCTCTGTGTTTTTGACTTCTCTCCGAAAGTCCATTTCAAGGTTAGTTGTATCAACATTGCCTTGCTGACAACCTGAACCTGCTCTTATCCCTCTCACGGTCTGCTGTCCCATAAACCTCACTCTTATCCTTGTATCTGTTGTATCATGTGCCTCAATCAGAAACTCTGATTGTAGGACGTAGGAACTCCCTCCAAACCATTTTAAACAGAAACAAATAGAGCACACCAAAAAGATAAGGGCTTGGAGAATTTGTTAGAGCATAAAGACCAGATTTAAAAATGAGAAGAATCTAAAGGTTCTATGATCCCCCTACACACACACACACACACACACACACACACACACACACTCCAACCTTTCCTGATCCTCTATGTTCAGGATTTAAAAGCATGGGTTTTGATTGACTTAATATAAGGCTTTATAGGATGACAAGGGGTGGGTCCCTCAGGATATGACTTCCTTCAGCTTCTTCAGTGGAAGATGATAATGGAAAGTAGATTCTGGGAGTCACCCATTCCTCAGACAACAAACACATGAGGGGAAGGACATTAATCATAAGGAAAGTCAATGGGTGCTTGGCAGAAGACACATTACGATTGTCTTTGTACATTTCATTTGCTTACTCAGGATTATCTTCAGCAGTCCCAAATTGCTAAGGTCAGAACCTCTCACAGAATACAGTGCTGGGGCATTAAAATATCACACAGCCTCTCCTGTGGAGACTCTTGTGTTCCTTTGAATTCTGTACCATGTTTTCATAATGGAAGGCTGCCTGCTTCCCCTGGCTAGACACAGGCCCTAAGAATTAGGGACAGAGAATGCTTATGAATAATCATAATATTCCTGTCTTACTTTCAGCATGCCGTCTTGGCTCTAGGCAAGCGTACCTCTCCAGCTGGCTCCCCCTGAGACATCTGTACAAGCCAGCTCCTGTGTTCTGGATCCTTGATCACATCAATGCATTTACCTCCCTTTTAACTCCCTTCTGTTCATTCAATTTTTAAAATTTCTGTCATTTCCGTGGCCTGCACTTCTCAAGAATTCCTTGCTAACAACCCACTTCTGGGCAGTAGTCTTCACTTCTGCTCGCTATTGTTGGGAATATTCTCATTTCTCTGGTCTTGTGCTCCTAGGGCCATCCAGGAACTTATGTGACTTTAATATGGCACAATAGCAGTCATGTGATATCTCATCTAAATCCATCAAGTCTATGCCCTGAGCCTGTATATTGTCACCCCTTGTTCAGTCCTTTGTGGGTTTCTGGAACTCATGCTCGTGATGGAATGAAATTTTTATGTAGTATTTTCTCTGTGATTTTTTAGAGGATGGGTTCCCAATTCGTACTTTTCTTCAGTCTCAATCACCTTCCTGTCCTCAACTCTAGCAAATATCTTAGTTTATCTTTTTCCTCAAGAACTGTTTTAATGTTGGTCCTGGTTGGTCTGTGACTCACCTTGTTTCCTTTCTGCCATTGTGGTTGGTAACTTCCCAGGACTGGATGCTTGTCTTGTGTGATTCTGACTTAAACTCTCCTGATTGAGGCATGGTTCTCCAGTGCAATCTGTTTGTATGTTGGAGAAAAGGACCAAAAATCTCATGTAAAATTCTCTAGAAAAAAGGAGCTATACTTGTGGGCAGCTTGGTAAGAATATAATCAAATTGGCTACTGAACCTTGCCCAGTAACTGTTGAAATGTACCCAAGTTCACCTCCAACACCCATCTCTATTTCTGAGTGTCCTCCTCAGTTCCTGTTCGATCCCCCACCAAGCAGTCTGGCCTTTGACTTTTTGACTGGAGGCTTAGAACTCCTCTCCAGGTGAGCTGTGACTCCAGATTCCCCTGCATTTCATTTTTGCTTTTCCCACTAGACTGCCACTGGAAATAGTTGAATATGTGCTTGCCTTCTCTCTTCTCTTAGTGATCTTCAATCAGTCTGTCTGGGGGATGCTAGCTGCCTCCGTGGATGGTTATATGTCTGCTGCACCTCACATATCTGCCTCTCATATCTAGGAGGTCATATGATCACATTTAGCAGGAGACATTTCCACAAACACATTCACCTACAGCTTCTCCACCTTCTGAAGTCTTCTCACCTAGCTGCCCTCCCATCTTTTTTGTTTGTTTGGTTTGGTTTTGCAATACAGGGTTACTCTGTGTACCAAGCCCCAGTTGTCCTGGACTTACTTTGTAGACCACACTGGTCTCAAACTCACAGACATCAGCAAGCCTCTGCCTCATGAATGCTGGGATTAAAGACATGTGCTACCACTCCCAGCCCTCCTGTCTTCTCAGAAAAAAAAAAAAGTTCTAAGACTGTGGAAAACATCCAAGAGGCCCTCTCCCACAATGCCTCTGCCTTCATTCTCCTCATATCTCAGAGGAAGGGGCCCTTCATTCACTCCTGGCCCTGCTGGGTTGTCCTGGTCCCTCTCCTCTCCTCTCCTCTCCCCAGGATGATGTTCAATAAGGTGTTCTTTGTTGCCTACATACTTCAGTCTCTCTTGTCTCTGTGAGTCCTTTACCATCTGCAGCTTGATGTATTATCTCCAATGAAATGGTTCCTTGTACACTTTATGACAAACACCTTGAGTATGTGAACTCCATCCATGTGTTCCACTTCCTCCCCACTACTTTACTCCAAATTCCAGGTGTCTGGCTTGTATTGTCACCCAATTACCAAGTTCCACCTTCAAAGTTCACTGTTACTTCCTAATGGCCAAACATAAAGGCTCATCCTAGACTTTATGTGCTCTGTTCTATCACTGGCACTAATACTGCTAAGAACAGTTGATCCTGTCTCTCATTATAGAAATTAATTTCTCCTTTTCATGCATCTTGTTTTTATTGGACATTTGAAGTGTTTTTCATTCTTTCCTATGTGTTTTTGTGTCTTTCATGCTAATTATACCTTCTGTGAGACCAGGATCTGTCCATATGCCATTATGCAGCATTATTTCAAGAGCATCAAGCATTGAGATATATATAATAGATATAGAATATTTTCCAAGTGAAGGAATAACACTATTAAGAGTCATCCCTTCCCGTCTCACTTTCAGCATGCCCGCAGTTCATTTAGGACAAATGCTATTTATGGCCATTCTGTTAAATTCTGTGATGGAACATAGTGCCCATTTTTTAGAGAACGTATTTTCCACCAAGAAATGTGCACACTTGAATATGTAATTATACTGCAGTGATATGATAAGGCAGCACTTGACTGAGGGGTGGCTGCAGGGAAAGGTTATTGGGAGAAATAAGAGAATTAGCAATGCAAAGAGAAGGAAGATATCACACTCACAGACAGAGAGTGACAGAGAATGGACATGGGCAGTCAGGTGGGTGTGGCAAGACTGGTCAGCCATTTGAATTCCTTCCCCATTTTCAAGTATTTTGCTGTTCTGTGCTGCTTATCTTCCCACCCTTTTGAATGGCAGTTGGCAACTGCTTTACAAATAGAAAAACTGAGGTGTGTAGAACTGAAAATGACCATATTAATAGCAACTGAAAAAAATCATCACTTCCTGAGAAAGTTTCCTGTTTAATTTACCATCTTAGCACAGGAGCAAACTGGGAAAGATATAAAATCATAATTTAGAAAAACATGTTAGAGAGTAGAGGATGCAAAGAAACCCGAATGAGTTATATTCAAGGGAATAGGAAGCATGTGGCAGAGTATGTCACTAGAACAGCAGGGGGTAAGAGAAGAATCCATCAGACAGGGGCAAAGAGAAACCAAGGTAATTTTCCTCAGACTTGTAATGACCACATAGGGACTGCTATGATGGTATCCTTGGTTATAAAACATGTCAGACATACCTGCCAACTCTATCTTTAACACATGGCGAGTGTCCTAGTTACTTTTCTATTGCTGTGACAAGACACCATTACCAAGGCAACTTACAGAAGAAAGATTTTAATTTGGGGTTTATGGTTCCGGAGGGTGAGTCCATGACCATCATGGCAGGGAGCATGCCAGCAGGCAGGCAGGCATGGAGTTGGAACAGTAGCTGAGAGAGATCTTTCATCCTTATTTGAAAGCAGGAGGCAGAGAGAGCTAACTGGGAATAACATGGGTTTTTGAAACCTCAAAGCCAGCCGACACCCAGTGAGAAATTTGAATTCCTCCAAGGGCACACCTCCAAATCCTTCCCAAGCAGTTCTACTAACTTGGGACCAAGCATTCAAATAACTGAGCCTATGGAACCATTCTCCTTCAAACCACTACAGAAAGGATGCTAAAGGTAGAGACTGGAAAAAGCTGAGGAAAATTCCTGTTAGAATCATAGAGTTTTCGAGGTGGAAGACAGGCATCTTCTCTAGTGCAGTGTCATGGCTTAGTGTCTTCTGGACACAGGCAGGTGAACTGAACAGAGTCCCAGTCAGATGCATAGGACCTTCTTGAATGAAAAGCAATAGATGGGAAAATATGTACAAATTTAAGGGATACCAGCTTTATATCAAATGTGCACCAGGTATTTCCTGAAGGCTTTGCAAAGAGAAGCAAGACAAAGTGAATCCCTCCTACATGTGAGGGCTTTACTAAACCCACTGCTGGAGTTCTCTAAGAACTAGACACAGAAAGATGAGGTCAAGAGAAGTCCCCCGTGGCACAGAGTGAAGTAGGACTGGAGAGGAAAGATAACTCCCCCAAGTCTCTAAAGCTAATTACCAGTCTACAAAGCTCACATGGTTCAGAAAGGTGGCTACTGAAATACAAGGTGTGAGAATGTCTCCGGGGTGTCCTTCATGCTTGATCCAAGGGGAACTCCTGCAATCTTATCCTCAAAATATTTAAGTCCAATTGTAAACTGAATCTAGCTAAAGACACAACCATGCCCAGTTCAACATAGTGGCCCAGTAGAAGTGTGACAGCAGGAGCCTGGCAGAAGACACTACACACTTTTATGGGATTCAGTAAAGGTATCTTTATTGTTTACACATAGCACCCATCACAGTGAAAAAGTATGGAATACGTGAAGGGTCAAGCATGTATAGTATGTCATCAAAAGAGAAGGAATCAACAGAGATGGACTGTCACGTGGCAAGATATTGAAACTGCCTAATAATTTAGAATGGCATGACAAACGCACTAATGGATAGAGCACAAAAGGTAAACTACGTGCAATGGTACATGAGAAATTTCAGAGGAAAGTGGAATCTATATAAAATAAGAAGTGTATGGGAGAAAGAAAAAATAAAACACAAGAAATGATGAGCTAATTCAGTGTTTCAGTTATCTGTGATTGCATCCAAGGCACCGCAAAAAGGGGGTTTATCAAATAATTCTTTTCTATGTTCTTCTGCCCATGCTGGGCTCATCTGGACAGGCCTTTTGCTCTGTGTGATGATGATGTGATTGCATCATCAGTCAAAATGTAAAAATTGCCTATATTGAAGGACAGATGCCTGGATAAGTAGCATGTGGCACATATGAACAGTGGAATATTGCTCTCATGAAAAGAGTGATCTTAGACAATGGAGACAAAACTTGAAGATTATATAGGTAATTATAAGATAAAAGGATAAATAGTATGTGTTCACATTATACCTGTGTAAAATATCTCTAATAGATAAATTCACAGATAACAAGGTAGATTATGAATTACTGGAGGTGAAAAATTATTATTCAATAATAATAATTACTAGGAGAAATGTGGGTTCACCTGGATTCTCTGTGTTCATCTCTTTACTTTTGTTTTTAATATCAAATATCAAAATAATTTCTTCTTTAATCCGGATTGAAAGGTAATACTTTATATATTATCAAAAAAACCAAATTTGCTCCAGGAAAAATATTACCTGACCCCCCCCCAAAAAAAGTAATTGTCCCAGAGTTAGGATTAGGGCAGGGCTCTGTTCTTATCTTTCCAGGAGATTTAAAGCATCCATTCAAGGAATCCAGGGACAACTGGACAACGGAAACCTCAGCAGAAAACAGATCAGACACCAAAGAAGACGAGTGGCCCAGATGATCCAGCCTTACAGACTTCTTCAATAGCAGTTTCCTCAAAAGTCTACAACCACAACAACTCAAAATCGCTAAGATCGTTCAGCTCCACAGACTACTCCAGCCAGATCTTCAGTAAAGCTCTGAAGATCAGCTTCTGTCTATGAACTTCTTAGGACATCTAAATAGCTGAGCACAAAAGGACTGAACATCAAATGATTCTATTAACATGTTTAACCATTTTTCCATTTTTATTTGGGCCCCAAACAGGTTTACTAC
>CAJQZJ010035392.1:1453505-1477167 GCA_907164525.1 Lophiomys imhausi | reverse complement strand
CTATCTATCTATCTATCTATCTATCTATCTATCTATCTATCTATCTACCTGTCTCTCTCTCTATCTATCCATCCATCCATCCATCCATCGATCTATCTATAGATCTATCCATCTACCTGCCTACCTATCTACTATGTATATGAAATTATGCTGCTGTGTAGGTAACTGTAATAGCATAGCCCAGTCATTTTCCAGACATCCATCCTGTGTTCCCTACCTTACACATTTCCCTCTGACTTTACCCTATTTCTTCCCAGCACTTACAGACTTGTGAATTTTGAGCATAGCTGATTCTGACCTAACCTAAACCTAACATACCAATTTCTCTGTGGGATCTAGGTGGGCATGAGACTTCAAGGAAAGGGCTCAGCTGGCGGGCCAGTGAAGCAGACCCTGAGAACAGCCTCTCCAGTGCAGGGCACATGAAGGGGAGAACATAATTTGCTTTCTTTCACTGCAGTGTGGGATCATCAGAGACCTGCCGCTCTGTCCAAGATCAGAGGATGTTCCAAGCAAGAAGCTAGCTTGGTCCATCTGCTTCTCTCTGTTGCTCCCCCACCCCCTGCTGACAGCTGGGAGCTATCTGGAAGATTAAGGCTCATATGCATCTCCCAAAGAACAGACACTGGACAACTTCTTACTCCCACCACAAAAGACAGAGCCTGGTAATACCAATGCTTCTGACTAATTTCCCCTAGGTCCCTTGGTGTGAGATGTATGGTGTGCTTTGCATCTGATGGGTAGCTTGATGCCTCTTGGTAATTTCTCAGTACAAAAATGACAGCTTGAAAAGAATTCAGTGGCTACTATCTATTTTCCAACTCTTAGTTATTGTTTTGCATCAGCTCATTGGTTTCCCTAGTAGCAGAAACAGAAGGGATGAAATACCACCAAGGGGACTATTTATTCAGTGTTCAAAGCAGGTGTCTCCATTAGGTTTTTCCTAAGAGCCACATCCAGGTGTATCAAATTAGTTAAGAGGGCCATGGGTTCATTTGCATGTGATCTGCATATCATTTCCAAGGAGTCCTTAGATAAACAGTGATGGTGCTTTGCAGGTAGTTCCTTGTTTAAATTTTGTTGCTTCAAAATGGAATCCACAGGAGCGCATACATGGAGAAAATTTCAAGTGAAGGAGAGAAAGAAAAGAACTATGTGGGAAAAATTCCATTCTGCTGTGCACTGAGTCTGTAAAAATGGAAGCCCTCTGTTGGGAAAGAAAAATGTAAGCATGGGGAGCCCATTGTTAAGAGACAGTCCCATTTAAAGGACTGGTGATGATGGAGGTGATGGGGTTGAGAATGATGTTGGGTTCAATGTGCCACCATGCCCTTATGTGACCTCCCAGACCCACAATGCATTCTGGATCCATCCATTTTATCTCTAAGCAAATAGCAACACTTGGCACTGGAAGGCTTCAACTAATTTTTCCACATAGATTGTGGAAGTGTGAATTAAATCAGTGTTGCTGAGTAAAATAGCCCTCCACATTTAAAGGAAGCTTCCACTATCCTTTAGGGGAAATCCAATCATCCTAACATGGCCCCCTAACTCTCCATACCAGACTGATCTGCCCCGACTCTTCCCATTCTTTCTTCCGCAGTCATTGGATTCTGAGAGGCTAGGAGGTTTGTTTTCCTTGTCAGGAGCCTGCAGGCTTAAAAACACAGGCTTATTTTTTGTTTTTTTATTTTTTTGGCTGAGTTGAACATCTCCATGTGATTTCCTTAGGGACTTGATAAAGTTTTCTTTAACTTTTTCCTCTTTTTTTCTGCCTCTGTCGTTTCTCCACATTTGCCTTCCTGTCCCTTTCTGATTCTCTTGTCCCTCTCCAAGCCACTCCCAACTGTGGAATGATGGGAAACAACAGAGCTAAAGAAAGTGTCAAGGTAGCAGTACAAGAAAGGCAATACTGTGGATGACATCTACGTGAATGGGCAATAAACTTAGGGTGTTTCGCAAGGATGGGAACACAACCCTGAATTTATCCACTCCGTACAAACAGCCTGCTGCAGTCAGATCACAGGCCCAGAAGATGAAGTGAGTTTTGTTAAGATGGTCGGGGGAAATTGAGTGACAGCTTCTACTGGAGCAGTGGGAGATTTGTTGGACTAGTGTGGCTGGGTTGCATGTCCTTCATGTAGAGGGCCAATTAGCCAGATCTGCATGAATGCCCGAAGGCAGGAAGGACAGGGAAAGTAGGAAACCAGGATCCAGTGCGATTAATTGGGTTGTCTTCCACAACACAGCAAAGCAGGCTTTATAGCAGATCCCAGGGGAGTCAACAAAGGAACGATTTGTATTTTTCGATTTGACTTGTATTTATTGTTCTTTCTCTAAGGACCTCCAAGTATTTGTACCCCTCACACAGTGTTCAGGGGTTTGTGTTTCAGCCCTCATCTGGAGCTGCAGATGGATGTGGCAGATAGCAGGCACTGTGCATCAGCCTCTAAGAACCTAAGTTCAGTCCCCAGGAATTTTCACCTCTAAGCCACAGTTTTTATATCTTCCCAGGAATTAGAAATGATCAGAAACTTGATTTATTTGATGAACAAAACCAACAATGAACACAAAGGACATTGGAATTCCTTAGTAGTATAGACTCTTTAATACTCTGGGGGATGCAGTAGTACAATGATATGATTATATATTTTGGATATTAATTATTTTCCTGGACTTGGTCAAGAACATTCTCAGATCTCTTCTATATATTATTTGAATGTCTGTACATATTTTGGAATCCAGTTGGGTTGATCCCAAGTGAACTGTATTTAACTGGACTTAGTGACTACTTTAATGTTGTCATCACCATTTTTGTGGAGAGTTAAGTTATTATAAGTTGCTCCAGTGTAAGAAGAACTTGCAGAAATATTTTTGCCACCTACTACATTGACTCACCAGGCTCTAAAGTTGTAGCACTAGAGATCATATTATAGTAGCAAACCCTATGATGCCTAGTGCTGGATTGATGTGGTTAGAATGGAAGAAATAAGGTTTTAATATATAGCCTTACAAGTTAGTCCATAGTATATTCTTTTAAAATGTACAGTTCCTAGGAAAGACATTTCCTGGATTTTTTTCTAGGTTTGTCAGCAGTACTAAATGTTTGCATAATATATTCATTATTTTTCTGTCTGTTGTGACAACTGACAAAGCAATTTCAGTTGACAAAGGGTTCATTTTGGCTTCTGATCTGAGAAGACACAGTCTCTCTCAAGATAGAGAAGAGATGGTCGTGTGAGTGTGAGATGGTTGGTCACATTGAGTCTGTAGTCAGGACACCGAACAGGATGAATACTGCAGATCGCCTGGCTCATTCCTTGCCCCCTTCTATTCATTCTGGGGTCCCAGCTCAGGGGATGGTCCCACCCACACCAAGGGAAGGTCTTTCCTCAGTTAAACCTCTCTGGTAATACCCTCAGAGACATGGGCAGAGGTATGGCTCCTAGGCAATTCCAAATACAGTCAAGCTGACAATGGAGATTAACCATGAGGCATGATGTTGCTAATTACAAATAATTGCGAAGCTGAAACTCTTCTAAGTTATCAAGAATAAAAAATGCTCATCATCTCTGCAGGAGAAAAGTAAGATTAGCTTCCTATTCTTTAGGAACGGTAATAAAATTGCTGGCATAGGAGGAGGTGATTATATGTTTAATAATGTATGAAAAATGAAGCAATGTAGGGCTGTGTCAGGCAATTAGTAAAAGTGATAGGTTACTCAAAATGTTTATAATGTATGTAGCATTTGTCAGCTTTAAAAATGTATAATAGTGGTTCATTTTTCACTCTAAGTAAACATTTGCTTTTATACTTGATGTGAAATTTGTAGTTTTCTTTCATAAAAGAGGAATTCTCTGATTGCATAGGTGTCAAGTCCATGAATCCAGAACTTTCTTCTGGGTGTTGAGGTTGCCCTTGGGAATTCTGGTTCCTGGTAGCTCATCTGTGTCTCAGGCCAGGTGACTGGTTGTAAATCTGGCATTCCAGCCACAAACAGATCCACTGATAGATCTCTCTACCTCATCACCGTTTCAACTCTTTTTTTTCAGACAAGTAAAATCCTCTGTACTATCTTGTTTTCCTAGGGCATTTTTCCTATTCAGTGCTAAAACCATTTGAGATTTAGTGGAAAACTCCCTAGGACAATCTGATTGTAATTAAAAATTTGATTCTATCTAATTATCTGAATTTGACTGGGTCAATGTATCTTCTTTTGACCCCAATTTTCTCCTCTTTGCAAAATTATGGTAGTCCAATCTCTTACAGGGTTGTGGTGGGTACTACCAGGATTAAAGGAAAGGTTAAAGTACTCTTCTGTTGCTTTCCAAACAGAAGAGATTATGTTTTATTTATAAATGCAAAGCAATATCTTCTGTGGCTCAGATTTTAAGTACTTAGACTGTAATGCCAAGTGAAGTAATATTTTTTTTTTGCATTTGTCCTTCTGACAATCATAGCGACTTTGTGCTTTATAGGTCTGATGCAAAATGACATGGCCCCTTGGCTGTGGCATATGTGACAGGCAGGTCACCGTATCTCTCAGATGTGGGAATTATTAGAGGATTGGCATATAAAAAGGGGCTTAGTTCAATTCAAATTGCTGGTCTTTTATGGGGAGTCCTTTCCCGTCCACTGAACCCTCTGATGCTTCTAATTGAATTGAAAGTATCTTGTCTCCCCTTGGAAATGTCGCCCAGCCATTTTCGAGTACACTTCCAGGCAACTAGAATCAATACATCGCTTAGGTTAAGCATATTGGATAGTGACTGACAGCCCAAATGAGTGTATACTTCAGCTACTAGCACAATTTCTGAGTTCAGGAGTTGTTGAAACCTATTGTTATCCATGAATTATACATTAACAACCTAGGAAACACTGTCAAAAAGTAGTGTGGGGCTAGAAACAGTAGTTTATCACAGATGTCTTCTAGGTTTAAGATAGTTACAGTTTGCTTGTTTTTGTTTTTTTTGTTTGTTTGTTTTATTTTTTTTTGTTTTTGAGACCAGGTTTCTCTGTATAGCCCTGGCTGTACTGGAACTCACTCTGTAGATCAGGCTGGCTTCAGATATCTACCTGCCTCTGCCTCCCAAGTGCTGGGACTAAAGGAGTGTGCCACCACCACCCTGCTCAAAGTCATTTCTATTTTAAGTGGCCGTTTCAGGGCACCGGGTATGTTCCAGACACTGTCTTCTACATGTCTGATGATATCAAGCTTGCCCTTCCTTGTAATGAGCTTACAGAATATCAAAGGTAAACATGTATACAAGCTACTCACTCCTGTTAGCTGGGCTACTGGCTCTCAGCAGTAGGAAAATCTTCCTGGAGTCAAGGAGAGGAATAATATTCCATTTGGTATTTAGATTTCCTTATTTGAATTTTGAGAAAGCTTGAATGAAAAACAAACCTAAGGGTTGAGAAATTGGAGCATTGACTTTTGTTCCAGTTCAGCCCACAAGTGACTTTTTTTTCCTTTTCTTTAACCATTTGATATTCTTTCCCATAATGTGTTAGCCACAGTACCTGACTTAGAAGGAATAACATTTCCCAGTGAATTTCAAGGAAAACTGGTCTAATCCTGTGGAAGTGTTTGTTTGCAGAGAGTGCTTTTGGCTTTCAAGGGTGGCATTGTGATGTAGAGGGGAGCCTTCAGAGCTTGTTTTCAGTTTCCACTTAGTTCTTCTGAGGCTGCTTCACAGTGAAACAGCTCAAAGGGATTGCTATCTGAGGATAAGGTGACAATAGGGGCGTCCACATGGAGACTAAGCATAAAACTTTGACTTCATGGGTTAAGGTCCAGGAATCTGGCAAGACAATGACTACTTCAGTGTCCTATTCATCGGACTTCCATCCTTAGAAGTTGAAGTACAGTCCAATGTATAAACTCAGATAAAATATCTTACTTTGGAAGTAAGATAGAATGGAAGTGGAGTCTAACAGGCTGTATTTAGAGGTCTCAGGTTCTCTCTCGTTCTTCTTTGGTCACTGTGAACTTGACCTTGCTTGCTTCCTCCATTAGAATCCAGTCAATCATAGACTGTGCTCTTCCCAGCCTGCCCTACACATTCTCGACCAGGTTTTAAGGTTAGTATATGTTTACCTCCAGGCCAAACCCTCGGCTCTCTGGATAGACTCTGGAGGGGAAGACTAATAATGGTAGTGAACTTATCACAGGCTGCCTTGAAAGACTGCTATGTTTATTCCCACTGCCCTACTCCTTCTTCTTCTGCCTGATTCTGCTACCGTGTTCTGATTCCTCCACCCTCCCCAATGGACTGGCTCACCTTGATAACTCCATTAGCTCTTCCCATTATTTTGATAAGCTTCTAATTTTTCATGTCTCAACTTTCTGTAAGATTATTATTATTAGCAGTAGTAATGGTAATAATAACATCCTTATTATTTATTGTTATGTAAGACCAGTTAAGTTGTTTTTATAAATAAAGGGATCCAAGAAAGGTGCGTCTTAAATGTCACTGTGCATACAAATCTTGGGAAAAATAAAGACCTTTATCTAGAAACTGTAAGCTCCTGAATTGTTAACAAGCTTTCAGATGATGTTGACACTCACAGTTCATGGAGTTGGAGTAACAAAAGCTCAGGGAATCTCCAAAAGGGCCTCAGACTTTGGCTGAAGTCTTGAGGAAAGAGAAGGATTGGAGATGTTTGGTCACTGAATACCTCTGAAGTCAAGAACATAGGCACATGACTGTGCTATTGGAAGCTTGTGAAACTTCTGAGTTTATAGTCTTTGATTTCCTCTATAGTTAACAGGGATACTGACTAAATGAAGAGAGGGAAAAGATTATTTTGCATTATGTTATAAGAGGAAGTGGAAGAGACTACATGTGTAGAGGACCCAAATCTTCAAGTTTATGCATAGAATGAGGTGTAGAAATCCTAGGACAGTACAGAGCTTCTCAGATGAGACTTTTGGGATCTTTTGGGTACTTTTGAACTATTTTTTTTCAATTTAGATTATAGGCACATTGGAGATGGTGGTCTTCAATCAGAAACCATTTTTCTGGTTTCTATTATTACTTCCATTAAAAAAATGTGAGTAGCAGTGTTAGGAGCGTATTTAGGCCCCGGCATTATTTTGCTCAATATGAACAACAGTTACAAATGGACATTGTTTCATTTCAAGACCCTTGCCACTGTCTGATATACTTAAGGCTTTGCCTCTTTATTTTGTTTAGTGTTTCCATTAAGTAGACTGTAGACTTTGAATACACTTTTTCACTGCATCCCAGCTTCCAGAATAGACCTTATACACTAGTCTCTCAATATGTATTTGTAGGACAAGTGATTCAATGGATGAAAAAGCCAAGAAAGGTTAAGTAATTTGCCCTAGGTTACCCACATGATAAATACTGCTGTCAAAATCTAAATCCAGTGAACTTCGTTATAAAGCTCTTAACCACTCATAGTTATATAAAGCTGCCATGTCTGTCCTGTTGGTTGCTCTGTAGCTTTGTTGTTTATGCACCTAACACTTTAGTCTTTGGGTGCTGAGTTCAAAGCTTCTGGGTACCCAAACATTTGTCAGTGGAGTCTGAGAGGTCATAGCAGAGATATCTAGCAAGCTAGCCTGAGGCATTTCAGGTCCCTGGTACTCCCAGATAAGGGAATATGGAGCAAACATCCTCAGTTGGCAGGTCAGCAAAGGGTAAGATTTTTTTTTTTTTTAATGTTAGGTCCCTCTTCTTTAATTAGAGTTGTCATTCATTTAGACTTAGAGGGAGAATTTACTCACTTGTTATTCCTTTTAGCTCCTGAACCTCAGGAGGCACATGTTTGCATTAAAGGAGCTAAAGTCTCCAGGAAAAGCAGCCAAGCAAGACTAAGCCATCCAGACTCCACAGGCAGAAGCTGTCCTGGTTACCCTATGAGAACTGTAGTTGGGTGCTGGTGGTACCCCTGCAGAATAGTACCCACTGCTCTAAAATATCACCAGTGCCTCAGGATGGCAGCTTTAGATGAACAGTAGAAAGCGTAATAAACACATTTGAAAAACCTAAGCTTTTGATCAGAATTAGTTTTAATTTTTTGAATCCTCTGATAGAAGATGAGAAGCACTCACAGAGCTGGGTGTCTATTTGAGCAAGGTCAAATCCCATTATTCACTTGGCCAAGGCTCCAGAGAATGGATATTATTGATCCTACCCCAACTCAGAGGTATGAAGTGACAATGACTACACGTGGCAGGTGGCACTTCCCAAAATGCTCTTGTGTATAACAAGGGCCAATGGGCATAAAACTGTACAGGAGATGATAATTTAAAAGCAAAATATACCACACCTTCAAGCAGTTGTTATTAGTAAAGGAAGGAAGAAAGTGGTGCTGTTTTATAGGAACAAACTGTAACTTTCTATTTTTGGTATTTATTTATTTATTTGTTTGTTTGTTTGTAATATCAGTGATTGAACCAGGACCTTATGCATACTAGGTAAACGTACTACTACTGAGATATATTCATAGCCCTGTTTTTATTATTTTAAATATCTTATTCTGAGACAGAAGTCATGATTTATGAAGCTAATACTGGAGAATTACCTAGATATGCATCATATAATCAAGATGAGAAACCTTTTTATTGGTTTGTTGTGGATTTACAGTGACTCCCAATAAAATAATCTTTAATGATTTTATTCAGTGAAAAATAGTCTGGTGTTTCTTAGAAGTTCTTCAAAATAAAAATCCTTTGATTAGTCCTTGTTATCTATCTATCTATCTATCTATCTATCTATCTATCTATCTATCTATTATCTCTTTGCATCTAACTGGTTTTGTGAAGTGAGAGGGAGGAGTTTTATATTTGTGTAGCCCAGTCTAAGGCAAAGTTTCCTAGAGCTTAATGTATTAAAGAATGGATTAATTTTTAGTGTCTTTCTACAAAGTACTGTAAATAAAGAAAATAAGGTATGGAAAGAAACTTCTCTCAAGTTCAGGATGATCAGTAGCACATGCCTTACCTTCAGTTCACGTGTATCATTTGTAACAAAGAGTTGAGGCATTTCTGCAGAAGGTACATACATCATAATGATGTCCAAAGCCAAATGAAGGCCTAGCACCATCAGGAATAATGAATGTCCAGGTTGTTTCACACCATAATTTATTTCTGTTCCCTGAGTTCATCACATGATCCGCCACTACTGCTCATTTTCTCAAAATAATTTCTCTAGATGTCCATCGGCTTCCAGCCCTCATCACCAAGAACAGTAAAGAATTGTCATATCCTCTCATATCATTTATTCTAGCATCCACAAATCTCCCCAGGACTCCACAAACAAAGCAAAATGCAAAAAGCAGAATACAGTTGTTCCCCTGCATACTGGAATGTCTCCAAGAGCACAAGGAGGAAATGTGAATAAAGGAGAAAGTTGTGGACTCGGCACATTAGTCAGTATCTCTAATTTTACATGTGTTCCACTCCAAGGAAGTATGCTGCAGTCTACGGGAGAATCCTCATTATTTTTTTATATGACATTTGCATGAAGTTTTGTGCAGATCAAGCTAAAGTCAAACTTTGGTATCAGCTCTCCCAGGAAGTACCACAAGATGACATAAGAGAAGAGTTCATTTTGGATTTCATACCAGACACCTGGGAGGACAGTTGTGAGAAATGTGTGCCCAACCGTCTCCACTTGTGCTTGCTTCAGAGTCACTGATATTCATGGTCAGTGCCAAAACGATAGGGAAGAGGCAAAACCCATGTGCATGTGGCTACAATGGCCTGAGCCAAGGTGATGATGATATGTTTCCTTGCACTTTCTCTCAGATAGATACCATGTTAGGAAGAACTAGACAGAGAAAATCATTGTGAAAAATTCACCGTAAGTATCATCAAACTCAATAAAAAAGTCTGAAGGGGGATGTCAGTGTAATGGTGCTCTCGTGTTTGAGAAAGTAAATCAAACATAGTTGGAGAATATCAGAAAAAATAGCTATAATCGGTGTTTCGGAATTTGTTCACCATGGTCCAGTCACTCATTGAGTTTGTGCTTGTCCAGCTGCGTCTCTTGATTGGATCTGGTTATGTGTCATAACTGAAGGGTGACCATTAGCTTTTCACTGTCCCTCCTATCCCTTCCCAACTCTGTCTTTTGATTGCTGCTTTCCTACCAGCCAAAAAAATTTAATCACTTCATTTCCTCAGTGACTGTCTTGTGTTGTCATTCCAAAGCAGCTCATTATTCTGTAATTGCTTAGCCATTACTCTCTCATATTTGACTTTACCATTGTTACCTTTGCCAGTTATGCCAGTGTGCTGATGGCCACATAATAGAATTGAATGGATTTAGAATTAAGAGATTTTTTTTTTCAGATATTGACCCTTTCAATGTATATGCATGTATACACTGCATGTTTATATATGTATGTATATATGTATGTGTGTGTATGTATGTATATATATATGCACATATATACGTGTTTAGTCTCTGAGATATAGTGTCTTTTTCACAGGTTTTTGATTTTAGGCAGTTTAAAATATTTGCTTCACCTTATATTAGAGAGGAATACTAGCAAATATTGAGTTTGGGTTGAATTAAACTTAATTGTTAATAGTTTTTAATTAATGAACATTGTTTTAACATGTTTTCTTCCTGGGTTGCGCTGGTTTGCTAAAAGTATTTGGAACACTCTCTTGTGCACCAGAGTGGAGATTTTTCTACATGGTGCCTTTTGCTGACGAATCACAACTTCTTTGAAAACTTGCATTTCCCATCGGTAAGTACTTCCATAAAATTCTAAAAGTTCAGAAAACTGAGGCGGTTGTCTCTGTCTTTACTTATGAGTGTCAGAAATGGAGGCAGTGCGTTATTTGAATAACGAATGTGCATGGCCAAGTAAGGCAGAGGGATTTGTCCTGTGCCCAATTATCTGCTGGCTCAGCAGTGCTTGCCTTCTGTGCATTAAATGCTGTCCTTGGTTGGGTGGCACTGGTGGGGCTCTGGCTCAGGAAGGCTTCGCCATTCTTCAATGAAGGCCAGTGGACCTTTTCATCATGTCTAAGTATATGCTAGGGCGTCTCTCTCTCGCTCTTTTATTTCAAATGCCTTAGAAGACACAAGGAAATAAGGCTTCGGTCTTCCCTGTCTTTGACAGAGTGGTCCTGCTGAATCACTCTCTGAAATTAAGGGATATAAATGTACCTCAAAGCAGCAGCTGCTGTGTTTTTGTGATTGCTGGGAAATTAATTTCTCATCAGGTGGTGTTGGATTATCCATTTTTTCTCTTGTGCCTGGTCTCAAAGAAAGCCAATAATTCTACTAGGCTGCTGTGATCCTAAGTTACCTTTGCCTCTTCTTTTTTGTTTCTCTCTCTCTCTTTGGCTTTGGAGTCAGTCTTGTGGGAAAAAGCTTTTGGGGTAGGGTTTTAAGTCTCTTCAGTGGAGGTCACTGGATTCTCAGAGTCCCGGATTTTAGTCCATTATCCTCAGCTCTGCCTTATCCTCAACCTATACAACAATATTCTTAATTTTGTGAACAAACTGAAGTGCATGGGATAGGAAGAGTGAGAGGAGACATATGTGCCTAGCTTTGGGGAGATTTCTTTTTTTTAATTTAAAATTTTTTATGATGTTTATTTATTACTTCAAGTTACATGAGACTCTTCTTGGTCTCAACCTCCCACCCTGTACCCCCTCTCCCACTTGTCCTACTCCCCTGGTGTGGGGTGCCCCCACATCTCAGCCCCCTCAGTTCATCAGTCATATGAGGGCTAAGAGCTTCCTCTTGCACTGGGGGCCTACATGGTAACTCCATTAGGGCAAAGTGTCCCACTAACAGGTAACAAAATATATGTTCCTCTTCCTTTTGCTCTGTTGGTTGCAGGATAGTTATCCTATACTAAATGGCTAACATCCAGTTATAAGTGAATAGATGCCATGTGTACCTTTCTGGGTCCAGGTTAGCTCACTCAGGATGAGCTTCTCTAGTTCCATCCATTTGGCAGCAAATTGCATGATTTCCTTGTTTCTGATAGCTGAGTATTATTCCGCTGTGTAAATGTACCATAATTTTTAAATCTACTCTTCGGTTGAGGTACATCTGGGTTGTTTCCAGTTTCTAGCTATTACAAATAGAGCTGCTATAAACATAGTCGAGGAGATGTCTTTGTGGTTTGTATATAGTTCTGGTCCACAACTCTGCTGTGACTGGCAGTCTTGGCATATATGGCCTCCTTTTGAAGGCTGAGAAAAATATACACAGTGATAGAAGGGGTCAGCACAAGGGTAGAGGTAAGAGGCAGTAAAGCTGTATTGGGTATTATAATCCCAGCTCATGTCCCACAGGATAATCAAAGATAATTGAATCCGGGGATCCAAGATGGTGGCGGCCAGCGTGGACATATTTTGATTTCAGGGTCAACAATCACAAGGCGGCAAGTGTTCCAGGATGCTGTACAAAGGGCACGACCCCTTCTAAATCTCACCCAGCTACACAAGGACCACGGAAGATGCCTGGGCAGGACACCCCTTCCAAATCTCGGACACGCTAGGAAGCCTCTGGACCCGGGAATAGGGATAACCCATCCCCCCAAAAGGAGAGACCCCTGGTAAGTTCCAACCTAATACCCAGCCGGCAGATTCAGAAAACACACAGAGATAATCCCCACCCTACTGGGCACTCCCAGGTCTCACACAGATGATCCAATTATCTAGCAAAAGGTAGCTACCCTTGGAAGTGAGCGGGAGATCCGCTGCAAAGTGCCTTCAGACCACAGATCGCAGTCTGTGAGGTCACTGGCCAGTTTCCAGCCACGGGAGCAGCAAGGCTACTGCAGCTGAACTGCAGACTTACCCGCCACAGGAACCAACCCCAGGCAAACTGCAAGATATTTGAAATGGTCATATATCGGTCTTATGTACTAGTACAGGCCCTTCTGGCGGGGAATCAGAGCTTACTTGTAAACAGCTCCACAACCTGAATTAATTAGGTCCCCACCTGGGAGGCGGAACTGAATGACTCACCTTATAGGGGTGGAGTAAGGCAACTCGAATCCTACACCACAGTGCTCCCTTTGGACCCAAGTCCAAAAGACCACAAATTCCACATGGCCAGAGGCCCCACATCAAAAAAAAAAAAAAAAAAAAAACAGAGCGAAATGTCTCCAACAAAAGAAAGCAACGCTATTCCGTCCAGCCCGAACCACCTCACCACAACTGAAACACATGAAAACAATAACAATTCTACAGTATGGAAAGTGATAAAGTCCCTTCAAGAAGAAATTAAAACTATGAAGGAATTCAAAGAAGCCACAATCTTACAAGTCAAAACAACGAATAACATCACTAAAGAGCTCCAAGCCAAGGTGACCCAGCTTGAACAGGAAAAGGATAAAGCAATGAAAGATCTCCAGACAAAAACAAGCAAACTGGAGAAGGAAATGTACAAAATGAACACTACCATTCAAGACATGAAAATAGAAATGGAAACAATAAAGAAAACACAGTCAGAGTTAAAAGAGGAAATGGAGAATCAAGAGAAGAGAACAGGAACTATGGATGTGAGTATGAAAAATAGAATGCAAGAGATGGAAGACAGGATTTCAGGCATGGAAGATTCGATGGAAGAAATCAGTACAACATCCAAAGAAAATGAGAAAGCTAAAAAAATCTCTCACCCACAACATCCAAGAAATCAAGGACTCAATGAAAAGACGGAACCTAAGAATTATAGGCATAGAGGAAAGAGAAGATTCCCGAATCCATGGTCCAGGAAATATCTTCAACAAAATCATAGAAGAAAACTTCCCAAACCTAAAGAAAGAGATGCCAGTAAAAATCCAAGAGGCTTACAGAACACCAAACAGATTAGGTCAGAAAAGAAACTCCTCTCGCCACATAACAATAGAAACTCCAAATGTAGAGAACAAAGAAAGGATATTAAAAGCTGTAAGAGAAAAAGGCTAAGTCACATACAATGGCAGTCCCATCAGAATCACACCTGACTTCTCCTCAGAAACTTTAAAAGCTAGAAGGGCCTAGACAGATGTCCTACAAGCCCTGAGAGAATATAGGTGCCCAGCCAGACTACTATACCCAGCAAAACTCTCTATCAACAGAGAAGGAGAAAACAAGATATTCCATGACAAAATCAAATTCAAACAATATCTCCTCACAAACCCAGCCCTACAGAAGATCCTAGAAGGAAAATTCCAACCCAGAGAAGATAACTACACCCAAGAAAACAGACGAAATAGAAACCTCCACAGCAATTAAACAAAAGAGAAACACAAGACAGCCAGCTAACCAAAATAATGGGAAATAACAACCCCTGGTCACTAATATCCATCAACATCAATGGACTCAACTCGCCAATAAAAAGACACAGACTTACAGACTGGATCCGTAAACAAGACCCATCTTTTTGCTGTATACAAGAAACATACCTCACTATTGAAGATAAACACTACCTCAGAGTAAAGGTCTGGGAAAAGTTTTTCCAAGCAAATGGACCCAGGAAACAAGCTGGAGTAGCCACCCTAATACCAAACAAAATAGACTTCCAATTGAAGTTAATAAAAAAAGACAGAGAAGGGCATTACATACTCGTTAAAGGAAATATCCACCAAGAGATTATCTCAATATTGAACATCTATCCCCCAAATACAAAGGCACCTACATTTATAAAAGAACCACTTCTAAAACTTAAATCGCACATTGATCCAAACACTTTGATAGTGGGAGACATCAACATCCCACTCACAACTATGGACAGATCATCAAGAAAGAAGCCAAACAGAGAAATAATGAGTCTAACAGAGATCATGAACCAAATGGACCTAACAGATCTCTACAGAACGTTTCACCCAAACACAAAAGAATACACCTTCTTCTCAGCACCTCACGGAACCTTCTCCAAATTCGACCATATAGTTGGACACAAAGATAGCCTCAACAGATACAAGAAAATTGAAATAACCCCTTTTATCTTATGAGACCACCAGGGAATAAAGCTGGACTTCAATAGCAAAAGAATCAACAGAAAGTCTACACTCACATGGAAATTGAACAACTCTTTACTAGAGAACCACTGGGTCAGGGAAGAAATAAAGAAGGAAATCAAAGACTTCTTAAAATCCAACGAAAATGAAGACACAACATACCCAAAACTATGGGACACAATGAAAGCTGTGCTACGAGGAAAGTTCATAGCACTAAGTGCCTTCAAAAAGAAAATTGTGACAGCTCATATTAGCAAATTCACAGCTAAACTGGGTGAACTGGAAAAAAAAAGAAGCAAACACTCCCAAGAGGAGCAGAAGGCAGGAGATCATCAAACTTCGGGCTGAAATCAACAACTTAGAAACAAAAAGAACTATACAAAGAATCAATGAAACCAAGAGTTGGTTCTTTGAGAAAATCAACAAAATACACAGACCCTTAGCCAAATTAACTAAAAGACAGAGGGAGAAAACACAAATCAACAAAATCAGAAATGAAAAGGGAGAAATAACAGCAGACATTGAGGAAATCCAGAGAATATTTGGATCCTACTTTAAAAATCTATACTCCACCAAATTTGAAAACTTAAGTGAAATGGATAATTTTCTTGATAGATTCCACCTACTGAAGCTAAATCAAGATCAGATAAACAGATTAAACAGCCCTATAACCCATAAGGAAATAGAAATAGTCATTAAAAATTTCCCAACCAAAAAAAAGCCCAGGGCCAGATGGCTTTAGCACGGAATTCTACCGGACCTTCAAAGAGGAGCTAACACCAATACTTTTCAAACTCTTTCACAAAATAGAATCTGAAAGAACATTGCCAAACTCATTCTACGAGGCCACAATCACCCTGATTCCTAAACCACACAAAGACCCAAGAAAGAAAGAGAACTTCAGACCAATCTCCCTCATGAACATAGATGCAAAAATACTTAATAAAATACTAGCAAACCAAATTCGAGAACACATCAAAAGTATCATACACCATGATCAAGTAGGCTTCATCCAGGGATGCTGGGATGGTTCAACATACGAAAGTCTATCAACGTCATTCACCATATAAACAAGTTGAAAGAAAAAAACCACATGATAATCTCGCTAGATGCAGAAAAAGCATTTGACAAAATCCAACACCCCTTCATGCTAAGAGTTCTGGAGAGAACGGGCATACAAGGGCCGTACCTAGAAATAATAAAGGCAATATACAGCAGGCCAGTGGCCAACATCAAAATAAATGGAGAGAAACTTGAAGCATTTCCTCTAAACTCAGGGACAAGACAAGGATGTCCACTTTCACCATATCTCTTCAATATAGTACTTGAAGTTCTTGCTAGAGCAATAAGACAACTAAAGGAGATCAAGGGGATAAACATCGGAAACGAAGAAGTCAAATTATCCCTATTTGCAGATGATAGTATACATAAGCGACCCCAAAAATTCCACCAGAGAACTCTTACAGCTGATAAACACCTTCAGCAAAGTGGCTGGATACAAAATTAATTCAAAAAAATCAGAAGCCCTTCTTTATACAACAAACAAATGGGCTGAGGAAGAAATAAGGGAAACAACCCCCTTCCCAATAGCCGCAAACAACATAAAATACCTGGGGGTAACTCTAACCAAGCAAGTAAAGGACCTGTACAACGAGAACTTCAAGCCCTTGAAGAAAGAAATGGAAGAGGCCTTTAGAAGATGGAAAGATCTCCCATGCTCATGGATAGGGAGGATCAACATAATAAAAATGGCCATCCTACCAAAAGCAATATATAGATTCAATGCAATTCCTATCAAAATACCAACACAATTTTTATAGACTTGGAAAGAGCTAGCCTCAATTTCATATGGAACAACAAAAAGCCCAGAATAGCTAAATCAATCCTGTACAATAAAAAAAATCTGGAGGTATCACCATCCCAGATTTCAAGCTGTACTACAGTGCAATAGTTGTAAAAACAGCATGGTATTGGTATAGAAACAGACCAGTAGATCAATGGAATCGAATTGAAGATCCAGAAATAGACCCACACACTTATGGCCACCTAATTTTTGACAAAGAAGCCAAAACGGCACAATGGAAGAAGGACAGCATCTTCAACAAATGGTGCTGGTCCAACTGGATGTCCATTTGTAAAAGAATGAAGTTAGACCCATACTTATCACCTTGTACAAAACTTAAGACCAAGTGGATCAAAGACCTTAACATAAGGCCGGTCACACTAAATCTACTAGAAGAAAAAGTGGGAGAAACCCTCGAACTCATTGGCACAGGCGACAACTTCCTGAACAGAACACCAACAGCTCAGGACTTGAGATCAACAATCAATAAATGGGACCTCATGAAACTGAAAAGCTTCTTTAAGGCAAAGGACACTGTCATTCGAACAAAACAGCAGCCTACAGACTGGGAGAAAAATCTTCACCAACCCCACATCTGACAGAGGGCTAATATCCAAAATCTACAAAGAACTCAAGAAATTAAATGCCAAGAAACCAAATAATCCAATCAAAAAATGGGGGACAGAGCTAAATAGAGAATTCACAAAGGAGGAATCCCTAATGGCTGAGAGACACTTGAAGAAATGCTCAACATCCTTAATCATCAGAGAAATGCAACTCAAGATGTCTCTGAGATTCCATCTCACACCTGTCAGAATGTCTAAGATCAAAAACTCAAATGACAGCACATGCTGGCGAGGGTATGGAGAAAGGGGTACCCTACTCCATTGCTGGTGGGAATGCAGGCTTGTGCAACCACTATGGAGGTCAGTCTGGCTATATCTTAAAAAACTTGGAATAGCTCTGCCTCAGGACCCAGCCATACCACTTCTGAGTATACACCCAAATGCCTCTTCACGGAATCATAAGGAAGTTTCCTCATCTATGTTTATAGCAGCCTTATTTGTAATAGCTAGAAACTGGAAACAACCCAGATGTCCCTCAAACGAAGAATGGGTCAAAAAACTGTGGTACATCTATACAATGGAATATTATTCAGCTATCAGGAACCATGAAATTATGCAATTTGCAGCCAAATGGATGGAACTAGAAAAGCTCATCCTGAGTGAACTAACCCAGACTCAGAAGGACACATATGGCATCTATTCACTTATAGTAGGATTTTAGCTATATAGTAGAAGGTATCGATACTACAAGTAACACACCAAAGGGAACTTGGACATAGACTTCTTATTTTTAATTTTTATTCTTTATTTATTTTTTATATATTAGTTACATTTTTTCTATTTTTTAGTCTTTTTTATCTATTGTATGCTTATTGGTTTGTTTGTTTAGTAGTTCTCTCTCCCGGGCAATGAGACACTTTTCACTGATGGTACTACTTCGTAGATCCCCAATGAATTAAGAGGCTCTTGGCCCTCATACGACCTCTCAACTGAGATGAGGGACTGTTATATAAGGACACCCCACCCCAGGGAAATGGGATGGAAGGGTTAGGAGGTAAAGAAAAAAAATGAAATGTGATGTTTCAGCCTTTTACTACTAATTGTCATAAACTGTTTAGGATAATTAAGAAATGCAAACTAATGGTTATGCAAGCCGGTCATTCTGTTAGGTACTATGACAGCCTATTATAGTTCCGGCAAGAGACAAGCAACATCTGCTTACCCTAATATAAGAGATAGATAGGGCCTCTTCAAAAACCTCAAGAGATCTGCAGAATATGGCATTCAAAGATGTTTTCGTAACTTTAGATTTTTTTATATCAAGACATATCAGCTCCTGACAGCACCCCCTATTCTCCTCCAAGTAGAAGATGAGCATCAAAGAATCTCCAGTGGGAGATGATTAAATTAGTTGCAAGCCTATCTCTTGGTAGGAAAAGCCCCTTGCCCCAATTGTAGACAGAATGCTGTCCAAAAAGGACAAAACCTGGAAGCAGGTAAGTCGACAGCCTAGCTCTGCCAAGACAGGGTAGGTAAGTCCTTCATAACCCCTGCTCTACAATCAATGTCTGTCAGAGAAATGGGGCCAAATGACTGAAGATCGATGCTGTAATGTATGGAGAGAAAATGGGAACTGTCCCGGCAGCCACAGGTACGTCATTTCTTAATTTGGGAAGCTGCAGGCCCTGTACTTCCTATAAAATCAGATATATTTATCCCTCTCAGGTCTTTGATGTGGTTGAAGAACAGATAGCTAGAGTCTCATAATTAAATTTTGAGTTGTTTAGGAGTCAAGAGAGTGTTATAGATCTAAGAAGATACTTTAAAATTGTGTTGCAAATTAGTATGAATGTTGAGTCAGATATAGACCTTTAAACTCATGGAGATGTTTAGATAGTAGAATGTTAAAATCAGGTACCAAATACATATGGACTGATCATTGGAAATGTACATTAAGCCATATAACCCTCCTAACTGTGGCCTAATTACCTCTGTTGAACTGTTTTGTATTTGTTACTATAAGAGAAAGATCCATTTGTTGGACTGAAAGGGGAAACTGTAGTGGGAAAGAAGATATACCTTAAACTTAAAAGAAAAAAAAAGGGAAGAGGATCGGGAGTTGAGGATGGGAGGGTGGGACTGGAGGGGGAATAGGGAGGGGACTGCGATTGAGATGTAACTTGAAAAAATAAAAAATAAAGGAGAAAAAGATAATTTAATCCAATAATTTTAACTTCAGTGCCTTTCGGGTCTACCCAGATGTCTGTCCTTTTTTGTGTATTGAAAAAAAATCACTAATGTTGGTATGATGCTTTGTAGCTTTCAGAATGCATATGCATGCACACACATATATATATATAATATATTTTACATATATACATACACACACATATATACACATAAATATATACTATATCATGTGATTTTTAAAAAAAATATCCTTGTAAAATAGGAAAGAGGGGTAAATTTTGTCATTATTACCTGTGTATTTTCTTCAACTTGTTTTTGCTTTCTATGCTTCTCTATGATGTGCAACATCAATATAAAATGATTTTACGCCAGCTCTTGCCATTCAGATCCACACATAGATAAAGTGAGGCCCAGGGAGGTTGAGTGACTTAGCTGCGGTGCCTGGATAAACGTTTAAAGAATTGAGTTCTCCAACTCTGTCTGCCCATAACTTTTGCAGATTTACATGTAAACCTGTATAAGAAGTAACACAGAAGGATGGATCCTCTGCACCCTTCCTTCAGCTTTGTCAGGGGGAATACTTTCTGAAATGACAGTCAGTGTTCTCACTCGGATATCAGCACTGATTATAGGTGAGATACAGGATACTACACCAACAAAAAGATTCCTCTAATCTGTCTTCCTCCTGTGGGCATAAGGTTATTGTATAATTCAAATGCTGATTTTTGGTCCCTTCATATCTTTTTGCAGTCCTTGTTCTGAGAATCTCTTGTCTCAATACTGTGTAAACAGTGCTACCCAATTGTTCGCTGATATGCCAAAAAAGAAAGCAGCTAATAGCCAATAGCTGAGCAGGGGAGAGAATGGTGTTGGACTTCCTGCCTTCCAAGGGAGGAGGAGTTAGAGGAGAGAAGTAGGGGATTCAGCCACCGGCAGAGGTCCAGGGATATGAGGAAGATTCAGCTGGAGCAAAGAGAGCACTAAAAAGCAAGTATCTTGGGGGATTTTGGCAAAGAGGGAGTCAGACTAGCATAGAGGGTTAAGAACAGAGCAAAACTGCTCAAGATTGTGCTGTAAAGTCATATTAGTCTCTGATGTGGTTGAAGACTGGATAGTTACAGTCTCACACTTAAATTTTAAATTGTTAAGGAATTAAGAGGATGTTCTAGGTCTAAGGAGATGTTTTTAAGTTGGTAATGCAAGTTAGGATGGAAACTGAGTTAGGTATAGGACTTTAAACTCATCGAGATAGATAGACAACAGAATATTAATATCAGTTGCTAAATACATAGGGACTGGACATATGTTATACCTTATACTTTTCATAATTGTTTGTATTGTTTTGTATTATATTTATTGTTATAAGAAAAAGAGTCTTGTTATTGGACTAAAAGGGGGAGGTGTTGGGGATAAAAAAGATACAACTTAAATTAAAAAGCAACAACAACAAAAAAACAGATAGGAAGGTGAAGAGGGAAGACAGTAGGAGGGGGAGAAGGGAGGGGACTTTGAGATGTAACTTGAAGAAATAAATGAGTGTTAAAAAAAACATATATAACAGTCTCAGTTATTTTGGTGATAGCCTGGTTAAGAAAGAAACTGTGAAACAAACACAATCATATAAAAGTTACATTAACATTCTCCATTTACATATCTGTTATTTATTTATTTCAAGAATGTTATATGGGCAAATACTCAGTGATTCTATGAAGAATAACTCCTGGGTTATTGTACCAACAGTTTGTTCCATTTTGTGGCTGAGAACCATCCCAACACATGGATATGTCACCATGGTTTAGTAAAGCATTGAAGAACATGGGTTGTTTTTAGTTTGGGGTGTTGAAGCAAAGTTGGTACAGACATCTCCATGAGTTCTTTTTTTAAATTTTATTTCATTTTTAATTGTGTGTATGCGTGTGAGTGTGCGTGTGCGTGCGTGCGTGTGTGCGTGCGTGCGTGCGTGCGTGTGTGTGTGTGTGTGTGTGTGTGTGTGTGTGTGTGTACATGAGTGCAGGTGCCTACAGAGGCCAGAAGAAGGTGTTGGATAACCTGGAGCTAGAATTTCATGACATTGTGAGCCTCCTAACATGGGTGTTGGGAACCCAACTTGCATCCTCTTCAAGAGCAGCAAATGCTCTTAATTACTTGAGTATCTCTCTTGCCCATGTACATAGATTTTAATGTAAGCATATGTTTTCATTTATCTGGATTAATAATAGGACTACATTTCCTGAGTTATAAAGGGCTTCATGTTCCTCCCTCTCCCTTTACAGGAAATACCAAAAGTCATTTTCCAGAGTGGTGACACCATCTTAACATTTTAACCAGCAGTGCATGAGTGATTTGTGTCTCCACATTCTCTCCAGGCTTCGTTGTTGCCACTATTTTTAATGTCAGCCATGCTGCTATGTTCAACAAGCCTACTGCTATTTTAGTGGCATTTCTCTCATAGCTAATGATGTTGAACACTTTTATGATCTTATTTGTCAGTTTTTCCTCTTTAATGAAGTGCCTCTTTATATATTTTGCCTGTTAATTTGATCCCTTTCTTAGTTTACAGTTGAACTGAAGGCCTTTATATCCTCTAGATAGAATATATTCTTCATATAGGACATGTGATTCAAACAGCTTTTATCAATTTTCAGAGAATAAATTCTTAATTTTGATGAAGTACAACCTATCCATTTATCCTTTGGTATATTGTATTTCACTGTAAAGTCTATGAACTCCTTTCCTAAGCCTAAATCCTATTATTTTAGAACATTGAAAAAAAACCCCTAATTTATTGTTTTGCATTTTATGTTTAGGTCTATTACCTGTTTTGACATGGATTTTTATGTAATGTGTAAGACCTGAATCAAAATTCTTTAGTTGTTTGTTTATTTTAATGGGTATAGAGTTGACCCAGCAACATTTGTTGAATAGTCTGTCTTTTTTTTTCATTGAATTATTTTTACACATTTGTCAAAAATAAGTTGGACATATTTTGGTGGGCATATGTTCAGCTCTCTTGTTACATTTTGTGCTGGTTGGCTTTTGCCAGTTTGACGCAGACCAGAGTCAGCAAGTGTCTTAGTCAGGGTCACTATTGCTGTGGTGAAACACCATGATCAAAAACAACTTGGGGAGGAAAAGGGTTATTTGAATTACATATCTCCAGTCACAGTCCATTGAAGGAAGCCAAGGCAGGAACTCAAAATAGGCAGAAACCCGAGGCAGGAGCTGATAGAGAGGCCGTGGAGGAGTGCTGCTTACTAACTTGTTCCTCATGGCTTGCTCACTCTGCTTTCTTATAGACCCCAGGACCACCAGACCAGGGGTGGTGCAAGCCACAATGGGTTGGGGCTTCCCTCATCAGTCACTCATTAAGAAAATGCTCTGCAGCCTGATCTTATAGAGGCTAGATGACTCTAGCCTGTGTAGACATAGAAGCTAGCCAGCACACCAGGGAAGAAGTAACCTCAGTTGAGGAACTGCCTCCTTCAGATTGGCCTGTGGGTAGGACTAGGAGGGCTTTTCTTGATTGATGGCCGATGTGGGAAGGCCAAGTCCACTGTGGATGATGCCGCTCCTGAGCAAGTCAGTCATCGGGAGCACGTTCCTGAGTAAGCAATGTTGCCCTAGTGATCTCCTTCAGGTTCCTGCTTGATTTCCTGCTTTGGATTCCTTCAATGATTAACTATAACCTTTAAGTCAAACAAACAAACAAACACACACACATACATACACACACATACACACACTCACACACAAACCTTTCCTTCCCCCAAGTTATTTTGGTTATGATGTTTATCACAGCATCAGAGAAGCAAACTAAGACACATTTCATTGACCTATTTCTAATTCGGTTCAAATATCACACAGTCTTGATTACTGTAAATGTTTATTAAATCTTAGGAACAAATAAAATGATTCTTTCCATTTTATTCTTTTTTAATAATTTATTTTTTATTTCTTCAAGTTACATCTCAATCACAATCCCCTCCCTACTCCCCCCTCCAGTCCCATCCTTCCACCCTCCTCCCCCTCAACCCCCCATCCGCTTCCCTTTTTTTTTTTAGTTCAAGGTATTTCTTTTTCCCCCCAACAGCTCTCCCTTTCAGTCCAACAA
>CAJQZJ010035392.1:1388752-1447292 GCA_907164525.1 Lophiomys imhausi | reverse complement strand
TTTAGTAATAAATAAGTGTTAAATAATAATTTAAAAGTTCGGTTTCATCTTTGCATCCATGTTCATAAGGGAAATTGGTCTGAAATTTTCTTTCTCCGTTGGGTCTTTGTGAGGTTTAGTTATCAGGGTGACTGTGGCCTCATAGAATGTGTTTGGCAGTATTCCTTCTGTTTCTATGTTGTGGAAGAGTTTGAAGAATATTGGTGTTAGCTCTTCTTTGAATGTCTGGTAGAATTCTGTGCTGAAACGATCTGGGCCTGGGCTTTTTTTTGGTTGGAAGACTTCTAATGACTTCTTCTATTTCCTTAAGGGTTATAGGACCGTTTAATTTGTTTACCTGTTCTTGATTTAACCTTGGTAGGTGGAATCTATCAAGAAAATCATCCATTTCATTTAGATTTTCCAATTTTGTGGAGTACAAGTTTTTGAAGTAGGACCTAATGATTCTTTGGATTTCCTAATGTCTGTTGCTATTTCCTCCCTTTCATTTCTGATTTTGTTGATTTGGGTATTTTCCCTCTGCCTTTTAGATAATTTAGCTAAGGGCTTGTCTATTTTGTTGATTTTCTCAAAGAACCAACTCTTGGTTTTGTTGATTCTTTGTATTGTTCTTTTTGTTTCTAAGTTGTTGATTTCAGCCCTGAGTTTGATAATTTCCTCTCTTCTGCTCCTCTTGGGAATGTTTGCTTCTTTTTGTTCTAGCTCTTTCAGATGTGTTTTTAGGTGTCTAGTATAGGAACTCTCCAATTTCTTTTTGAAGGCACTTAGTGCTATAAACTTTCCTCTTAGCAGTGCTTTCAATGTGTCCCATAAGTTTGGGTATGTTGTGTCTTCATTTTCATTGATTTCTAAGAAGACTTTAATTTCTTTTTTTTTTTTTATTTCTTCCCTGACCCAGAGGTCATTGAGGATAAAGTTGTTCATTTTCCATGTTTTTGTAGGCTCTCTGTTGTTTTTGTTATTGTTGAAGCCTAGCTTTATTCCATGATGGTCTGATAAGTTACAAGGAGTTATTTCAATTTTCCTGAATCTGTTGAGGCTTGCTTTGTGACTGACTATATGGTCGATTTTGGAGAAGGTTCCGTGAGGTGCTGAGAAGAAAGTGTATTCTTTTGTTTTGGGGTGAAATGTTTTGTATGCTTTGTCATAGAATATCTTGTTTTCTCCATCTATGTTGATTGACAATTTTGCAGGGAATAGTAGTCTGGCCTGGCATTTGTGGTTTTTTGGGGTCTGTAAGATGTCTGTCCAGGCCCTTCTGGCTTTTAGAGTCTCTGAAGAAAAGTCAGGTGTGATTCTGATAGGTGTGCCATTATATGTTACTTGACACTTTTCCCTAGCAGCTTTTAAAATTCTTTCTCTGTTCTGTATATTTAGTGTTTTAATTATTATGTGGCGGGAAGATTTTCTTTTCTGGTCTAATTTATTTGGAGTTCTGTAAGCTTCTTGTACAGTTATAGGCATTTCTTTTTTTAGATTTGGGAAATTCTCTTCAATGATTTTGTTGAAGATATTTTCTGGTCCATGGAGGTGGGACTCTTATCTTTCTTCTATTCCTATTATTCTGAGATTTCGTCTTTTCATTGTGTCCTTGATTTCCTGAAGGTTTTGTGTCAGGACTTTTTTAGATTTGACATTTTCCTTGACAGATGTATCAATTTCTTCAATTTTATCCTCTGAGCCTGAGATTCTTTCTTCCATCTCTTGTATTCTGTTGGTGATGCTAGTGTCTGTAGTTCCGATTCTTTTCTTAAGGTTTTCCAGTTCTATGGATGTCTGGGATTGGATATTCTTCATTGCTTCAACTTCCCTTTTCAGGTCTTCCATTCCTTTAAGCGCTTTATTAATTTCCATCACCTCCTTTGCAGTACTTTGTTGTTGCTCTCTGAGGTATTTGATTTCCTTCCTTAGGCCTTCTATTATTAATGTAAGTGTAGGATTAAGGTCATTTTCCTTTGTTTCAATTGTGTTCGTTTTCCAGTGTTGTCTGTAGCATTATTGCTAGGATCTGGAGACATACTATTGTTTTTTTTTTTTTTTTTTTACCATGTTCTTCTGCTGACCTTTTGTCATGAGATTGACCCAGGTGTTATCTGTTTGTTTCTTTTGTCAGCTGACCTTGGTGCTCAGGAGAACTCCCTGCCCTGGGGGTTGGCTGATCCTGAGATCCTGGTGTTTACCTCCAGATGGCAGGCAGGTTCCTGTAATAGACTGACTGGCTCTTGGAGAGGAGGGTGGCTGCTGCTCTCCTCAACTGCTTGTGACCCAATTGGACCAATATAGAGGGGATTGGAGTGGGGAGAGGGCTAGCCTCTGAGGACCTAGGAGTTGGCTGGTCTCCTCAGAAAGGCAGGTAGAGCTGTGGTTGGGTCTGTGTTCTCCTCTCACTGACCCAGTCGTTCTGGCTTCTCAGCTAGGCTGACCATGCAGGCAGGGAGCTCCACCCACAATGGATGCAGGCCTCAGTGTGGCTGTTGCTGACTGCCTCAGATGCTTGGGTGCTAGGGTGAGTGACCCACCCACCCCAGTATGTGGAGAACACACTGTCATGGGCTCTGTTTGCAGGCAGTCTTGGCTCCTAATTGCTTTGTTGTGACTGGGTTAGGTCTCTGTCTCTCCGCTACAGTGCACACTGTGCCGCCATGTTGGAAACTCCGGAAAAAATAATCTCACTTACCTTTGCTCTAGTGGTGAGGCTGTTTTTCCCTCTTGGGTGTACAGGTCCAAGTGCAGGCTGGATATCAGGCAGACAGGCGGGGCCGCTGGTCTGTGGCTGGAGCCGTGGGCTGGATCCGCTCCTGGGCTAGATCTCCTCTAGCCAGAGCTCCTCTCCAGACTGGTGATGGAGCTGGCTGATCTCAGGGTGGTGTTCCTGGGAACTGCATGGGCTGTTTTACCTGGTGACTGGTCTCAATGTTCGCCATGGGAATTCAGACACTGTCTGTGTTTTACTGTCAGCTAGGGGACCTCACATTCACTCCACAGTGACTAATCTCATTTACCTACTACTCAGATGCACTGCTCTATGGTTGGCACCATCTTGGATCTCCCCCATTTTATTCTTATCCAAAATTGTTAGTCTATCATAGTTCCTTTAACTTTCCATATAAATTTTATAGTAGACTTGTTTGTAACTAAAAAGTATTTGTGCTGAGCTTGCAACAGAAGTCTCACTAAGCTTGTATATCAACTTAGGAAGAATTGTCATCTTCTCTATATTTACTTAATCTTTTAATTCATGAACACAGTATGTATTTCCACTTATACAGATATTTGATTTCTTTTACCAGGATTTAAAATTTTTTTTGCATAAAGCTAGTGCAAATTTGGGTGCTGTGAATAAATAAGATCCTCAGTTTTGATGTAAAAACAGTCAATTGGAATCTAATTGTATTCTGAATGTTTCTGTGTCTAAAAACCTTGATAAACTCACTCACTAGTTCTGGGAGTTAAATCTTTTATCCAAATACGTTTTTGAGGCTTTTTAGGTAGAAAAACGTATCTAAAAATCACAGTTATATTTTTTTTCTAATCAGTTTTTTAAGAATAAAAGTTTAGTTTATTAAAGTGAAATCATTCCTAGATGACGTATATGACTCCTTGTATCATATCACAGGATGGGGAATAGTGACCAGTGAGCTCAGTGAGACTGAATGGATCTGTGCATTTTAATAATCATCATTAATCTTCCATATAATAGATTATGAATTGATAATTCATCTTCAAATCAAGAATTTTAAAATTAGAGTTTTTTTCTAATTCTATTATAATGCCCTTATATCTATTAATTGGAATTTGGTCAAAAACGACCAGTCCTTACCAATCCTAAATACAGTGCCTAGGTCAAGGGAAGAGCATTTTTTTCAATTCTTCCTCATTATTTTCATCATGAACAATGATGGTTTTTAGTATCAGTTTGAGGTCACATGTTTGATGTGTTGCAACTGAAAGTAGTTATTCCTTTTAATGATCAATGCCAGTCAATGGGAGTCACTTGAATTGTCCTTTGAAATGACTCACTTGTTTTTTTTTTTTAATTTCATTGTAATTATTTATTTCATAAAATTAAAGCATTTTAATAAGTTTAAGTGTACAATTTATTGCACATCAGTTGAGGGTCATTGAATTACATATACAATTTTGTGCATCTACTGCTACAATCTTTTTAAAAATTAAATATTTTAAATAGTTCCCATAGCAATTCTGTACCTGTTAGCCAGTAACTACTGTCTGCCCCTCATCCTTACTCTGGTATCCTCTATTGTACCTCTATTGATAAGCTTGCCTAGTCTAGATAGTTCATGTATGTGTAATCACACACTGTTGTAATGTCTGACTTACTGCACTTGGCCTAATGTTCCAAAGTTCATTGTTTTATCACGTGTACACTAGCATTTCTAGTTTGTCTAAAAAATGGTCCCCTTGTTTGTGTACAATACTCTGTGTATCTTTGTGTCTGTGGATGAATGCTTGGCCCATGTTTGTCTATTGTGAGTAATGTTGCTGTGAACACTGGCATTCACATATTCATTTCAGTCCCTGCTTTCTGTTATTTCAGGCTTATACCAAGGTATGGCTTCTAAATTATAATAATTAGATACTCTATGTTTTAGGAACCCTTAAACTGTTCTCTGTAGCAGCTTCAGTATTTCATATTTCCACAGGCAGCACACAGGGGTTTCAATTTCCGTACCTCTTGGTCAACACGTTTGCCTTTCATTTTTTTCAAAGTTATAAGTTATTCTATGTATTAATAACATGGGATAAATAAACATAATAAACATAAATATATAAATAAACAATAAAGTAGATTATTTATGGATTTGATTTGAATTTACCTAATGACTAATGGTGTTGACAGCATTTTGATTTGCTTATTGGCCATTTGCATGTACTTTGTGGAGACACGCACACTCAGGTCCTCTGCCTGTTTATAGATAAGGTCACACTTTTGTTGTGTTGTTGAGTTGCAGGGTTTTCGTCATTTATTCTGGATACTGAACATTTGTCAGACCCATGAGTTGACAGTATTTTCTTCTGTTCTCTGTAAGGTTGCTTTTCAAAACTTTCTTCATAATTTTCTTTGATTTTTTTTATGTTTTAAATTTTTGTTGAAGGATAACTTACATATTTTCCTTTGTTTCTCATGTTTTTGGCACCAGACCTAAGAATTGTTGTGAGATTTGAGTTCATGAATATTCACTCCTGTGTTTTTGTCTAAGAATATTATCATTTTAGTACATACATTTATTTTTTATCATTTGTGTCAATTTTTATAGATGACATACGATTGGGTGTTGAGATTCATTCTTTGGCATGCAGAAATCAAGTTATCATGGGGCCATATTTGACTTATTCGGCACTATTACCAAAAATTATTATAAACAGATGTATATAGATTATATAGATCTATATATATAATTCTATTTTATTTCTTTTATGTCTCTTCTTAGCAACACCATATTATTTTGCTTATCTTAGCTTCCTAGTAAAATTTGAAATTAAGAAATGTGAGTACCTTATTCCTTTTGAAGATTGTTTGGCTATTTATAGTTCCTGTAACCCCATATAAATGTAAAGATAAAGTTTTCCATTTCTGTGAGACTTTATTGGAATTTTGATGGGGTTCAAGTTGAATAATGTTAAATCCTGCCAAAGTGTGAATGTGCAGATGTGTGGTATCTTTATATTCATTTAGGTTTTCATTTTAAAAATTTAAACAATGTTTCATAATTTTTAGTGTAGAAATATACTCTGCCTTCGGTAAATTCTTCCTGAGGCCTTTTATTCTTTTAAAGATTGTTTATTACTAGTATATAGAAGCACATTGAACTTTTCTGTGATCTTAAAATAAATGAGAATAGAAAGCATGTTTCTTACATTGTTTGGTAATAATAGCTTTACTTCTATATTCTGTGCCATTTGGCTGTTCTCTAAATGTTCATGAATTAATTGTAATTTAGTCATAGTCTTTTTGGACTTGTATATATTCTGCAATTCTGTTGTCTTCATTTATTGGATGTAGTAGCTTTCTTTTTAGATATGTTTTCTATGTAGGTTTAAGTATCACCTTCTATAAAAATATTCCCTCCTATTTAAATGCCTTTTATTTCTTTTTCTTATCAAACTGTTCTGGCTAGAACTGGGTTCATTCCCTAGCACTGAAAACAGAAGTCTTTGTCAGGCAATTCTGACTTCTCTGTCATCATACTCATGGTATGTTATAATTGTTTTCATTCATTTAATATATTTCTGCTTCTTGATATGGGTGGTAATTACTTACATCTGGATCTTTGGAGTGTTGTTTTACATGACTCTAGATCTTACTCAAATCATGTATTTAATGTAATTTAATCGTGTTTTCTCTGTCATCCTTTGGAAGTTTCTGAGTCATCACTAGGCTCCTCTGACAGCCCTCTAGTAGGGAATGGGAGAAGTTCTGGGTTCTGTTGGATCGAAGGTTGAAGACCCAATTTCCAGTCAGTAGCCACAATGACATATGGTAGACAAGTGTCAGAACTCACTATCAACTGACAGGCATGGGGGTCTTTGTCCCTTCCTAAGTCATACATTGGACAAGAAGGATAGGTTTCCTTGCTACTGACTTTTCTGGAATGTTCCACTTGGCCTCTCTAGCATGGGCATAGGTGAAGCCACAGTTTCAACTGCTGTGTTTGTCTGGTAAAGAATGTTTCTTGTGTAAGATTTTATGCCTTGGTAGGCTTCCCTTTTCTTGGTCCCTCATAGAGAGCTGGTGTGTGTGTGTGTTTTGTTTATGAGAGAAAACATGTATATTGTCTTTTCTTATCAGCATTTCTATATTACAGGGCTTTTCAGGAAAACCCAGAGAACTCACCAGTTCATCGTACCCTATCTCTAGATTTCTTACGGTCTGCTTTCTTCTCTACAACTTTTACACTTTTCTTGTGTTTATTTCACACGCATCTTCTAGAATTTTCAGTTTGTATTTTTTGAGAGGAATAAGTTAAACTACATGCAGCTGTAAGAAAAGCAAAGTATCTTAGGTACTCTAAAGTATGACCCTCATTTACTTCCTTTCCTGGTTAGTAGCTCCTTATTAAATACCTGGATCAGTGTTTTTAAAACTGTAGGCTGTGAGCTATTAGTGAGTCATAAAATCAATTTGATAGGCCATGGCCAATATTTTAAAAATGAAATATAATAGAATAAAATGGAAAATAAAATAAAGTGTATTGTATATAGTGAAGGCAAGGGCTGTTGGAATATATTTTATGTTTATGAGAGGGCAAGGCAAGCAGACACAGAGATCAAACTATTAGATGCAAGATAAAATGATTGCAAGATGAAGTGGGTTACAGCTCTGAGTTCAAAAGCCTGTGACCTAGATGGCAAGTGATGATAAGTTATTCAAAGGGGTTTTAATTAGGCTCACTCTTGCCCTGTTTTCTATACCATAGGCACTGGTTGGGTTGAGGGTTTGTGTGTGAGGTATATGCAGGTTACACTGGAGGCTCCTGCTTTCAGTGTTTTCTGCCACAGAAGGACTGATTGGACACAGAAGAGCTCAAAGTCATTCTGAGATTTAACCCTGAAGCCTTGAACCTGAGGGATTCTTTCTAGTCTTTGAACCCGGTGGTTAAAGGCTTCTTAAGGGAATGCTTGGAAGAGACTCCCTTGTATACAGACATGGGTTACTTACTGCAAGTAAATTTCCCCAGGAAAATAGATGAGGGGCATACACAATTCAGCCAGTGATGTTTAAGCCTGAGTTGGAATCAAGGCAGTAACTCCATATTACATGGCCCTGAGTGAGGAAGAGTGGAAGAAAGTGACAGGAACTATGCTAGCAGAGAACTTGCAGTAACTCCATATTACATGGCCCTGAGTGAGGAAGAGTGGAAGAAAATGACAGGAACTATGCTAGCAGAGAACTTGTTTCTTGTTGGGGAGGATGAAAATCTAAAAATACCCAAACAAAACATCAGCAAACTGAACACTATGTCACAACTTGTGAAATAAAAGCTGCAGGCAGGTATATGAGCAGCTATATGAATAAGAGCTGGTGAAATACCTGAATTTCCCCACATCACCTTACGAGACTCAATGTATTCATTAGCTCATGGGATCTAATAGCATATGAGTTGTACATGCCATGCAGATTCTAATTACACACACACACATCTGTTGCCTCCTTTTCACTTAACTCAGTGCTAGGCACTTTTACATGAGTACCATGTTGTGTTAGCTCAGGTTTCCATTGCTGTGAAGAGACACCATAACCAAGGCAACTCTTAAAAAGAAAAACATGTAATTGGAGCTGGCTTACAGTTTCAGAGGTTTAGTCCATTATTGTCATGGTGGAAATCATGGTGGCATCCAGGCAGACATGGTGCTAGAGAAGGAGCTGAGAGTTCTACATCTTGATCTGCAGTCAGCAGAAGGAGACTGTGTACCCCAATGAGTACAGCTTAAACATATGTGAGACCCCAGAGCCCACTCCCACAGTGACACCCTTCCTCAAACAAGGCCACATCTACTATAACAAGGCCACACGTCCTAATGGTGCCACTCCCTATGAACCAAGCCTTCAAACTCATGATTCTGTGGGGACCATCCCTATTCAAACTAGCACACATGTCAATTCATTGGAATGATTCCACAAACAAGTATCACTAACTCCATTTCACAGGCAAGAAAGAATATGTTCAGAAAGATTGAGACTTACAAGTGTTCAAGTGTCAAAGTCAGGATTTACACTGAGGTAAATCAAGGCCAGGTCAAGCATGTCACCCACTCTACTATAACTGCCCCTGTGAAATAAGATTGTGAGAGAACAGAAATGGCTTCCACGAGAAGTAAGGGGCTTGGCTACTTTTTTACCGGTCTGCAGAACCACTGTTGATATGTAGTCCTGGGGAGAGGTTTTATGATATAAGGCTCTTCCTACAGTCTGTTTAAAGAAAATGTATCTTCTTTCCTAAAACAAATTTTATTGGTTAAAAAGAGATCACTATGAAACCTACCAAAGCATAAAACAAAAGGTGAAATACAGCAGGAGGCATACGCTGTTTCATCGTGCACTGAATAGTGCACTTTCAGAAACAGCTGTAAATTAAATAAAGGAACACACGTATGAAACTTTAATCCTTTAACAAATATTTGGGACAGTGGTGCTGTTATAGAAACTTATTGCCTGTGATAAAAGAACCAGTAGAGATAAATTCTAGCTAATAAATCCTGTCGTTGTATCAATGAAGTAAGTAGAAAGTACTTGAGGAACAGGTTCATGATGTTGGTAGGATGTGTTCCACTGTCTTCCCTTCAGCATCCGCTAGGCAGCGCAGTCTAAACGCAATCACCAACCCGCCACTGCTGTTTTTGTGCTGTTCCTCAAATACTGAGCTACCAAACAAAGGCCTGAAGACACCTCACCAAGCCCTCTGTCAGAATCAAAAATAGCAAAGTGATTGCAGGGCAGATTAATAGGGGCACGACTAGGATGGAAAGTGCAGACTGAGCAATACAGGTAGAAAACTTAATAACTGACTGTGTGCTGGCTCCAAGTGGCTGTAAAGGATTCTTTGGAGACAGTATTTTATAAAGCACCACAATTGCCTGATTCAGCTAGGCTAGTTTTCCTAGTTGGGTTGCAGGGGTGGGGGGAGGGTTCTGGAAAGATTTGGACTATCTAAAAAAGGCACATCATTCACGATTCAGAAGTTTAATTAAAAAGGAAATAAAATCATATAGTATAACTTTATAGGAAAAGAGTTTAAAAATCATTCTAGTGCCACCTGGATCATTATAGCAAAGAAGAAATCAGAGTCTAATTGCCTGTAGGGTGTTTACATATGTTATCACAGAAGCAGGGGGAACAAATCAAGTCGGACCTAGGCATTTTTTTTTTTATTTAACCTACTGTCAGTTTTCTCTTCCCAGTTTCTCAGATGCAAATATTATATCATTACAGAGGTAACTCAATTTACACGATGTATTCCTGAAAACCAGATGTGCTGTGTGCAAACCAAATTGTTGTGGATCAAATTATGTTTTATATCCTAAGGGAACTTGTTATTTAAGCATCTGTGATGCTTACGATGACTTAAGAGATTGGCATTTATGGGCCAACTGGTTGCCTCCAATAAGTTGGTGTGTCTGTGTTTTGTCAGGGTCATGTGTGGGCTGTGCTGTGGAAGAAAAATAAGTGTCAGCAACTTAATGCAGGGAAGATTTTCTTTTTCTTTTTTCACTCAGCATCTGACCTGGGTCAGATGGCTGTCCTGTGGCCTTACCTCCTAAGGATCCAGGGACTCAGGGACTCACACTGCTTTCTTCAAGTAGCTCCAATACTTCAGCATCATATGACCTCTACAGCTGCACAGATGGAGGCAGAAAAGGTAGTGAATGCCTAGAAAACTGCAAATACCTTGGTGAATCCAGTCTGCTTTCCTGGTATCCATTACCGTGTTGCTGCCTCTTTGGGTTTTGGAAGTGTCATCAAGACTCTAAGAAAGAATTAATTTCATATCTCATGTTATTTTATAAATTCAGTGATATCTTTTCACACAAATATCATTCATTGTTGAAATGATGAAGTTAATCTGGCCATTGGATTTAAAAGTCAAAGGAAGAAAGTCTATGGAATAAGATTGCAGATCCATAAGAGTCTTGGCCCAATACGATGATCTCTGCACCATGCCCTTGGTCCTGCAAATACCGCTTTCTAGTTTCCTTCACTTTGTCCCTATGGTATCTGCGATGGTTAACTTTGGGTGTTGTCTTGATGGGTTAAAGGACAGTCCCAGTATAGGTAGACAGTATTGAACTGGTGAACCAACTGGGAAAAAAAAAGGACAGAGGAAAGCTGTATTTACTCCTGTTTCTACAGGTTGGCTATTCTTTGTGTTCTATCCTCAGAAATCAGAACTCCATTCTCTCTGGACTTTCATCAGCAATTCCGTGGATCTAAAGTTTCAGGTGACACACTGTGGGATTCCTAAGCTTCCATAATTGCTTGAGTTGATTTTCATAATAAATCCATTCATATATGTCTATACACAGTTATGCACCCCTTGTAAATGGTAAGTTATCTGAAAAAAGTATCATTAAAGAATTTTGTCATGAAAGACTATAGAGTGCATGAAGACAAGCTAAGGTGTCATTATATCATCACTGGTTGTTATAATTGAAAAGAACCAGCATTGCCTATGTAGTCCACTCTTGACAGAAACATGGCTATGTTGTGCACATCCTGCTCTGTTTACTGGAGACCTCTGTGGATGAGAACTCAGGAGATTCCTCTAATTTTGGTTATTTTATGTACTTGCATGTGATCTGCATATTATCAACTTCTTCTGAGCCCTAAGCCAAGGTCTGAAAAGTGCTCTCTGTTTTCATCCTTGGTTCAGTAAGTTAGTTATGTGACCTTCCTTATACTTACCCCTCTTCTAATATTCTGTCCTTATCATGACTCCCGAATGGATTGTGCTATATATCGTATTTCCTAAAGCTTGCTCAAGAGCATCATTCCAGAAATTCTCCCTTATCTCCTCCATCATCTTTCTGTCTACTGATTATTTTATATGCACAAATAGCCCATCGTTTCATGTCTTTGCCCAGATGTTATTATAGTTAACCTCTTACTAAACTGCAAAACAGCTTGTTTACTTTATCTGCTCCTATACTTACTTGCATATGTACCCCAATAATGTTTTTATCCATAATATTCTATTATTATTTCATTAAGGTCACCCTTGATTTATGTCTTAATAATGGTTAGTCTGGTTTTTTATTTGTTTGTTTTAAATCGAATAGAGTCCTGGAATCTTATTTTTGAAAGTTCATTTATACTTAGTAGTTTTAAAAAATGTTCTATGGCTTTCTCAGTTATCTATTGGGTTTTTAAATTTTCTTTTGCTTTTAAGCAATTTTAAAATTGACTTGTTCAGTGTTCAGATTGTTGTCAGGCTATAAAATCTTGCATACTTCAAGTTTCCTGTGATAAATTATATGCCCATGTATTCCTTATTCCTGCAATATCTGCCTTATGTAAGTACAATTTAGAATTTTATTTTGCAAAGAGATTTCATTTTTATGTTTATGAGTGTTTTGCCTACATGTGAGTATATGCATCATGTGTGTGCCTGGTCCCTATGGAGGCCAGAAGACAGCATTGACCCTCTGAAACTGGAGTTGCAGGTTGTTGTAAGCTTCCGTGTGGGTGGTGGGGATTAAACCTGGGTCCTCTGCAAGAGCAGCAAGTGCTTTTAACCACTGAACTAACTCTAACTGTTTCTAACTCTAGAATTTACCTTTCACTAGATACTACTTTTATGGTTTTCATTTATACTTGAGTTAAATACTGCCATCTTATCTTTTGAGGCATGGCCACTCAATAAAGTATAGTCATTTGGAAAAGTCTAGTGACCTTTTTGAAGCTCAGCAGGCTTGTTTATTTAAAAAGAAAGAAAGAAAGAAAGAAAGAAAGAAAGAAAGAAAGAAAGAAAGAAAGAAAGAAAGAAAGAGAAAGCGGCTGTTGCCATAGTCCTTGGTTGGAGTCAGGTAATGGAAAGATGAGTGGGCAGACACTCAAATCTGTCTTTGGCCTGAATCCTGAACACTAGGTTAGTACTACGGAAGAATGAGTTCTATCTAGAAAAGTCTAATTTCCTGAGTTTAGGAGTCAAGCTCAAGGAGGCCTAAGCTGGCAGGCTGAGTACCAAATACTATTCTGAGAGTTTCATTTCTTTTTAAATATATTTTTTTTTTTTTTTGGTTTTTCGAGACAGGGTTTCTCTGTGTAGCCCTGGCTGTCCTGGACTCAATTTGTAGACCAGGCTGGCCTCGAACTCACAAAGATCCGCCTGCCTCTGCCTCCCAAGTGCTGGGATTAAAGGCGTGCGCCACCACTGCCCAGCTGAGAGTTTCATTTCTTAAGCATCATTTTCTTACAGCATCCATATGATGTAAAATTTCTACAAAGTAGTATTCTGGCCTGAAAACACAGCACCAAAATTCCCCCAGGGTAAAATATATATGAAGTGGTAGAGCTGGGATTTGAACTGCGCTTGATAAGTACTATGCTGTACTCCATGCCAACAGTACACATGGCATCCTTACGTTTGTCAAATGAAATTTTAGGACTCATAAAAACCAGGCGGTCAGGTTGTCCAGTGATTTTACATATATGTGCCAACTTGCCTAATTGTTCTTATTGTTTTGTATTGTATTTATTGTTATAAGAAAAAGGGCCTTTTATTGGACTAAAAGGTGGAGATGTTGGATACATCATCTTTAAGGGAAGAAAAAAATACACCTTAAATTAAAAAAAATGTGTGCCAAGAATTCTTAGGGAATTCTGGGAAACATTGTATAGGTCTCCAGTAACAACATTGGGCATAGTAGGGCATAATTGGGCAAAGATTAAATGGAGCAAGACACAATGAGCCCACTTCCACCAATTCTATTTTCCTTGTTGGATATTTGCACAATTTTATTTAAAGAAAGAGAAGAAAGAGTTCATAAAACTTTTTTTTTTGTAAATGCAATTGACTTTGTAATCTAATTCTTTATATTGCTAAGTGAGAACTTCCAAGTATGAAGCCATTACTTGGAATTAAAAGGGTCATGTATCTCACGAACTGGGGTGATTGTCTATTTGTATAACATGTTTGAAATCTCATTATTTAACTCAGTTGCCCCAAAGAAAGCAGTCAGGATGTTGGGGAGCCTGATCCATTTATATGGATGAGTTGAAGATGTATGATTTGGAAAGAAATATGCTTTTCTTCAAATATTAGGGACTATTATAACCAAGAAGAAAATATTCTGGATTCAACAGTGACTTGGTCTTAGGAGGAGTGGTCCAGTGACAGGGCTCCAGAGGTGAGGTGGTGTCTTCAGACATTTTCAAGCCAGGCCGTGAGACGGTGGGGTGCTGCCCCAAGTGGCTTCTCTGCTGGTTGGAAGGTCTGACTCCCTGGCTTCTGAGACCCCTTTAAACTCTCATAATATATCTAAAGTGTCCTCAGTGCAAAGGGTGAGTCATTAGATCTTTACAGTCCATTTGCGTTACAAATACCATTTTAGATTATATTCTTTATCCAAGGTCGTTTACAATCATCCTTGATATAAATCAATAGATGATATGATTCTAATCATTCCCAGTTGATTTAATGATATATCAGTTCGAAACATAGAATCTGCATTATATTTACTACACAGATCAGAGAGTTTTAGAACCAAGAGCTGTGAGATCCTTAGTGATAGTCTACTCCAATGATTTATTGTACAGATGACAAAATTCAGGCTAAGGAGCACTATGTCTGTCTGTCTTACCTTGTTTAGTCCCCTCTGGGCTTGTCCTGTTCATTTCTGTGCCAATGTGGACAGTGACAGCACCCTTAGTAACAGTCTTTGACTTAGTTCTAGTGAGGTTTAGAATTTCACTGAGCAATGTCTAATACAAGCTACTAAACACCAGCTCTAGTATTCATTGTTATGAGTATTTTGCCAACAATATGAAAATTAATTGTGTAATTGTGTAAATTATTTTATTTATGCACAAATGAGGGAGTTGAGGCTCAGAGAAGTGATATGTTTTCCCTAGTGAGGTAAAGTGGGATCCTTCAGATTCTAATCTGTAAATCACTAGCACCAAAGTCTGTGCTATGCCTTGTCACTCAGGCCCAACCTTTACCTGTGAGCCTCACTTGGGGACCTTGTTTGCCCACCAGCCTGGATCCTCTTGAGTCAGGTCTCATTTTGCTTCTGCACATTGGGTGTGGAACACCTGATCTGCAGCTCAGGGGCAGTCTTGGCAGCTAATCACTGACCCCATCTTTGTGGTTGTTATTTCCAATTGCTTTCTGACTTTGGTTAGAATAGGTGAGGAAGCAGAGTAAATGAGAGGGCTAGCATCTGCTCTTAAGAATTCTAATGCCCAGTATAGTGCATTTTCATGTCCATTTCCCAGTAAAGATGAAAGAAGATTTCACTTTATTTATTTAATATATTTTAATTGAAATGGAATTATATCACTTATTTCCCCCTACATTTTCTCCCTCCCATGATGGGGAAGGTCTAATAACATTGCTTCTGATAGGCTGATTTCAATGCAGAGATCTGGTAACCGCCCCTTCTGAGGCATTCTCTTGATTGGTTAATAAAAGTCACTGATGGCCAATTAGCTGGGCAGAAAGAGTATAGGAAGGCAGGACTTCCTGAGATTAGAACAGGAACCCTGAGTTTTACACAAAGGATTAGTTCATTCCACCAGGAGACATGGAACCAGAAAGATGTATTTGAGAATGCTAGAGGGTAATCACAGGCACATGGCAGTTTTGGATTAGATGGTCCGGGTTAACTTAGAGAAGCTAACTGAGAGTTTGCCCAGCTAAGGGTTAAGTGTTGAAACATTAAAAGGTCTTGGTGTATTTAATTATTGGGAAAAGGACCACGGTACCTTATAGGCCATCAGCCCAAGCAATCCAGGGCCATCGAACTCCCACCAAACTCAAGCGAATCTCCTAACAAGCTTCCAGTAATTGTACTGGCCTAATATAACAACTTATATTACTTAACAGAGTTTAGGTTACAGGTGGTGTAGGCCGCCCTTGGTCCGGGGCTCTTTCCCCAGGATAAATCAGGCCACCAGTTAAGGCAGGCCAGGCCCATCAGCTGATATCCTGACAGGCTGCCCACTGCTCTGCCAAGTCGCTGACTGCTCTGCCAGCCTAATCTTACAGTTTATACTTATTAATAAATACAATTGACAATTGAATTGCAGTTTCATTCCCGCCCCTTCTACTTACCCTCTCTTCAAATTCACAGCCTCTTTTTCTTTGAATATTATTATGTGTATGTGTGTGTGAGTGCTTGTACATTCAAATTCAAGTTTTACATACTAGCAAAGTGAAACTTTAGAAAAAAACCTCCACATCTTCTACCATTTATGATTATTATGAAACCACGTGAAGATAATGTGAGTTTTATAATCCATTTTAAAGCTAATGTTTAAATAATATTAGTTTAGAGATTCAAACAGTTTTCATTCATGGTTTTTAATTTTTTGACAATTTCATAAATGCATATAATATGTTTTGATCATATACATTCCTATTATCCCTTTCCCCCTAAGACTCTTGTTTTTCCCAATAAGCTTCTTGTATTTCCTGTCTTCTTGTCTTTTGTGATCCATTGAGTTTAATTAGAGTTGTTTTTATGAGCATAGGTTAGAGGTTATTTACTGGAGCGTGAACAACTAACCAGGGGCTACATCACAGAAGAAAAACACTCTTCCTTTCCCAGAGGCCATTAAGTGCCAAGGGATCCTCATGGAAGGATGAAGGTTGTTCAGTCACAGGTGCTGTGACTTCATGACAATAATAATCATTTCATTCCCAGGGAGACTGTACTTTACAACACTCCTCCCCTCCTCTGGTTCTTATATACTCTTATATACTTTCTGACTCCTTTCCTATGTTGTTCCCTAAGCTTTGGATGTGGTCAGATAGATGTCTCATTTAGGACTGATCATTGACAGTCATTTATTTTCAGCCCTTTTCCCAGTTATGAATCTCTGTCATAACTGCTACCCACTGTAAAAAGAATTTTTTTCCAGTGGATATGAACATAAATATTTAGAAGATAGTTTGACAACAGGCCTGTTTTTCGAAACAATAATGCATCCCATTGTAAAGAGAAGCTTTTCTGACCTAGACCGATAGCACTGCTAAAGAAGAGAGTTGGTAGCAGGGTCATCCCTAGGACAATGCTCTCTCTTCATGTGATTTTGACCAGGCTTACAATGCTAGGCATGAATTCCTTCTTACAGAGTGGAATAGCCCTAAAATACAATCTGAAAGTGCTTGATGACTCTCTAAGTATGTCACTATCTCACCACTGGGCATATATTGTCTGTTAATTCATAATTGTAGCATGCAAGGTCCATGCTACATGACTTAAGACTTTTTTTTTAAAAGCAAAACTATGAGTATGAAAGCTAGTTAGTAAGGAGGAGCTTCCAGCTCAGTTCCAGTTTGATTTCTCTATATTCTACAACCAAAGTGTGTGGTGGCTTAAGCAATAAGGTCTTTCCAGTAATGAAACAGTATTTGTTTCGGGATCATTTGATGTCTCCTTTTTCTTTCTGAAGTTTTAAAGATTGGATCCCATATGGCCTGAAGCACACTATGTAGCCCAGGGCAGCCTTCAACTCAAGCCAATCTTTGTGCCCCAGCCTCCAGGGCGCTGGGATTACAGTTGTGAGCCACCGTGCTGACTTGTGTTCTATTCTTTATGAACACTGAATTATTATAACCTTGATCTTTGTCTTCCATATGTATCTGCTCCTCATGAATAATTGTAATAAAATATTTCTTATTTTGATTTATTTTCCTCTTCTTTAAATATAGAAGTTTAATTGTATTTTATTTTATATACACAAAATAAGATGTATTTTAAACTTAAGAAACAAAATCATAAATACCAATAAACCAACAGTTTTAAGAAAAAGAATATTTTTAGTAACATTATTTTCTCCTAGTTTTACCAACTTTCTGTCACCAAGAGCTCACCACAATACTGACTTAATTTTTATACATTTCATGTTTGATGATGCATATTTAGTGTAGTATATATGTATGTATTCCTGTAGATTATAATGTATACTTAGTCTACATGTACATAAAATATATATTGTTTTGCTTCTCGGATGACTTACTAGAATTAAAACTAAACAGTAATCATCTGCTATTCACTTTTTATGCTGTTCTTGTTTATATTGTCCATTCTAGAACAGGCATAATTTATTTTTTATTTAAAATTATTCCACTGTATTACACCATCACAGCTTCTATGATGATTTTTCCAGTGGTTTTTCTGGTATGAGCCATGCTGTAATGATTATGAGTTTTGTAACTTTATATTTTAGCTGAGAAGAATTATTTGGTAACAGGTTGTTACCCAGTCTATTTTGGTGAATGCCACTTGTCCATTTGGAGCTGGAATCTGCTATCAATGTTAATTAACTACAGTTGTTTGATGGTGCTCTTCAAATATATTTGGTGACTTTTTTTTTTTACCTGTTATACAGTTTGTTAAGAGAAGAACATTGATGTTTCTGATTGTAATTATAGTCTTGTCAGTCCATGAAGAACTGTTCTTAAATTCATGCTAATTCTGAAATTGTCAATATAGCCATTTCAGATGATTTATTCTGAGTGATACATTTCTCTTTGTTGTTATATTGTTAAACCAGATAATTCAATTTCTTGATTACTATTAGCATGATATATTTGAAAGTCTGAAGACTACCTATGTTGTTTAAGTTTTCTACAGTAGCATGTAGTTGGCTGATATTTTTTTCTTTTTTAAAAAACTTTTTATTTTTAAATTTCACTTTACATCCTGATTGAGCCCTCCCTCCTCTCCTCCAAGTCCCTCCACCACATAACACCACCTTCTTCTCTGAGAAGGAGGAGGAGGACACCATGGGTATCAACAGGCCTGGTAAGTCAAGTTGCCTCAGGACTAGGTGCATCCTCTCCCATTGAAGCCGGGCAAGGCAGTCCAGTTAGGGGAACGGCAACAGAATCAGGGATAACCACGGCTCGAGTTGTTTGGGGACCCACATGAAGATCAAACTGCACATCTGCTAATATGTATGGGGTCCCTAGGTCCAGCCCACCTATATACTCTGGTAGCTCAGCCTCTGTGAGCCCCCAAGGACCCAGGTTAGTTGGCCCTGTTGGTCTTCTTGTGTCCTCTGGAACTCTCTATCCTTCCCCCAGCTCTAACACATGATTCCCCGAGCTCCATCTAATGTGTGGGTCCAAATGTAGCAGGCAGAGATTGGTAGTGTGAATAAGGACACCAACCCACACACAAAACGTTCAATCCACTGCTGGGTAAATCCTTTCAGATGAAAGTTATGCTAGGCTCTTATCTGTAAACATAGCAGAGCATCATTAATAGTGTCAGGGATTGGTTCTCGCCTGTGGGAGGGTCTCAAGTTGGGTCAGTCATTGCTTGGTCATTCCCTCATTTGCCCCTGAACATCTTGTTGGCAGGACAAATTTTGGGTCGAAGGTCTTTTGGGTGGGTTGATGTCTTTATTCACACTATCAATCTCTGCCACTTAATTGCTACATTTTGACCATTTATATTTAAGTAAGTATTTGGTAGGGCTATATCTGCTGTTTGTATACACCCCCCTTGGTGTGCACACTTGCAAGCATATGTGTGTGTGTGTGTGTATGTGTGTGTGTGTGTGTGTGTGTGTGTGTGTGTGTGTGTGTGTGTGTGTAACATATTACTAATATTAAGACCAGTCTTTTTTTTTATTCCTAACAAAATTTTCCTGTTTCTTGTTGTAGGAGTGTTCGATAGACATCAAGTAGATTAAGGTCTCTGATAATATTGTTCAAGTCTTACTTTGTTTTTTTTATGTTCTTGGGCTTTTGAAATTTTCTTGTTTCCATATGATTTTTGGAATTACATAACAGTCTTTGATGAATTAATGATGTTTTTAGACTGCACTAGTCTCTGCAGAAAATGAATGAGAACATTTATTTTCATGCTGATGAAAATCCTTACTTGTGGCTATTGTAAAAGTCCCCTTTATAGGTTTCTCTTTTGTCTTTTACTTTAGGTTTCTAAATCTCTATGAAAGTATCATAAAATTTGAGATTTATTTATTTTGATTGCATTTGCTAAATATATTTCAAAACTAATTCCCCTTTATTGCTGGTTATTTCTATAATATATGTGTATATATTTGAGTCTAGATACTGGATTTTTTTCTTAACTCTAGTAACTTACAAATTTATTTGGGTATTCTTTTATATAAACATTATTATTGATTAAGACAGTTTTTTTCTTTCATTCGGATATTCAGATCATGTATTTTATTCAATACTATTATCATGGTAGGGTCTCTTTTTTGTGCTGAATAGGGTTCTATTGTTCCTGGTTTTTTTTTTTTTTTTTCAGAGTAACCTGTAGTGTTTCTTATTTTACAGGAATTAATTCTGTCATTTCTTCAGTGGTGCTTCCAGGATTCTGGTAGGAGGCCTGAAGTGCTTTTGAGTGAGAGCTGCTCCCATAGGTGACAGTGTTTGAATGCCTTGGTGAGGCTAGCGGCCATGTTTGGGGAGGATTAGGAGGTGTAGACTTCCTTGTTGGTAGAAGGAAGTTACCAGAGGCAGGCTTTGAGAGCATAAAAGCTGTACCATGTCCACTTTTCTCTCTGTTTTGTGCTTGCTTTTAAAGATGTGAGCTCTCAGCTCACCATGCTAGCTGCTTGTTGCCATGCTTCCCCTCCAGGATGGACTCTCATCTCTCTGGAGCCATGAGCCAAAATGAACTCTTCCTTAAGGTGCCTTGGTCTTGGTATTTTATCACAATAATGGGGAAAAAACAGCCAACTCAATGCTATTTACTTGGTTTAAGATGTTTCTTTGAATTTTTGCTGTTAAGGGTTTTACTTTGGATGTGTGTGGGTCTTTGTCAAATAATTTTCTGTATTATAAAGATCATGTGGCTTTCTTTTTTAAGATGTTAATGTTTAGTGCCATTAAAATATTATCTAATTCTAAGGGCATCTTTGTAGTTCTAAAATAAATCCAATTTAGTAAATATATATTTATCACACCCACCCCCCAAATCCCCATATATGTGTGTATATGTGAGTGTACACACACACACTCACACATGCATATATGATATACACATGCATATATATACTATATGCATAATATATGTATGTGTATGCTTTACTATTTTTTCAAATGTACTCATCATTGGAATTAAACTCCAGCTTCTTTTTTTATATGTTTATGGACATCTACTCTCAGAATTAATTAAATACACACTAGTCACACAAAATAAATTGAGAGCTCATTATGTGCTAGAACTTGTAGATTTAGGGAAACAGGTCAAAGTAAAGCAGGCGACATTCCTTGTCCTCATCTACCTTACAATTTAGTTACTTGAATATTTATTAGAATTTGCCATAAAATTTTGTATTACTGTTGTTTCCTTGGCTCAGTGTCCTTTGTGGTAATTATTTTATAGCCTACATGTTTATTTTTAAGACTGCATCTTGCTGAGAACTTACACTTATTCATTCTTAGCACTTTGATCATCGTTGAAACTCTGCCTTAACAGTTGCCCACTGCAAAAGGATGAGTGTGTATGCGTGTGTGTTCCCTGTTTTGTCTGATAGAATGATTTTGCTTCTAGGATTTATTCTAATATGCCTCTGAACATGTGCAAAATGATTTATGTACAAAGTAGATTGTCGGTAGAAGCAAAAGAAAGGATATATTATATCCTTCGATAAAACCTTGGTGAAATACATTATATACATTCACATAAAAACACATTTTGTAACCATAAGAGAGAACAAAGAAATTTACTTCATGACATAAACACAGTCTCCATAAATTATGATGTGTAAAAGGCTTGGAGACCTGACTCTTATGGGAGTAAGCACCCTTTTCTGTTTGTATTTGAGTTCTGGTCCACATATAGGAACTGATGCCTAAGTCTGTAAAAAATGGTCAAAAGCCCAGGGCTGGGAGGCCCTAGGGGGACCACTGTTGGCATTTGGCTCAACGCTCATGTTGTCAAGCCTCCTTCTAAATATTTGTTTTCCTGTCATTCATTTCTCTTGTTTTACTTCTTAATTCGATGAGGCATCATCTTTGGTAGTTTTTTAAAAGCAAAGTGTGTCACAGGGGAAAAAATAGAATTTTCTATGTCTGAAAATACCTATACTTCACTGTTTAATTAGTATTTGGATAGTATAAATATCTAATTTAGAAAGTATTTTCCTGAAGAATTTTGTAGGCATTATACGTATGTTAGTTTCATGTGTTCTTGTAGCTACATCTGAAGTCATTGTGACTTTTGATCGTACTTGCACCTGTTTAGTTTTAATTTTAGAAGTTTTTAGGAGCTACTTTTTCCTGAGTGGGTTAAAAATTTTGAGCACTATGGCTCAGAGTGGGCACAGTGTATAGGACTGTATAGGACCCTGCTGATATGACAAATTATGAATTTTGTAAGTGATGAATATCCTTGAGTTATTTATTTCTCCTTCTTCCTCCTCCTTCTCCTCTTCTGCTTCCTTTGTTTTGTAAACTGAATTCTCTTTTTTTCAGATGCTGACATGCTGAAATGGCCCTCTGATCTGATTATTCTTTTTTTTTCTCCATCATAACCAACCTATTACCTTTCAGTTTTATGGGGATGTTTTTTAACTTTAGTTAGCAATCTTTCTTTTTGGTTTTAAATGTCTCTATCATGTATTTTTCTCTGTGTGTTCCTTTTATTCCAGCATTCCATGACTGCTTCATCAAAACACTCTTTCCCCACACCTCTGAAGAGATTAGCAGTAACTCTTCTGAAAGATATTTTTCTTTCTGAATTGTCATTGCGTTATCTAAATTGCGCCTCCTCACTTGTTCAGTTGGATTTGTCTCCCTTGAGAGCTTGTCTTATGTATGTGGCAATCCTCTGTTGGTTGTCAGTGACTCAGAACTACAGCTGAAAAGCAAGCAGGCTCTGCTGAGGCTATGGGTGGGTAGCTGTCTTCACTGGACATCACTCTTGGGGAACTGGGTGAGGGTCTGTGGAGGCAACTTTTTAGTGTACAATTTTCCATTTCACTCACTTATCTCTTCTTATGGCTTCTTTACACCTTACTCTTTTTATTTTACTTTATTTTTCTAACTTTATTAGTTGTTTTCATGTCTTACCAGTTTTACTCTTGGCTTTTCTAGATAAAGTATTTCAATTTATACAGTTTTCTTCTAAGCTTCACTTTGCCTATGTGCTGCAAGATTTGGCAAGAGGTTGTTTTCTTCAGCTCTAAATATTGTGTAATTCCTATAAACACTTTCTACTTCTTTATGGTGCATTATTTTATGAGTGTATTATCTATGTGTATACATAGTGTATGTGAGTGCACACACATGTGCATGTATATATTATTCTTGGTTTCTACTCATATGGTATTAAAAATACTATATTGTCATCAGAAAAACACAGCCAATGTGATAGTAATTTTTAAAATATAGTTGAAATTTGCTTTGTAGTAGTTCAGTTTGCAATCAGGTTTCACAAAACTCTAGTCATATTTGTAAAACATATAACCCATATTATCCAACAGTAAGTTGCATATTGTGCACATGGATTATACATCTCCAGCTTGCTATCCACATAATCAAAGCATATTAAACTATATTAACAATCTCTTATATGTGCTAAAATTTTCCAATAACATAGTAGACTTGCCTTCTTCCTGTAGTTCTTTCTTCTTATTAGTCTGTATATTTTATTTTAGTGGATATATTCAAATATAAGTTTATTATCTGCTAGGACAGTGACATTGATTTTAGTATGAAACAGTGATTATCATTAGTAAAGTCTTTGTCTGGAAAGCCCATTTTGCCTGATTTGAACAGAGCTATAGGTTAATGTTTGCTTCTTTTATCATATTTTCATATTTTTACTTTTAATCCTTATCTCTATGATTCAGACATAGCTGCTACACATGCCATGTCCCCATCAATCCATGCCTTTTATGTGGTCCATTTGATCTATTCTAATTACTTGTTTGTTCAGACTTGTTTTGTTTCCTTCATCTTTGGTTTACTTTTGCCATGTTTCCTTCCCTCTCCCTTTGTTGCTTTCATTTATTACCTTAAATATATCTTTGCTTCTTTGTTAGTATGGAATATAGTTATTCTTATTTCTTTTCTTTTTGAGGCTACCTTTGAACAAATTTAAATGTGCACTTAATACAGTGTAAAGTTAATTAATATTTTTATAATCTTTTCAAATAATGAGACCATAGAATAGTTTACTCCTAGTTATCTCTGTCCACCTTATAAATATTCCTTTGTTTTAGTTTTCTTTTGATTGGCATTATAAATTATGTACCTACGTATTATATTCTATAATCATACCTATGTATGATTCTATGTATTACAGAATCAGCTTTTATTCAGATTTATCCACATGTTCTCTTTTTATTGCACTCAAAGTCTTTCTATGTTAGAATTCATTTTACTACTTTATTTCTTCTTAGCATATATCCTTTAAATTTCCTTTATATGACTTCTTATATATTTTATTTATTTGTTTTTGTTGACAATTTCATATATGCATATGCATTTTTATTAAATCCATGCTCCTATTCAGCACAGTCCAGTTCCCCCTTTACCCTGTACTATTCCCTTTCAATTTTACATGTTCTTTCTTTAATTGCACTGAGTTGACGTATGCTGCTTCTATGTGCACAGACATGAAGCCATCTACTAAAGCACATATAGCCTCTTGGGGCATATTCCTGAAGAAAACTCTCTGCCTCTCCCAGCAGCTACCAATTGCTAATAGCTCCTCATCTAGGAGTGGGATTTCATGGCCACTTCACTACCAATGCTGTGATTTTATATGGATTAATTTTTCTCAGGTCTTGTACACAATGACAGCCACTGAGAGTTCATATGTGTGACTGGCTTGTCCTGTCCAGACAATGTTGTTTTGAATCCTCCAGCTTTTATAATCTTTCTGCCCCTCTTCTATGGTGATCCCCGGGTCTTTCAAGCAGGAGTGATGAAGATGTTCCAATTAGAACTGAGCACTCTTAGTCTCTTAATCTCAGAATGTTGACCATTTATGAGTCTGTGCTAATTGATATCTACTACAAAAAGAAGCATCACTGATGAAGGCTGAGAGATTCAACAATCTATGAGTATGAAGATAAGTACTTACAAGGAAATTAAATACTATGTCCATCTAGCAGAATAACAACAGTGAGTTCTCCCCCTAGAGCATATGACCAACTCAGCCATGGCTCTAAGTCCCATTAAAGGTACCAGACATGAGTTCTATATTGTTGAGGAGGCCTTAAATTCAATCAGAAAGTGACTGGTTACTCTCATAACATTCATGGCACTATTGCATCAGCGGACATATCTTGTCAAGTCCTATCTTGTCAATAACTGTTATAGCTGGTAGGTTCACAGCTGAGTAAGACTATTGACTGCTTTACTCCACCAGTAACATGCAGAGAGCCATCCAGTGCTATAAGTTCTACTCAGTAGGAATTAAGCTTCCAGGTTGGTCGCAACTTGATTTCTCTGTTTGATGATTCAAATACACACAGTCTTTGGCAATAGGGTCTTACTAGCAAGTTCTGTAGGCTAACCAAGAGAAATGGCAATAGCCTGTGAAGTTTGGGGGGCTTCTATCTATGGGACCCTATTGATCAGCAATTCAAAACGATGCTAGCCTGTACTTACACAGGGCCCTTTATTTGATAGCCTATGCTGTTCCACTGTTATAGGGTAACTCCATGTAAGCATTTAAAATGTATATGCATGGGCTGGAGAGATGGCTCAGAGGTTAAGAGCACTGACTGCTCTTCCAGAGGTCCTGAGTTCAATTCCCAACAACAACGTGGAGGCTCATAACCATCTATAGTGAGATCTGGTGTCCTCTTCTGGCCTGCAGGCATACATGCAGACAGAACACTGTATACATAAATAAATGAATCTTTTAAAAAATATATATGCATATATTATACAAAGATTATACAGAAGTACATTTCCATATGGGTTTTCTAAGATCTCTAGTGTTAGTTATCCCTCCCCATAGCCCTCCTTCACCTTGATTTCCTATTTAACCCCATTCAACCCTTGTTGCTTCATCGTTCCCCATTCGCTCTTCATGCTGTCTGTGTTTTATTTCCCCTCCATTGAAAACTCCTCCTCCATAGATTTTTACTCATCTCTGGACTTGGGTGAACACTTCAGTTTAAACACACGTCTCTAAAGAGTCAAAGCTAACATCCACATGTAAGAGAGAGCATATGGTATTTATCTTTCTTGGTCTGGGTACCTCACTTCTAATTATTGTTTCTAGTTCCATCAATTTACCTGTATATCACACAATTTAGTTTTCCTTTACAGTTGAATAATACTCCATTTTATATGTATATATATATATACATATATATAGTGTATTTTTATTACCTGTTTGTCAGTTGATAGACATCTAGGTTGTTTCCATTTCCTAGTTATTGTGAGTAGTGTAGCATTGAACATAAATGAACAAATGTCTCTGTTATAGGATATTGAGTCCTTTGGGAGTATGTCCAGGATTGATATAACTGAGTCATATGGTAGATCTATTTCTAGATTTTTGAGAAAACTTGATACTGATTTCCATAGTGGCTGTGCCTGTCTGCACTCCCACAAGCAGTGAATAAGTGTTTGCCATTCCCCATATCTACCCTACCATTTGTTGTCAGTTTTTTTTTCTTTGCTTCTATCATACACATTTTGACCTTAGTAATCCCAAAGTAGTTTAGATTTGCATTTTCCTGATGGCTAAGAATGATCAACATTAAAAAAAAAAATTTCTAAGACATTTGTATTTCTTTTTTTTTTTGAGAAATCTTTATTTAGTTCAACATCCCATCCTTTAATTGGGACATTCAGTTTTTCAGTGTTTAGGTCTTCTCATTCTTTGTGTATTCTAGACACTAACCCTCTGCCAGATGTATAACTGATACAGTTTTTTCATATTCTGTAGGATACCCATCACATAATTTATTGTGTTCTTTACTATGCAGAGAATTTTAGTTTCCTGAGGTGCCAGTTTTCAATTGTTGCTCCTAATTCCTGTGTTACTGGAATCCTAGTCAAAAAGTCCTTTCCTGTTCCCATGAGTTCAAATGTGTTTCATTCCTGCTCATTTGTCAGGGCATCGGCTCTTGTGCTGAGGTCCTTGGTCCATTCGGAGTTGATTTTGTGCAGGGTGAGAAACAAGGAGGTAGTTGTTTTCTTCATTCACTGAATTGTCCAACACCATTTGTTGAAGATGTTATCTTTTCTTTAATGTGTATTAGAAAACTCCTATAGCTGCTAAACACATTCAGTAAAGTATCAGGATAAAACACACACACACACACACACACACATACACACACACACACACACACACACACACATACACACACACACACACACACACACACACACGAAACCTTTCTGTATGCAAATGACAAACATACCAAGAAAGAAATCAAGATAAATCCCATTCATGATAGACTCAACATAAAAACACCTTGGTATAAATCGAACCATGGAAGTAAAAAACCTATGCATTGAAAAGTCTAAAGAAAGAAATTAAAGACACCAAAAGATAGAATACCTCTGAATCTCATGGATTGTTAGTATGAATATTATGAAAATGGCCATCTACCAGAAGCAATCTGCAGACTCAAGGCACTAGCAGCATTCCAAGCATCTCTTCACTGAAATTGAATAAACAATCTTAAAAAAAAAAAACAAGCAAAGCATAGACAAAAATGCCCTGAACAATAAAAGCACTGCTGGAGGAACTCCTGATTTCAAGTCATACTACAAATCTGTAGTAATAAAAATAGCATGATACTAGCATAAAAACAGACACATTTGATCAATGGATTAGGTCCTCAGTCATTTTAAAATTCCTTTCTCTAATCTAACTTAATAGTTATTTGTAACGGTGATTCTGAAAGTTTCAATATCTGATCTATTCCATAATTGTCACCACAGTTCTTAGTTGCCTTTTGTTAATAGTGCCCATTTGCCTCTGAGTTTTGTAGTGATCATGGTGTATTCATATTTACTGGAACATTTCATGGCATTGTGTGAAGTCTGAATGGAAGGGTCCCACTCCACTCCACCCCTTGTGCTTTCAAGAGAGTTTGTCCTTGCATACAGACACACTCATGCATGAACACACACATACATATGCATGTATATATAATATACATGTAGTTTGTAGATATTGTTATATGTATGTATATATTATATATGCATATATCACATATATAACCTGGCTTTTTCCATATATATATAATATGTATGTATGTACTTAAGTTATTAGTCATGTGCTTATTACTGACTGATACTGACCAAATGAGTTCTGTGAAGCTTACTGTTATGTGCTTTTGTCACTGTGTGGACATTATAATGTGTGTTTCCACAGCTATAGATGATGTGTACCTATACTGAGCATGGCCTCTTGAGACAATGAAGACATAGTGAACAGAACACAAAGCACATGAGATGCCTGCATGCGTGACAGGAGACATCCTTTTATAATGAACTTCTTAAACATACAGGACACCATGAGGTAATGATGAAAGGTAGGTAACAGCAGGTACATAACACAGGAATGTGGTGCTAACTGTCATTATGAAGTATTATGCAATGTGTGCTTTTGTGACATTGGCCTTGTAGTGAGTTTGTTTTCATCAGGATTACCACAAACACATGAGTGATGTATTTTACCACAGGAATGACATCAATAGATCACAGGAATTTTTCTGGTTATGTAAGATGTTGCAAGACCCTGTTGACTCCTTTATAAGAGTACACTGTACTCTTGGTTTTAACTGTCATTGTGGAGTGCATGCTTCTATTTATCAAGAGAGAGATCAGAAGGGTTTTATGTTCTCAGGCTGAGGAGAAGAATCTCTTATTTAACAATTTCTCTCTTTTTATGATTCCTCTTTGAATGTATTAAAGGATGTTCACATGGTTTTATTCCTTTACTGAGTTCTTTGTTTTGCTTTGGGAGTCGCAACTCCCCACAATGTTCATATATAAGGTATTGGGCTGGGTCATAGAGTTAGGTCTTAGCCACTCTAGCTTTCTGACTCACAATCTGGTTGTCACAGTGCTTTTTGCTTTGTTTGTTTGTTTTGTTTTATTTGTTTTTTTTCCTTCCTTCCCCTTCCCTACCTGGTCCGGGGGAGATTAAGGTAAGAGATAGTAAAGATGAGTTTTCAACATTGTATTTCCTCAGATTTCTAAGATATTTCCTTCCCTGAATACAGTGTTTATCTGCTTCTCCCAATAGTGCTAATGGTTATTATCTAGCATTTCCTAACAATTTCTTTTATTTTACTCAAGAAAGTGGGACACTTTACCATAGCTGAGATGCCATGTTGGGCCTCATCATCAAACCACCTCAATTCATCATTCACATGGGGGCTAAGAGCAGCAGGAAGCTCTTAGCCCCCATGTGACTGATGAATTGAGGGGGTTTGATATGTTGGGGTCCCCATACTGGAGGAGAAGGATAGATGGGAAAAGGATTAGAGGGTTGGGGAGTAGGACCAGGAGGGGAGGAGGGAGGGGGCTCTGATCGAGATGTAACTTGAACTAATAAATAAATGTTAAAAAATAAAAAGAACTGAGGCACTGCGTCAGCTCCTAGAATTGCCCTTCTTCATTCTTGCACAGATTTCACATTGCTTTACATTCATGCTTGATTGTTCTTAGCTGTGTTTCTATTCCATGATACTTTTAAAAGTTATTTTTTTCAATAGTTGTTTTGTGAGTCCATAAAGAAACTTATGGGGTGCTCATACTTGCTGACTTTATGTGGAAATCCGCTTATAATGTTGAATAGCTTAGAATATGCCAGAACGAAGTAACCACTTTAGAGACAAGAATAGTTGAGAAGCCAAAGAAGTAAATTTGTTGAACATTTTTTATTTTAATATCTGTTTACTTTTTCTGGAACTCACTTCCCTCCTTTTCATCTAACTCACACAAAGTAGTTGATAGCATTTGCCCAAAGTTGGATCATCCCAGTAGCTTTGATTCATCTTTCTCTAGCAGAGATGACAAAATTTAACCCCACATTTGTGCTTGTCCTTCCATCCATACTGATGAGTTGTCACTGTACCGGAATCTTTACTCAGAGTTTATTTCCTTTTTTTTTCTTTTTTTCCTGTGACTAGTCAGACCATGTGACAAGTTTTCATCAGTGGAATAACAACAAAACTAATGATGTCACTTCAATGCTAGGAATACTAAGGAGAAAAAAATGGGACTTTCACATCTTTTACTTCCCTAATTTTCAGAGTGGCACAAAATGCTGAGAGGCCCCCAAGAAATAACAAAACTACAGAGAAAAGAGACATGTTTTTCACAGAGAAGATCAGCTTACCTACCAGGAGTGTACTAGAAATGCCTACATCCAGCTGCTATTCAAGTCAGAGGCACTCTTATTTGGGTACTGTAAGTTTGATGTTGATTTGTTGTAGCCGTCTCTATTACTCTAACATACATAACCTAGGTATCATTCTGGGAAGAACTATTTCTGTTATATTTGCTGGTCAGAGACACCAGGGAATTATACTAGATTCTTCAAAGCTTCATGAGTCTGAGAATATAAAGGTCTTCCATCAATCATCTTTAATGCCCATGCAATTTTGAGTCACTAAGTGGAGGCTTTGGACACATAACTTTATGTAGTTTTTCATTTTATTTCTCTAGTTTTGTCTTTGACTGGATGATGCTTCTATGGTATTACAATTAAGAAGAGAGATTTCTATGTACTTAAAATATTTCTATATGAGGACAGGGATTTCATTATCTTATTGTGTGTGTGTTATTCTATGTGTACAGTGTATTCATTTGTATATGTTAATATGCTTGTGTGGAAACCAGAATTCAATACAGTATAACCTTCTATTGCTTTCCACATTGTTATTTTAGACAGGATCAATTTCTCAATGAACACAGAGCTCACCAATTGGCTAGACTAGGTGGCCAGGGAACTTGAGAATCTACCTGTCCCTGCTTCCTGTCCCCAGTGCTGGAGACATTCTGTAATGCTGAGCTTTTACTTGAGTGGATAGTACTCAAACTCAGGTCCTCACGCTTGCACAAGTGATATATTGAATGATCCATCTCCCCAGCTCCTATACACAGGTCTAGTATTGTGGTTTTGAACCCTGCAAGGCTCCCTTCCAAGGAGTTTGGAGAGAATTTTTTATTAACTGTGATATTTCCCTCATTTTCTTCCTAGGCCTGAAGTGTGAGCCCAGTGAATCTTTGGCAGGAATTTCTCTATCCATTCAACAGTAGTTTGTGATAATAAATTTTGGAGAGAGGGATCTAACTCTTAGTCAGTTGTAGGCTTTAGCTGTCAGTATGGGTAAACAGATGCTTAAACTGGATTTATCAGATCCCAAGTTCGAGAGCATAAGTCATAGAAGAGGTGATGAAAACTTCACTCCATTTCTTGTTGCAGTGGTGGTGGTGGGGTGGGGGCTTTGGCTTCTTTATTCTGATACTCAGAATCCACCCTGTGGTCACTGCTCACTTCTAGTTGAGCCTGCTGGGGAGGTGGTCATGAATGAGGTAGGTAATAGCAGCCAGAACTTTCTTATGCCTATCTACAGAAATTGAGAAAGCCCAGGTTACTGTTGCTGGTACTGAGGCTTGGCAGGTACAGTGAGAAGCAGAGGACTTGTCATGAGAACGGAACTGATGAAGCTTGATGCAAATAGATTTGTATATAAATAGAGGAAGGAACACCTAGGCCTTGGCAGTTTCCTGGGAGCAGCCAGAATGACCTAAACACCACTAGAACTGATGCAGAAAGAAGCTTTACCTTCATCTGCCTCTTCGGGTTTATGAAATGGTCACCTATTCTTCCATTTTAAAGGCTCAAGGGTTTGGCTCTTGAGTCTCTCCTATGGAAGCATTTCCCACTAGTTTGACAATACGTGTTAGTTAATTAAAGTTACAGAAAGAGACAGAGTGTGTAGCTGTGCCTTACAGCTGGGTTGGGAGACTCTAGTCTGGTTTATTTGGGCACAAATTTAAAGGAGTTCCCAACTGGAATGTAATCAAAGACTTCTGCGACATGAGGATTGTCAACTTTGGGCAGAGAGCAAGATTATCTTGCCCTTAGTCAAGAAGTTCTGATTAGCCCTGACCCAGTGTTAAGTTTAGTCCTGATAGGAATGTTGTACAAATAAGACCAGCAGCATCCCCAGCATGTTCCCTGAAACACACAAATGCTGAGGGCTGGGCCAGCTGTCTGAGATATCCCCCAAGTTCCCCCAGTGCAGCTGGATGTCTCCTCCTTTGTGACATCCAAGCCTATCATTACTAGATCACACTGCTCCAGGCCATGTGACAAGCATACTATGGGGCAAACAATACAGTGAAGAAGAATGGAAAAGGAGCTGCATTCTATTCCCTTTCATTCTCTTAACAGAAAGACTGCAAGTGTTATGCTAAATTCTGCCTATTAATTTGGGTATAAATAGACCCCCTTTTCTAATCCAGATGCAGCACTGTATCCCTTGGTACAGGGCTGGTGATGCTCTGTTGTGTCTTGGGAGTAATAAGATTCTCCTGGAAAGAATGCAGGCAAATCAGCCCAGCTGAGATTACATAAAAGGAGAATGAAAATTGGAAAAAGTATATAATAAACCCCAATATCAAGTTGAGTGTGATTTTTTTTAACAAAAACATCTTGCATTTAGCTCAATGACTTAAGATCTTCAGATAGTAGCTAAATACATTTTGTTAAAACTTTCCCAGCTCTGGGCAGAAGCCATGTTGTAGGCAAGGTAATTCTTCTGGAAAGGCATAAGCTGCTAAAATCAGAGGCTTATGGATGGATTTCAGATCCTTGCTGATTTATAGTTAGAATCTGAGAGGCCTGGGCCCTGCTAATGAGTGACTGGGCATCCTATGGGAAAGTTCCATTCCCTACATCTAGGAAAAAAGCCTTTTATCTTGAAAGATCTGGTGCATTTTTGATTAATCTTTGTATTTTTTTTTTACTATGCCACAGCTCCAGTATTCTTGGACTCCAAAGCCTGCCAATTTATTCTGTATTTATTTTAGCCCCTGCTTTTCTTCTCCAGTGCTTCCCATAGCTCCTTCTCCTCCTGTCCTTAGATATTTTGACCTTGCAGAGAAACATTTCTCAAGCATACTTTTATCAGATCTATGAATTGCCTAACAATAAAGGGCTTCATAGTAAATTTAGACTGAGAGAAAATGTGTACTACATTCTTCTCTTGGAAATTTGTGATATGCTTTTTAATAGGTGGTGAAGAAAAAAATATATATATGTTTAAGAATATACATATGTATATATAGATATTTATTTACTATCAAAGTGTCCATTTAGCTTCCTAAGAATCACTGATTTTTAGAATTTTTGATATTTGCTATAATATCACAAATTGCAAAATCTATTTGGATCACTACCACATCCAAATTATTGAGAAGCAGGAATGGATCATAAAATCCTCTAAGATACTTACTTTTTAAGGCAAACATTAAGGAACCACTAGATAATCATATAAATAAAACTGAAAAGAGTCAGAAGTTTACCGAAGCACAGACTCAAGAGGGCTGGCCGCTGGCCGCTGAAGAGTTGCTGAAGTCGCGACGCCCTGGGTGCTATTTAAAAAATGGAATCCCTGACAGGCAGACCTTAAAAGTAACTGCACGGAGTGATTCACAGGATGTCTACATAAAAATCGTACACAGTGCAACCACACAAGAGATAATATGATGGGATATGCACATGTGGGAATTAACAGACCTAGGGCTTGATTTCATTGCTCCCACTAACTGGATGTGTGAGCCTGGGAAAGCCATTTAATCCACCATCTCTTATTTATCAAATGAGATAATTTCATGAGATGTAAGTTTGTTCTAAGTTCTAAAAGTCATAATCAATAATAACTGTCCAGGTGGGTCTTCATGTGAGCACAGGATAAATCAAATGGGCGTATATTGGGCTCTCCAGGCCTTTGGGCTCTCCTGCTTTTGCTTTTAATTCTTAGGAGATGATGTACTTCAGAGCCATATGTGTTGCACTAATTGGCAAGGGCACTCTATCCTATGCCAGTGGCATACTATGGATTTGAGAAAGAGAGTACTGGAGCCAGTGATGCTCTAAGCATCTTGGAATTGCAGCTACCTCTACTGAGAAGTGTCTTCTTCCAAGAAGGCAGTTTTTAACTATGTGCTTAGCAAGCTTCAATTAATAAGCACCCTCGTGTCCTACGCTCTCTTTTAGGTATTTGAGGAGAGGATATTTGGGGCAAAAACACCACTCTCATTGAGTTGGTATTTTAGTGGGTGAAGATAGCAAACTAAGATTAATAAATAAGTAAAGTATGTAGCAGAACTAAATTATATAGCATACTAAATGATGGTAAATATTACCAGCAGGACAAGGGTAAGGGGCAGAGAACTGGAATAATAAATAGCTTGTGTAAGCCTCATTGGAGAAAAGGACCATTGAGCAAGCCGAAGGAGATCAAAGAGGGAACGACATGGCTATCTAAAGGAAGAAGTGCAGAAGAAGCATCTGCCTAGGGGGCTCCAGGAGCAGCACGGGAACCTGTGAAGCTGGGGTGGTCTGACTCAGTGGATATGCTGCAAAAGCTGACTCACCACTCACCTGCATACAACAGACCATTGAGCCCCTTAGAGCAACTTTTGCGCTTTGGAGCAGAACAGACCAACTTCAGGTTTTGTTTCCTTGTAGGAAGCCTCCTATGAGACTCCCTGCCTGGCCCGATACACCCAGTTAGCACCTGCAAATCAGAATCCCCTCTCTCCCAACAATAAAGCACCCAGCCTTTGTATCTGTAACAGCTTCCCCTATAATTTATGCTTTCTATGGTGAGTTTAAATGCTGACTCTATCATTATCCGAGTTTATTACCATTTCTATTTGCATATGTTTGATGGGAGGAGTGGCAGGGATGGGAAACCTCTGGACATATTCCAGACTGGAAGTCTGGAAGTCTCTTATTACCCTTATTTCCCCGTTGTCTTCCTTAGGGCCTGCGCCCATGTCAGTTGTACATGAAGCTGTGTTCAGTAACTCAGTAACTCTACTGCCTGCTCAGTGTCTGCCTGTTTTCTCCATCCATTATTGCATCATTTATGACTTCGAAGACACAGGGCAGTTCAATGGACCTTTCACCATCCCCATGAACCATTAATCCTGCTTCAAAACTAAGAACAGAGAAATTTTCTCACATCAACTAAGCCTGGTGGTGAATGGTTGGATTCTGCTTTTTTTGTCATTGGGGAGAATTGTTAGTATTCAGAAACCTTAAAAATTATTAACAAGATATGCAGCACCTACTCAGAGGCTCAAACATTGTCCCTAGTTGCCACTTATCCATCATAGTTCCACCTCCTTTCTCTGAATTGCCTGTTTGCACACATACTGCCTTTTATCATGCTAGGAAATATTCTGGTGACAGTAAAATGTTGAGATGAGTCTCCGAATTGTTCCTAGAAGCTAGGAAGTAATCCAAGCTACAGGGAGGGCAGAAAAAATGTTGTCTGGTGGCCAAAAGCTTAGTTTATTTCAGAAGTCAGTGTTCTCCCTACTGCTTGCATTTGAAATAGTGTGCACAGGTGCCCCCATTTGATTCAATTTCAACCCTCATCATGATTTATGGTCCCACCTGATCATATCCAGATCACTTTGCTGTTTGCCCTTGTCTGCTGAACTGTGGTCTATGATTGGGGAGTGTGAGCCAGGCATTTTAAGAACTCAGAATGAACAAACATGTCTGTCTCCTACACATTTAATGCAATCAACAATGAGTCTAATCTATATTTCTTTGAAAAGTGACAGTTTCTGCCTACAGAGAATACTAAACTGAATGAAGAGATGCCAATTATTAGATCCACACAATCCTTTGGAAGAGCTAAACTGCATCAGGGAACTTATAACAATGTGTGGTTTTTAGCCCATGTTATTCCCATAACTCTCACCATTATCATCTTCATTGTCGTCGTCATCATCATCATCATCATCGTCATCATCATCACAGGTTAACACAATAACCACCAATTAGTGGATATTTGTATTTTGTCAATTATGCTGACAGGCATTGTGTAAGAATAGATTCTTAAATATACCAACTACCTTAAGAATGCAGTTATTTCCTTGGTACAAATTAAGAGATGAGGTACCCCCACAGATTTCTGGAGGGTTAGTAACTCATTCAACATCTAAGCCAATCAAGAAGCCAAATGTTGGCATAGCAATAAGTGTGAACAGTGCATTAATCTGACTTTTCATCACTAGGACAAAATACCTGAAAGAAATAGTTTAAAGAAGAGAAGATTTATTATGACACAAGGCAACAAATATAGTTTACACAACTGCTTGTTCTAATGTTTCTTGTGTATATTATGGACAAAACAAGTTACCACATGACGGACAAGAGACAGATAGAGGAGACGGTAATGGGGGCCAGGTATAGCCCTCAAAGACAAGTCCCCACTGACATATTTCCTTCGACTTGGCACATGCCCTAGTATTTTTACCACCTCTCCATATAGCATTCCCAACTAGAGACCATGTGTTAAACACTTGAGCTGTGAGGCACATTTCATATTCAAACCATGACAGATTTGTGTTTATGTACAAATAATGGTAGGTATACAGATAGTAATGTGCCTTAGGCAAGGTGCTAAGGGACTTTTGTCTCGCAGGATTCTATACCGGTTACCAATGCCAGGGGAGAAGTTCAGCTACACAGAGGAGAGCAATGATAGCCTCTACATCAGCTCTGGAATAGAAATTCAAACATGTTGTCTAATGCAACCTAGTGTTGGAGTTATTAAGGAAAATGCAAAACAGAGAAATGACACAATGTCACTCACCATTGTGCCTGGCTCCAGTTCCCTCTGGGGCTGTTGTGGGATGGTTGGCTTGTGTACACCATTAGGACTGCAGTTGTCTGAATGCAGTCTGAAACACTTAAGGAAGGAGTGAGCCTGAGGATCATTGACTTACACGCTTAAGCAGAACAAAGGAACATAAACAGAGCTTGCAGCTGGGACAGATAGCCCCTTACAAGGTGATAAACCTCAACCTGGCTATGTGGGCTCTTTATCTCTTGCTAAGGAAAGGTTCCAGAACCAAGGCCCAATTTTCTCAGCCAAGCATGAACTGAAAGATTGCATGCAGGAGACTGCCCTTCCAGGAGGTCACTTCAATGGGAAGCTTTTCTAATGCATTAAGATAGGCTCTTGCCACATGCCTGCTATTCAGACACGTGTGTATCTACTTCTCAAATAAGCATTTCTATATCATCTTTTGTCCAATCTCTTCTCTCTCTTTTGAATCCTTTTCTCCATCTTTTATACACAGCACTCAAATTTGACTGGCAGGTAGGTAGGTGACTATGAACAGAGGATACAAAGACTTAATTGTTAGTGAGTCTGAATTCCACCTCCTCCGAGAAGCTGTCCTGTCACTATGCACACTGCTTCCTTCTCTAGGTCTGCAAAACCCATTGTTTCTATTTTCATTAATACTTATGTAGTATTCTGAAAAACGTGAGCTGTGCATTGCTTGCTTAGACATTACAGCCATTGGCTCTTGGCTATATGGTTTTAGCCTTCGTTGAATCATTTAATCTTTCCAATAACTTTATATAGCAAATTCCTATTAGTCTTATCCCCATTATATGGACAAACTGAGGCACAGCGAGATCAGTAAGTTGCTCAGGGTCATCTAGCTTGTAATTGGTAAAGCCAGGATTGTTGATCAGGTACTCTGATGCTGGCATCTGGAGCTTTATTACATCTCCATATCAGTGGATCTTCACAGCAGCTTATTAATTAGTGTCCTCAGAGGTAGGATGCACAACCTGTGCATGTATTTTTTTTTCAGCCCTATCTCAGTACTTTGCCTGGTTCCTAAAAAGGCGTCTATGAAACTATTTGGCGAGTGAATGGTTAAAAGATAGATGATCTGTGGTGAACAATGGAGAAACATCCAGGGCAAACCATGCTTTAAGATGCTTAATGGCTGCCATTAGCCTTTGTCTCAGGACACTGAGAAAGGAAGGAGGGATGCAGGAGAGAGACTACAGGACAAACCTTGCCTTACTAATAATGGATTGCTTTGCACTGTTGGTCACACTCTGACTGGCCTAAAAGAAGAAGGATTTTCATGGGCTTCTAACCTCAATTCTATTAGCGTCTATAATCCCGCCCTGGTTTTCTCTCATTTGAATTGCAATTATCTTACCCTCCATGTCCTCTTTTTTAGTTTTACCATTGAGGCAGCTCAGGACCCGAGACCAACAATCAATAAATGGGACCTCATGAAACTGAAAAGCTTCTGTAAAGCAAAGGACACTGTCATTTGAACAAAACGGCAACCAACAGACTGGGAGAAAATCTTCACCAACCCCACATCTGATAGAGGGCTATTATCTAAGATCTACAAAGAACTCAAGAAACTAAAAGCCAAGAAACCAAATAATCCAATCAAAAAATGGGAGATGGAGCTAAATAGAGAATTCACAAAGGAGGAATCCCTAAGGGCTGAGAGACACCTGAAGAAATGTTCAACATCCTTAATCATCAGAGAAATGCAACTCAAGACGACCCTGAGATTCCACCTAACACCTGTTAGAATGGCTAAGATAAAGAGCTCAAATGATAGCGCATGCTGGTGAGGGTGTGGAGAAAGGGGAACCCTACTCCATTGCTGGTGGGAGTGCAGGCTTGTGCAACCACTATGGAGGTCTGTCTGGTGATATCTTAGAAATCTAGGAATAACCTTGCCTCAGGACCCAGCCATACCACTTCTGGGTATACACCCAAAGGACCTCTCACGGAGACATAGGGAAGTCTCCTCATCTATGTTCATAGCAGCCTTATTTGTAATAGCTAGAAATTGGAAACAACCCAGATGTCCCTCAACTGAAGAATGGATTAAAAAATTGTGGTACATCTATACAATGGAATATTACTCAGCTATCAGAAACAATGAAATCATGCAATTTGCAACCAAATGGATGGATCTAGAGGAGCTCATCCTGAGTGAGCTAACCCAGTCTCAGAAGGATGCACTTTTCACCTCTCATCACAACACTCTGTATGATCTCTCCATCCTTACTGAAGGTTTCTTGAATTATAGGCTTCTTCAGGAAATGATTTATTGCAATCAATCTGTACCCAGTAAAGTGCACACAGCTTGGCCAAACAGGCTCTCAAACCATGACTCTGAAATCAAAGGTACATGACTGTCTCTAGATGTGTGGAAAAGGTGGGCTAAGAAAATACAAGAATGAATAAACACCATTTGAACAAACAGCAAGTGCAAAACAGAGATGTATCTCTGGCTCATGGAAGCAAGAAGCCTTTAGATCTGGATTTCAATCCTCTTTACTCTTTCCCTACAGCTCTTGTAACTTGATAAGTAATACAAACAAACACTTCTCCCAGGGCTGGTTAAGAGAGACTGGAGACATGATTGGGCAGGATTGGGGGCAGGGAACTGGAGAAAACATAAAACAATAAAGATGATTTAATTTATATTTGATTGCAGCAACCAGCTGGATATGCCATCAATTATTATACCCAGGAAGTTGTTAAAGAACACCTCTGTCATAGACACCTTATTAGCTAGGGATTTATGGGGCACAGAGCCACCGGGGGAGTATTGATATTTCACTCACAACATCACACACGGATGGAGGCGTGGTTCTCTGTCTATCGGCCCTATTTCTAGTCATACTTCCCCATTCTTAGGTCCTACAGCCTCTGCCTCAAAAACAACATTTTGCTTCTGAAACATGTATGATGATGGCAAACAATTTTATTAACTGGAACTTCCACCCATTTTGTTTGTGTGCCTCAACATCTACTTTCCAGACAGAAAATAGTCTTGGCTAATTTAAATATTTCTAGGGTTTTCAGCATTACAAAGTGCCTCCTTTGATAAGGCCTCCGGTTTTAGCTGACTTTTTAAGAAAAAAAAAAAAGAAAGGCTTGCCATTCGATTTCATTTCAGCTAGGTCTTACATTACAGCCCGAGAATCTGAATCCTTCGATCCTTTGGTTTATACATTGTTTCCCCGCCTTGAAGTACCCTTGCAACTAGCTCTCAGCCCTCCCTTAAGGAAATTTCAGTTTCCTACTGTTGATCTCTGGACTTAATGTGAATAAGGAGGGTTTTTGTGAGTGCCTTGACATTAAAGGCACATTTCTTTTTAACACAATCGGATGCCTTCCTTACTCCTTGAAGCAATTTATTCCTAATTATAACCAATTGTAATGTGTGATACCAGGAAATAAAAAAACAAATTACATTTTTAAAATTGAAGCCTGGGTAGGGGAAAATGATACTGAGCAATCATGTCAATTTCTTTCCCCTTTGAAGATCAGATTTTTAAAGAACTAAAAGTTTCCACATTTTGATCCCTTGAAGTATCAAAGTGACAACACAGGCAGGAAGAGATGACACAAGGAAAGTGGCAATTTAGTTATTTACCTAGAAATGCAGAGTTAGGTGTTATTAATGAGTGTCTAGATCACACTTGACATTTTACAAAGTGACTTACAATCGCACCTGCACTCGTGCACGCACAAATGTGCAGAGAGACTGTGTGGTGATGGGAAGAGGACAGAATTGGGGCTCTTCTCATGGGACTCAGTGAGTATAGAATCAGAAAAGTACCATGTGAAATGGGGCAAGCAGGAATTAAATCCACAAATGATGAGAGATGGGCTGTACTAGGTTAATATTCATAGACCTATACAGTCTGCCTATTTGTACATGCACCCACATGTATATATTTACAACTTTTGCAATTTTTCTGCCTAAGTTAGGATTTCTATTGCTATGATAAGCACTATGATCAAAGAGAACTTGGAGAGGAAAGGGTTTATTTCATCTTACAGCTTTTAGTCTATGTCAGAACAGACAGGAACTCATGCAGAGGCCATGGAGTATTGCTTACTGATTTGCTCCTTGTGGCTAGTTCATTCTATTTTCTTCTACTATTCAGGACCTGAAGGTGACACTAACCACAATGGGCTGGATGCTGCTGCTTTGGTATCAATCATTAATTTAAAAAACACCCTAAGCTAATACCAATACTCTTCAAACTCTTCCACAAAATAGAATCAGAAAGAACACTGCCAAACTCATTCTATGAGGCCACAGTCACCCTGATTCCTAAACCACACAAAGACCCAACAAAGAAAGAGAACTTCAGATCAATCTCCCTCATGAACATAGATGCAAAAATACTTAATAAAATACTGGCAAATCGAATCCAAGAACACATCAAAAATATCATACACTATGATCAATTAGGCGTCATCCCAGGAATGCAGGGATGGTTCAACATACGAAAATCCATTAACATAATTCACCATATAAACAAGTTGAAAGAAAAAAACCACATGAGCATCTCACTAAATGCTGAAAAAACATTTGACAAAATCCAACACCCCTTCATGCTAAAAGTCCTGGAGAGAACAGGCATGCAAGGATCATACCTAGAAATAATAAAGGCGATATACAGCAAGCCAGTAGACAACATCAAATTAAATGGAGAGAAACTTGAAGCATTTCCTCTAAACTCAGGGACAAGACAAGGATGTCCACTTTCTCCATATCTCTTCAACATAGTACCTGAAGTTCTTGCTAGAGCAATAAGACAGTTAAAGGAGATCAAGGGGATACAAATTAGAAATGAAGAAGTCAAATTATCCTTATTTTCAGGCAATATGATAGTATACATAAGCTACCCCAAAAATTCCACCAGAGAACTCCTACAACTGATAAACACCTTCAGCAAGGTGGCTGGATAAAAAATTAATTCAAAAAAAAAATCAGAAGCCCTTCTTTATATAAAAAATAAATGGGCTGAGAAAGAAATTAGGGGAACAACACCCTTCACAATAGCCACAAACAATATAAAATACCTGGGGGTAACTCTGACCAAGCAAGTGAAAGACCTTTATGACAAGAACTTCAAGTCCTTTAAGAAAGTAATTGAAGAGGCCATCATATGGAAAGATCTCCCATGCTCATGGATAGGAAGGATCAACATAATAAAAATGGCCATCCTACCAAAAGCAATATACAGATTCAATGCAATTCCTATAAAAATACCAACACAATTCTTTATAGAGCTGGAAAAAGCAATTCTCAACTTCATATGGAATAACAAAAAACCAGAATAGCTAAATCAATCCTGTAGAATAAAAAAAAAATCTGGAGGTATCACCATCCCAGATTTCAAGCTGTACTACAGAGCAATAGTAGTAAAAACAGCATGGTACTGGTATAGAAACAGACTACTGGATCAATGGAATCGAATTGAAGACCCAGAAATGAACCCACACACCACACACCTATGGTCACTTAATTTTTGACAAAGAAGCCAAAACCATACAATGGAAAAAGGACAGCATCTTCAGCAAATGGTGCTGGTCCAACTGGATGTCCACATAAAAGAATGAAATTAGACCCATACTTATCATCTTGTACAAAACTGAAGTCCAAGTGTATCAAAGACCGTAACATAAGGCTGGACACACTAAATCTACTAGAAGAGAAAGTGAGGAAAACCCTTAAACTCATTGGCACAGGTGACAACTTCCTGAACAGAACACAAACACCTCAGGATCTAAGACCAACAATAAATGGGACCTCACAAAACTGAAAAGCTTCTGTAAGGCAAAAGAAACTGTCATTCGAACAAAACGGCAGCCTACAGATTTGGAAAAAATCTTCACCAACCCCACATCTGACAGAGGGCTAATATCCATAATTTACAAAGAACTCGAGAAATTAAATGCCAAGAAACCAAATAATCCAATCAAAAAATGCGGAACAGAGCTAAACAGAGAATTCACAAAGGAGGAATTCCTAATGGCTGAGAGACACCTGAAGAAATGCTCAGCATCCTTAATCATCAGAGAAATGCAACTCAAGAGGACTCTGAGATTCCATCTCACACCTCACACCTTTCAGAATGCCTAAGAACAAAAACTCAAATGACAGCACATGCTGGTGAGGGTGTGGAGAAAGGGGAACCCTCCTCCATTGCTGGTGGGAGTGCAGGCTTGTGCAAACACTATGGAGGTCAGTCTGGAGATAACTTAGAAAACTTGGAATAGCTCTGCCTTGGGACCCAGCCATACCACTTCTGGGTATACATCCAAATGACACCTCACCAAACCACAAGGACGTTTCCTCATCTATGTTCATAGCAGCCTTATTTGTAATAGCTGGAAACTGGAAACAACCCAGATGTCCCTCAACCGAAGAATGGATTAAAAAACTGTGGTACATCTACACAATGAAATACTACTCAGCTGTAAGAAACAATGAAATCATGCAATTTGCAGCCAAATGGATGGAGCTAGAGAAGCTCATCCTGAGTGAGCTAACCCAGACCCAGAAGGATGAACATGGCATCTATTCACTTATAGTCGGATTTTAGCCATATAGTACAGGATAACTATACTACAACCAATGCACCAAAGGGAACATGAACATAGACTTTTTTCCTGTTAATGAGACACTTTGCCCTAGTTGTGCTGCCTTGTAGGCCCCCAGTGTATGAGGAGGCTCTTGGCCCTCATGTGACTGCTGAAATGGGGCGTGGGACAGTTATGTAGGGACATTCCACTCCAGAGGAGTGTGATGGAAGAGATAGGGGGTAGAGGGTGGGAGGGCGGGACTGGGAGGGGTGGAAAGAGGACACGGCAATGGAGATGTAACCTGAAGTAATAGATAAATATTTTAAAAAAGAAAAGAAAGAAAGAAAACACCCTACAAAACTTGCCTACAGGACTATGTGATGGGCGTGTTTTCTCAATTGAGATTCTCTCTTCTCAAATGATTTTAGCCTGTTTCAATTTAGCATAAAAACTAGCCAGCACATTTCCAGTAGGTCCAAATGGCTACTGCTGCTTGGTCTGAAGGCTTAAGGAATCTGCATGTTAGTAGGAACAACATCCAAAGTAGCGAATTGAACTTTGAAGTTCTAGTTTTGATGCCCTTACTTGACTATTGAGATTCATGGTCTCTCAAACAGCATCCAGGTGAAACTCCATAGAATTTGTGTTCCTTTCACAAAGCACATATCAAAGCTGAAATTAAAGTCTTCAAAGACCTTGGGTTCAATTCTTTCTTTGTAAAGATGGCCAGGATCAGGGAGGAAATAGGTCTGCTAATAGTCCCATGACTTTATGCTTGTAATTGTGTAATGAGAGGTATATGCAGTTGTTAATTTGGGTGTATGTACATGTATGTTCATGGGTATGCACATGGAGTGGAAGCCAGAGGTGGATATATGGCATCTTTCTTCTGTCATTCTGTCAACCTTTATTTTTAGAGACAAAATCTCTCAGTGAACCAAAAACTCACCAACTCAGATAGGCTACCTGACCAATGAGTTTCAGGATCCTGCCTGTCTCTGCCTTTCACAAGTGTATGCTACCATACCTGGCTTTTTTTTCCTCCAACATTTATTTATTCCTTCAAGTTACATCTCAATCACAGTCTCCTCCCTCCTCCTCTTCCCAGTCCCACCCTCCTACCCACTTCCCCCTCACCCTCCTATCTACTTTTTTTTTTATTTAAGGTGTATCTTCTCCCCAATAGCTCCCCCTTTTAGTACAATAAAAGGCTCTTTTTTTCTTATAACAATAAATATAATACAAAACAATAAGAACAGTTAGGCCACACTTATGAAAATTATAACTTATAACATACATCCCCAATGTCCAGTCCATATGTATTTGGCAACTGATAATAGTATTCTAGTATCTATCTATTTCAGTGTGTTTAAAGTTCTATACTTAACTCAGTTTCCATCCTAACTTGCATTACCAACTAAAAAACATCATCTTAGACCTAGAACATCCATTTAATTCCTAAACAACTTAAAATTTAACTGTGAAACTATACCTGTCTAGTCTTCAACCATATCAGAGACCTGAGAAGGATAAATATATCTGAGTGAACAGGAAATGCAGAGCCAGCAGCTTCCAAAACTAAGAAATGACATACAAATGGCTGCCTGGACAGTCCCCAATTTCTCTCTATAACATTGGAGCATCTATCTTTAGCATTTTGGGCCAGTATCTCTGACAGACATTAATTGTAAAGCAGGAATTATGAAGGACTTGCCTACCCTGTCTTGGTAGAGCTAGGCTGTCAACTCCCCTGCTTCCAAGTTTTGTTCTTTTCGGACAGCATTCTATCTACAGTTGAAGCAAGGGCTTTTTCTTGCCCAGGGACAAGCCTGCCACTAATGCAACCATCTCCCAATAGAGATTCTTTGATCCTCATCAACTACTTGGAGTAGAATGAGGGGTGCTGTCAGAACCTAACATGTCTCAATATCAAAAAATCTTAAGTTAAGAAAACATCTTTGGATGCCATATTCTAAAGATCTCTTGAGGTTTTTGAAGACCACTTATCTATCTCTGTATATTTGGATAAGCAAATGTTTCTTATCTCTTAGCAACTTGATTTCTGATTAGCTTAGAAAACATCTGTGATACACGACACTAGTACCTAACAAATGGCAAGTTTGAATGACTGTTAGTTTGCTTTTCTTAACTATCCTAAACAGTTTGTGACAGTTTCTATCAAAAGACCAAAACGTCACATTGCATTTTTTTGTGGCCTCAGGACTTATGTGGAATCTGAACTCTGGTACTCATGTTATGTGGCAGGGACTTCACTAACTAAACCATCTTTTTATCCTTCCCATGACATTTTAGTGTCTAAAAGCAGACTGGCCTACCAAGAGCTCTAACTGCCATTGCACAGCATTTGATGAGCTGAAGGGTACCTAGATGGTACCATTGATGTTGGTGATGATGAAAGAGTGATACCCTCCGTCACACATCCCCATAGGTGGCCCTTAGTGATGGTGGGAAGTATCCTGAGGTTGAAATCAATATCCTTGCTTACTCCTTTCGATTCCAGTACAAGCAGACACATTGCTTGTCTCTAATAGATTAGCAGTTGGACTGCATAGTAAACAGCAGAACTCCCCAAGTGGAAATTTCCTCCATTCAGAAAATACTTAGTGTGCACTATATGCACGGCTCTTTTTCTACATTGGAAATGTCACAGGGAGGAAACTGCATCTCTACCCTCCTAGATCCTGTTTTCCGTAAGAGAGATGGGATCCACAGTCATTACTGGGTGCAGATGTGGAGCAGCTGTTCCAGTAAGAAGGTGTCAGCCCCTCTGATTCATTAGAGTTTCTGGCATTCCTTCCAGATACTGGTGTGTCCTAAGCCTATTGACTTCTCCGTGAAAGAAATCTGACACCTGTGATATTTGACTCTGTGGCCCCTGAGCTTTGGTATTTAACAGTAGACCCCACTGGCTCTCTTCAGTGAGAAGGGCAGCAATTCAGGCCTCAAACCTATGTGGCCAGCTGGCGTTGGTGCTTACAGGAGAAAATGAGTTAGGGTTCTTCATCAGGACAGATATGTGAAGAGACAAATTTAGTCTACACAGGGAATACTGCAGGTCACAACTGAGGGATGTCAGAGGTACACAGGCTGGGGGAGGGAAAAGGCAGCTTTAATCAGAGAGAGTGATTATAGAATCAAATTAGCTTCTCATTTTCATTTGCAGAAGGAACATTCAATTCACTTAACACCACTCTACAGGCCTTTCCACTCTCAGCTGTACCCAAGGGAAAGGAAATTCTGGTATAATAGGACATTTGGACAGCAGCATATCTGAGAGAGAGTGAGGACATTCTAGAAGTGGGGACACCTAGGGAACAGGCTCTGCTCTGCCTCTAAGTAGTATGTGACCCTGGAAACATTGCCTTGTCCCTGAGGACCCTGGATTCATCTAATAAATATGAAAAGGACATTAAATCATTTAAAAAAAAAAACCTTTTTAAATCCAAAATACTGTGTTTGCTTTTTGATGTGAATAGATGGCCTTACTTTATTAAGCTAACAGATAAAGTGTGGGAATTATTCACCATATATCTTCAAATAAGAATTTGAGTCTTGGTATCAAGAAGGCCTGAATTTTAGTGGTGTTTCTACCTGCTTACTTTTGGCTACCTCCTAATCTTTCAAATATTCATTTTCTAAAACTAAGACAGTAATATTTGTTTATGGAATCACTTGTGAGTTAAATGGACTAATGTACTCAAAATATTCTCATCACATTTGGGACATAGTAAGACTCAGTAAATGTTTACCAGTTACTATCTGCCTATTGTGTTTACTATAAAGTTTTAGAATAAGTTGAATGTTTTATCTACATTTTAAAAATGTATGGTGGGGATAGGTTTCTTTTTAACAAATTGGTTGGATGACATGCCTGGAGAAGTTTAATGGTTGGAAGCTAAGTAATGGAGCAAGACTGAAATAGCTCCATGGAAATAAAGTGTTTAATGTGGGAATAAATGAAGTTGCCACCCAGAACTAACAGCCAGAGTTGTGGCTGGGCTGTAATTAATGAATACGATGGCCAAGATTTATAAGGATATTTTAAGGAGTAACTGCACTGCATGGAGTTCTGGGTTTTATGCCTAGGCTGAAGTAAGGTCAATGGGAAATCCATTAGACTGAGATTTAGTAATGAGAACGAAGCTTCCTGAGCATTGGGTCTTTTGTATGGTGTCCACCAGGGATGGTTTCCTTAGGGTAGGAGCTAGGGAGGTGTGGAAAAGAATGTTGGCTATTAAGAACAGAGAATGAGAAGGTATACCTCTAGTTCTGATGTGGAAAATAGAGAAAAGAAATGGTGAGCCCACATGTACCCAGAGTATCAGTTACAACTGCCTAAGCCTTGTGTACGTGCCACTACCAGGAGTCTGGCTACACTCAAGGTACCGGTGCTGGCCACCTGAGATGATGTATCGGCAAACCGTGAATTGCTTCAGGGGGAGACATCAACAGGGACATCCATCCTCAGCTCACAGTGCATCCAGGTGGCCTACTTGGAGCCCAAGTCCCTTATTTTCTTTGTAATTTTCTGGGTAACTCGTGTAGTTTCATCATCACAAATTAGCTGTGGCTTATCTAGTGTGACCAAGACTTCTATGGTGGTGTTTGATGATAAAAGGTCATAGGTAGGTTAGTTCCTCTTTGCCTTCTGTTCAGGGAAGGCCAAAAGATTACCCCGTGGCAGAAGTCTCCTTGTTCTTGACTTCCAGGTCCAGGAGTCAAAAGAGATGTTAACTTATTTTTGGGAATGTGATCTTCCATTTTCTCTTAGTCCATACTTAGACGTTGGTACCATATCAGCTTTGTTCACGTTGCTCTTTTTGCCTAGATGTTATCTTAGGATCTTAGCCTCAGAGTCCAGTCCTAGTCTTTCCATAACCTCAGCCATCGATAATCCTGGTGCACACTTTGTTCCTTTCACTCATGGCTTGATAATGGGATTGCCCCATTTCCCTTGCTTGTATTTTGTAGGTGAAGGACTCTCTCTCCATTTCATGGCTTACTCACTTTTCAGTTCAGCTGTTAGGTATTTTCAAGTTTCAAATAACAGCTCTTTAGCTTTGTGTTCTGGATGTGCTTTTGTTTTTGTTTTCTCAGTGATGACTTGATAGTGACCCTTATCTTTCCCCCAGACCTGAAGGTATACTCCTTGAATTTGTGTGAGATTTTAGGTGTTATTATTAATAATTGCAAAACAATTATCATTAATTGGGTACTAACTTTGTATAAGGTACTCTGTTGGATACTGTACATATTACTTCATTTTGTGCTAAATTATAAAATCACATCCTTAACAGACAAACTAAAGTCCAAAGAGTTTTGGATGCTGGCCTAAGGTCACACAATTAGTAGGCTTAACCATATCAACCAGAACCTGAAGCCTATCTTTTAATAATCACACCGTATTTTGAATTCAAGATCCAATTTGATTCCTTCAATAATCTTATAAGGTAGCTACCATTATCCATAAATTACAAATGAAGAAAAACAGGCCCAGAAAAGTTAGGTGACTTGCTTAAGGTAATCCAATTATAAAATAGAAAATTGGAGCATGAATACTGATATTTCAATTCTATGTTTAGCTCCTAACCCATCCGGGATGCCAAGGCTCCATGTGTTTTCCCCATTTTCCAAAACTTCCTATCTCTGACATCATACCTTTCAGTTCCGTTTCCTTGGCCTCATATTTCTCCTCCCGAGAGGCCTTTCCCAGCAAAAGTCATGAAGGATATGTGCTCTGGTTCTGGAGACAGGAAGATCTGAGTGAGTCCTATCTCAATCAGTTTTCTCTGAGGGACCAAGAAAAGAACTGTGCGGGTTTATTTTGCCATCATGTGTAAGGAAGAGATAATCCTTGTAAAACCAAGTTGTGTTCTGTTTGAAAACATAGGAAATTAATTGCATAATGAACCAGCCATTTACTTTGATGAATGGGTGTTTATTACATAGTCACTGAACACATACATAAGTTTTAGGTACCATTTGTTCAGACACAAATGAATGGAACACCACAGATAGTTACTGTTGCTGAGGGTTCAGAAATAGCTAAGCTTCAAACTCATCTTGTCAAATAATCAGTGATTCATTAGGGTAAGAATGAGTGAGACACTTGGGTTCAACCTATAGACCTTGCCTCAACATATATGGTAGAAACCAATAGCCAAAGACAATTGATGTCAACTTCTGATCTCCACATGCACATATGCACATACATCTTCACACACATATTTGCCCACACACGTGCATGAGTATACACACATACCGCACATATGTAGATGTTGAATAATAATAATTTTTCCTTTTGAGTTGTCTGCCAAATATTTTGAGGACAGCAGTTAATACAGAAATGCATGTTATATTAACAGTATCAAAGGACAAGGTGTCTGGTAGTTATCCTTCTTTTCCCAGTGCCTGGCATAGTACATGGCACATAGACATTGTCCACAGATAAGATGGAAGTGGATGAAAACAATTGTGAGATTATAAGAATCAGTGCATAAGATTTCCTTGGTTAGAGATGGGAAAAGTCAATGAGGAAAAAGTTGTGAAAATGAGGTGATATTTAAGTCTGTGGAGATGAGTAGGAATTTGTTTTGTAGAGAATGTTAAATTGAAAGAGAATATTCTAGATAGAGGAGATGTGGCATTCTAAATGAATAGGTCTCATGGGGACTGCAATTGGAAAGGAGTTGGGACAAGGGCCCTTCTAAAGGACCCTTAATGTTATACTATAGAGCTCAAGTTTGCTTTTCAAGTGATGAGAGCCACAAAATGTATTAAGAGGAATAGTGAAAGGATCAGGCTTGTGTTTAAAGAAGTGTGGGAGTAGAGGCAGGGCTCTGTGGGAGTGTGGACCAGGCGCAACTTCTTCACCTTGCTGTTGCTTCCATGGACATGCAGGAGACACTTTGAAAGATGAAGCATGATTGATGAAGATGCTGTATCCTGAGATGAAAATTTGGAATAAAGAGGAGTTGGAAGAGTGGGAATGAGGAGATTATGAATTTCAAATATGTCATGTTGAACTTGAGATGCCTTTGGGACATCCAGGTGGATGTACTTAGGAGACAAATATAGGACTGGATTTTTTGGAGAGAAGTGTGATCTAAGAGTTTATATTTAGAAATACCAGCATATAGGAATTTTATATTGTGAGAATGAGTTAAGTCACTTTTGGAGAGGCTTCAAGGGTCTGGAAAATGCCTTCTGGAGTTAACCATCTCATAGGCTGAGAAAAATAAGCACAGTATAGTTTCCTTTGTTCAAAAATGCCTTATCTGGACATGTTGAAAGAATTTATTTTTAACTCTTACTTAGTGGGATGGAAAGTCCTGAGATTGTTTTCACTTTAGGGGAAGTGTCTGATTGGTTGCTTCATACTAATAGCAGTAAAATCAGTTCACTTCAGAACCCTGGACAGAACCACAAGTGCATTCTCCCTGCAAGGAATTCCCACCATTGTAGTTAACAGTCATCAAGAGCATAAATGACTATAATGGCAGAAGGAAGACCCATTTACATTGAGAAATTAAACATGTAAGAATTTAAAGGGTGGAATAATTAGTGCTTTCTGAGGTCAGGAAATGTTTAATAGGGAAGGTCACCATGAAGGACAAATGCTGATTATCAACAAAAGTAGAGGTGAGAAAGGAAATGACAAAATCAGTAACAGAGGGGCTGAATTAGGTTTGGGGGTGAGTAGCACTGGGAAGCTAGTCTGTAAAGATGGGGTAAGGTCTTGAGTGCCAAGATGGAGGGATTGTAGTTTATTTCGCTGTTCCAGCAGCCCAAGCCCTCTTTCAGTGATATTTCCGAGGTCAATACGAGGCCTTCCCCAGTGTTAGAACAAATGTGTGTTAGAAAGACTGTGATCTTTTTCAAGGAGAAAGTTAATTGATTGGCATTACAGAGTCATCATCTATGGCCAAGCGCAAATTGAAAATCTACTTCTGAAGACAGATACTGTTTTGTTTAGAAAGGAGCCACAGCCCTGATTCCTACTCTCTAAGATCTAGATCTGAATTTTCTTAGCACACAATTCCCTAGAGGGGACTGCTTTTGCTTTTGCTCTGGGGTCGTTTGTTATCTTAAATATTGGCATCTTTGAGATAAGAGTTTTCTAAATCACATTTACAGAATGCTTGTAAACACTCCTCATGCTTAGAACAACTTTCTTCATTGACCTTGTGCCATTGATGTGCTCCAAGCTACTTCCGGGCTTTAAACTCCCCACAGCTTTGTCATGGAAACATCCTCCCAAGTCATAACTCTTCCCTCTGCCTGAGCATAGGCCTCAAAGGTTTATGTGGTGGCTGACAGAACCAGTCCGACAGGATTTCCAGTAAAACCCAAGCTGCCATAGGGATACAGTATTTCTTTTCCTAATTGCTCATAATTTCATCCTATTTCTTAGAACTGCAATTGAAGATGACATTACACTCCCTTTTATGTCAGTTGATAATGCATAATTCTCTCTGGGAACAACCAACGACTGTATTTACTAACACATTAAAAAACATCAATGAGTATTCAGGCCAGAGCCATTTTTGTTTTTTTGTTTTTTTTACACCAGCATTTCATTAGTGCATCGGATGGTGGAATGTTGAAAGGGGAGTTTACCCTTATAAAAACACTCCCACCCTTGCAGACAGAAGGTATGACTAAAGGGATGTGAATAAGCTGACGTGTCGTTTATTCCCTATATCATGCCTTACGGAGCCTTGAACTGACTCCAGAAAATCATAATATGTTCTTCCCTGCCTTGTCTTCACCTATGATCTTGAGAAGACTACACTCACCAGGTCCCTTAGGTTTTTGGCCCTTGCTTGGATTTGGCTCCTAGGATACACATCCAAAGACCAGAGGATATGGTGGAGGAGAAGCCGAGGCATCTCTTTCTTGATTTACTGCGCTGCGTCTGTGACTTAGTTCTCCCTTAGTGTGACCGTAACTGCCCCTGGACTCTGATAACATTCATGCCTCCACTTGTTCTGTAGTCCTGGCCCAGAAGGCTAATGGACTTCATCAGTGACTAAGCCCTGGGTACCTCAGTGTCCTCACTCATCCAGCTATTGGTAACAGTGTCATATAGGCTTTTGTGTGTAAGCCATTTGGGATGAATTCTATTGCCATCGGGGTTATGATGGAAACACCAGACACATCAATGCCCAAAGGCATTATTTGGCAGATGAGCTGTCTGTTCACCTTGGTGACAACCAACCTGGACCTTTCTTTTATGGCCATCAAGGGGCCCACTATGGAAATATCACTAGAAGTAATTAATTGCAGAAAATTGAGGCTCACTTCTTTTTTTTTTTTTTTTTTTTTTAAGAAGCCAGAATACTCTACTTTGAATGGAGGCACAATATATTGTAGATTTTATGTGCCTAGCTTATGGGAACATATAAGATAATGAAGTCTCAATGTGAATAATGTGTGCTCCAGTGGAAGAAAGGTCAGGAGAAGAAACATAGAAGATAAGCCTCATGTGAACTTGCAAGAGCTAGTTCCATTCTTAATTTTTCCATTGTGATACCTTGACAACACAGTGCATCTCAATGTTATCACTTTATAGGCTTGCTACAACCAATCATAAAATAGATCTTAATATATTGTATTAGTAGAAGTGAAGGTTAGATTTTGTTGTTGTTAATGTAAAAAACATATATAGTTTGGGCCAACCAATTTATTATTATTATTTTTTGCCTGAGACTATATTTGATGGGGCTCACTGGAATGCAGAACTGAGATGCGAATAGTCAATCTATTTTGATATTCAGTATCCTGTGTGCAGAGTGTACTCATATGTATATACAGGTTGGGTTCATATTATTTAGATTGGTTCAGGCCTAATTTACATTTTAGCAACATGATCGTGCCGAGTTAGATCAAAATATTTATGTGACTTTTCTTATTTCAGTTGGATCACCTAAAGGAAGGGGAACTGTTAGTCCATATTATTGATTATGATGCCACGCCCACCGCCCACCTGGCATCAGAGTCAGGTCCAGGAAGGAAATCTCAGTTGATACTTCTAACACCCAGGAAGAACCTTAAACTCAGCAAAAAGCCTTGAGAAGCTCTGTGCCTTAAAAAAAGAATGCTAGTCTGTCTTTTACAACTTTCTTTAAGTACTAATAACATTTACATTTGAGATATTTCTAGCAGAAGATGCTAAGCTTTATGCTTGATCTTTTATTAGTGATACATTTTTATGTAAGATGCATGCAAAGCTTGAGCCCCAAACCACAAGCCTTGCTCTCTCCTATCCCTGTATTTATGTTGATTTAAAAAAACAACACTCTTTGTCTATTCAAATCTTTGCTTTCTTAAACCTCTAACTCAGTATTACTGCTTTCATGCAGCTTTATCTGCCTCTGGGACTGATCACTAATGAACTCTAAAAATGTGTATTGTCTGCATGCTTTGTTGCTGGACATTTAATCACACACCACCTTGTAATATTTCCAAGCTTGTTTCCTGTTAAGATTATTGAGATTCTACTGTGATCATGTCCACTTACTGAAGCCTCAGGTCCAGTGTGAAACACAGACAGATGCCCAACAAATGTATATTGTAGTGATAAGTGCCTGCCATGGGCCAGGCAAGTGAGCCTGAGTTATGTAGTAAGAAATGAAAACATGCTCAAACCACTTTTGGTTTTTAAGCATTAAGATTTGGGGATATTGTATTGAAAGTCTCGGTTGGTGTTTTTCTGCGTCATAGAGAAGAGAGATGCTGTTCACAGATGTACTGTGATTTTTGTCTTTGTGAGTGAAATTCAGAAAATTATGCTGGAGCCTCTTCAAGTACATTTAGAAACACTCAGCTGTCAATCTTCTATTGGAAGGATGGATCATGCCTGTCTACTGTGTGAGTTTAAGAGGAAATGTACTCTATAGATAAACATTTTTTTTCTTCTGATGGTTGTTATTATTGTTTTTTGGGGGGGGGGCATAGAGCAAATATAAATAGATCAGCACCATCACAGGAAGCAGGAGTTCTTGGGGGGAGACACCTGGAGACTGGAGAAAAGCTTGTCAGGAAGTCCACGTGCATCCATCCAAGTCAGAAATCTGCAGTGCCTACTGGGATTTACATATTGTAGCTTACTCTGAGTCAGAGCACAGTTCAGCCTCCCAACTCCTCATTCCTCAGAGCAACATTCAGACCCTCATCAACTCCAGAGGGAAAATCCTGACCAGTCACTCCCAATAAGACCTGTCCACTTTCCCTTTGATTGAATAAAAATGTATTGAACATCTGCTATGTTCCAGGTATGAGAGAGAGGGAGAGAGCTTATTTTGGCCCCAGTAAAAAGATATATTGGGAAATATTAGGAAAACCACAGTGTGTGAAATCAGAGGTGAGATTTGGCTTGCTAGAGGTTTAGATTCGATTTGCTGTTTATTTTGTGCCATCATTTCTTGAGCATTTACTATGCAGCAGAGGCTGTGCTAAAGTTTTACACATATTATCTTGCTTTATTTGTATTGTATTCCTATTATCCTTATTTGTTGGTTCAACAAATATGTACTGAGCACCTATGATGGGCTGACGATAGTATAGGCTCAAGGAGTAGAACAATGTGAGTTATGTGTAAAACTGCTTTGTATGGACCTTATAATCTGGTACCTGCCATAAACAAGTGAAATCAATAAATAAAACTCAGCACAGTAGTTGAAGACACAGGAAAGAGTAAGGCAGAAGAAGAAGATTGGCTTGGATAACCTTAATAGAAGTTAGTCTTCGAATAGACCTGGAGGAAGTTAGGAAATGGGCCATGAATCTAAGGAAAAGAGAATTGCAAAGAGCAGAAGGTAAAAATCAGAGGTGCCTACCAAAGAAGAAGTAGGGAGAATACAGCACAGGGAGCCTTGGCTGCGAAGGCCTGGCGTGCCATTATAAGGAATCTGCATTTGGTAATGAGTGAGATGGGAAGCAATGGAAAGGTCCCAGCAGAAGTGACACATGATCCTACTCGGCCTGGCTGATGGCTTGATTGAGGGCATGCAGAGAAATGAATGCAAAAGTCCATATAGGCTATGCGGTTTGCACAAGAGTCCTAGCAGGAGACTTGAAGAAAAGAGGCTGTATTTAGGATGCATTTTATTTCCTGACATTTTCCCTTTTTGTTTTAAAATAACTGTAAATTATTAATATATTTCTAAATTAGAAAATAATTACAACATTTTCCCCTTTCTCTTTCTTCCCCCCCAGCACCTTCCATGTCTCCTCCCCAAACACTCTCTCATGCCCCTTCCATCTCATCTCTCTTAAATTGGTGCCTCTTTTTCATTTATTATTATTGTTACATGATAGAAAGATGATAGATAGATGCACAAATATATAAATACAACCTGCTGAGTCTGTTTTTGTTGTTCGTACATATATGATTTCAGGGCTGATACTTTGTATTGAATAACCAATTAGGGGGCTCATGCTTGTGAAAGGCTAATTCTCCTCCCGGTGGTCACTAGTTGCCTGTACTTCTCTGTCTAGGGGTGAGACTCCATGATGTTTTTCCCTCCTTACACTTTAGTATGACTATGGATATTGCTATTTTGGAAGTCTTATTTAGATAGTCACCTCTAGGAGACAGTCGCACCAGTTTTTCTGGTCTGGCTCTTACAATCTTTCTGCCTCCTCTTCACTGATGTTCCTTGACCTTAGGTGTAGTTTTTGTGTTGAAGACATATACCTTAGGCCTGGTTTCCCCATGATCTCTGCATTTTGTCCAGGTGTTGTTTTCTATGACAGTAACCATTTGGTGTAAAAAGAAGCTTGTTTGATGAGGGATAAGAGCTACACTTATCTGTGGGTATAAGGATAAATTTTAGACTGTAGTTAGAAATTATACTGGTCTAGTACAATGGCAGTAGTAGGTTTTCTTCTAGGATCTATGATCTCACTGGCCCTGAGAGTTGTTTAGGTTTCAAGGACCAGGCATGATTTCCCTCCTGGTGAATGGTCCTTAAGTTCAATTATGTAGCTGCTGGTTACTGTAAGATATGAGTGACACAATTGTACCTTTAGAGAGATCTTGCCATGCCGGTAAATGTTGCGGCTCATGGGCATCACAGATGAGCAGAACTAATTGATCGTTTCTCTCCCTTGGCAGCTAGCTTGCATAGTACGTTCTGTTACTCTGGAAGTTACATCACAGGAAGAAGGCTCCAGCTTAAGTCTAGCTAGAATAATCTGAATCCTGTACCCCAAATGTTCTGTGTCTTCAGCAATAGGGACTTATTTTCAACCTCTGTGAGGCAACCAAGTGCAGCAGCAATAGCCTATGTTGTTTTGGGAGTTACTTGAATTCCCCTGACCAACAACTTAAATGGAAGCTTCTCATGAGAACACAGTATCCTGTTTTCTCTGTTGGATAGTGGTGAGTTTTTGTTAGATATGTGGCTCTTCTGGAAAGCATTGTCAGCCCAAGTAACTTCATTTAGGATATGTATGTGTGTGTGTGTGTGTGTGTGTGTGTGTGTGTGTGTTTAATGAGACTTTATCAAACAACATTTATATTAATTGTTCTTACTTCTGTATTGACCTCAATACCCCTCCCAAAATAGAATCACCTCTCATATTTTGAAGGTAGAACCAATAAACTTTTTCTGTTAGATTAGATACTGGGTAAAATAAAATAATGATAATATTAAGGCTTTGTTTCCAAATTTATTAGCTGGTGGCATAGAAATATCAGTTAATGTGATTAGGAAAAAAGATAGAGGAGAAGATATTTGAAGGAAGAATTAGGAGTTTTTTCTTGATAATTTCATTTTCAGATGTTAGTGGGATATCCGAGTATATGTGTAGAATGAGCAATGTACAAATATGGGATTCAGGGATGAGCTTCTCATTAGAGATTCTCATTAAATTTAACATCACCAATACTTAGATATTGTCTCCAGCCATCATCCTGAGGAAGATCACCTGGGGGGCAAAGGAATTAAGGCTCACAGCAGTTAAATGATTTACCCAAGATGATTCATTGAGGAAATAACAGAGCAGGGACTCAAATCTTGGTCCATCTGACCAACACAGTATCCTGTTTTCTCTGTTGGATAATGGTGAGTAAGTTTTCTGGATTTAACTGACTGGAGAGTGGAGGGGGGAGGTTACAGAAGACCCCTGGAATCTATAAGAGGACAAAACTGAAAGGTCAGGATTTCTGCCCATTCTTTGTCTAATGTGCATCAGCACTAATGACTTATATATTTAAAAGCATATTGTGAACCTGGTTTCATCCCTCCCTGTATCTATTCGCTTACTACAGACTGTCCATTTTTGTCCATCACAGATTCATCAATTTCATTAGTTTATACCAGTGAGATGCTAGTAGACATGGCATGACCAAAGGATTGGGACATTCTCTAACTGATGGACTCTGCTTTCCATGGTCCTTTCACTGTTGTGAGAACATCAAACCTGGGCGAGAATGTTGTTTCCAGAAAAAAAGATGAGAAACATGTACATGAGAGCCCATTTCCATCATGAAACCTTGAAGAGATGGATTGATCCAAGTTTAACCAGGCAAATGAAGCCTACTGAGGTTGTCAGTGCCCACCCTGAAGCTCAGCCTGGGTTAGTGCTCCTCAAATACTTGCAAATAGGAGTTGCCTTAAGCTGCCATGTGTGGGAGAATGATTTGTTAAAATCCTTTTTGCAGTAACAGACTGATGCTAAATCCCAAAGGGTCCTTTTACAGATTTTGTGCCATGGGAGTCTCACAGCAATGTTGTGAGGTAGAAGTTGTTGGTCCCTTTTTGCCTCCGAGTTGAGCAGTCCCCCAAGCTGTTCTAAGGTGTCGCTCCTGTAGGTGAAAGCAAGAATGTAAGCTATGATCTGCTTCTGATGTAGTCTCCTGACCTCCTGAGTCTATCACTTCATCTTCTCTGCTACTCAAAGAACCAGATGTTTCAGAAGACCGTTTGCTCTCATAGGACCCTGAAGGCAGCAGTTTCCTGATCGGTTTAGAGATCCTGACTTACATAACCAATTCTTGATTATTTTATTGGCTCTTGGTAAGTATGCAGAAGCACATACACCCTCCCTGGGAAATCTAAGTACCACTGCTTTCCTCCTTTTTTTTTTTTGTGGGTTTTTTTTTAATTAAATACTTTATTTTTTTCTTCAAGTTACATCTCAGTAACAAACCCCTCCCTATTCCACCTTCCTATCCCGCCCTTCCACCCTCTTCCCTCCAGAAGTTTCCCCTTTCAGTCCAACAGCTGGTTCCTTCTCTTATAACAGTAAGTATTATACAAAACAATAGATATAAATATGCCACATTTATGAGAGTAAATTGGCCCAGTATACCTTCCCAATGTTCAGTTTATACCTATTTGGCCCCTGATTTTAACATTCTACTATCTAACCAACTCCATGAGTTTAAAGGTCTATATGTGACTCAACATTCATACT
>CAJQZJ010035392.1:1372392-1388352 GCA_907164525.1 Lophiomys imhausi | reverse complement strand
TTTAACCACAATTGAATAGATCTTTGTATATTGATACAAATTTAAAGATAATGCTTCCCAATGATATCATACCTAGAGATACTTAAAAATAAAATGTGAAGTTCTGACCTCTTGATACCAACCGTCTAAAACGGTCTAGGATAGTTAAAACAAACTCCTAGTCATGCAAATATGTCTCTTTGTTAGCTACTATGACAGTCTATCACAGATATTCTCTAAACTACCCAGTAATCAAGTTGCTAAGAGACAAGCAACATTTGCTTATCTAAATACAAGAGATGGATAGGGCATCTTCAAAAACCCCAAGAGATCTGCAGAATATGGCATTGAAAGATGTTATCTTAAATCAAGATTTTTTTTTTGATATCGAGACATATCAGCGCCTGACAGCACCCCCTATTCTACTCCAAGTAGAAGACAAGCATCGAAGAACCTCCACTGTAAGATGGTTGAATTAGTGCTTTCCTCCTTATGTAGATTAATCTGGTCAGGATAATGACAGGATTTAAAGGCCATTCCTGCTTTAACCCCGAAAAAGAAACTAGGTATAATGATAATCACTTGTAATCCTTCCACGCAAGTGCAGAAGCAGAAGGATCATGAGTTCAAAGTCAGCCTGGGCTATACAGCAAGTTCCTGGAAGAGAGATAAGGAATGGAGAGCAAGAGTTAAAGCAAGACAGAACTTGAGAGAGGGGAGAGGGAGAGAGGGAGAGGAAGAGAGAGAGAAGCTAGCTCATTCTGTTCTTCAAACCCTGTGCTTCAACTTTGTATGGCCTGTGGCCTCTGCCCATTCCACAAACTTTATATCAAAGTTCATAGCTGGCCTTTGTTTCCATACTGAATTCTAAGAAGCAGCTTGTGAGAAATGCACAGTGGTCTGGCCACCTCATGATCTATCATCTCTGACAATTAAAACTCTCTTTGAATTCCTGCCGTGGAGGGAGGGACTAAGGTATTGCTCACGGCAGCTGTTATTTCTATTTGATTTTTTTAATGGATGCTCCAAATCCAAGCCTCTAGATAAGTGGCAAAAGCTTGCTATTCTAAACAGGCAACAAAAAGGAAACAAGTTTTGGTGGCCTTGAGTGACAGTGCTGGCTGAGAGAGGCATCTCCATAGCCCTGAAGATACAACAGAGTTATTCTTCATCTTTCAATCTCTATTCCATTTTCTTTCTTGGGAAGCCTCCACCACACTTGGTGCTTTCCCACCACTGTGGCAGGCTTTCATGCATTCTTCAGCCATTCTAGCACATTAACATCCATTGTTACAAGATAAACAGATGAAAAATCCTTCCCTTTAGATTTTGTATTTAAGTAGGTAAAGAATGAATCCAAACCAGGAACATATTGGTGTCATAGACTTTACAGAGTGAGCCTGGAGGTGCCTATGGGACTTGGTGAAAAGATGCCATTTGAGCAGTGACCCTCAGGGTGCAAAGGTGAGCCACCAAATATCCAGGAGCACCCAGGACTTGCCTGCTGTACTTGCTAGGTAAGGTTGAACCATAGTGAATGAGGCTTAGAGAAAGTGGTAGAAGATAAGGCCAGGTAATTAATGGAAGGTTGAAACATCTAAGTCTTGTAGAACACTGTATGGAATGGAATGAGAAGCCAGAGGAGTGGCAGGATCTGATCTAACTAGATTATCTTACCTGATTTACATATATATGTATATGTATATATATATACTTTACCTGTACAATAGTCTGAAGTAGACAGGCTAAAAAACAAAAATTTATTTAAACTCAATTATATTCAAGAGGGAAGCTTTAGACATGTGGACAAGGATATTTGTGATGGAGGCAGGGTAAAGAATCAAGATTCTACAAACCGAACAAGGAACCTACATATTTTGGGTGGAGATCTAAAAGAATGAAGAATCTGGTTTACAGACCAGCAAAAGAGCACCCATCCTCGCTAACAGTCCGTTCCAGCATCTGCAAGTCCTCACAATTTTTTGAGCACTCTAGGAATTCCTGTTTCTTTTTTAATGTTTGTGTTTGTGTCTGTGTATGTGTGTGGTATGCAAGGTGTGTGGAACATGAATAATGCAGGGTCTGAGCACAGGTGTGGTGGACTTAGGGTGATAAAAGTGTTACCAATGAGCTGACTGGTGTCCTGGTATCATTTTAGTCTATTAGCTTGCAAATTGTGCATTGGTAAGACACAGTTCTTCTAGTGTTGGGAGGCCTGGGCTCTTGATTGACAAAGGCTTATTGCCTTGGTGGACAGACTCAGGGGCTTATTGTTTCAAGCTCTGAGAACTGAAGACTTACGGCTCCTGACTTCAGAAGCTGGAGACTTGTATCTTTAGGTGTTCTGGTTAGAGGCTTATTACTCAGAGCTTTGGTTGACAGTGGGCTAGCATTCTGCAGTAGTGAAAACTTCAGCTTCTAGCATCAGTGATCCATAGCAGGAGTCAGCAGCAGCCAGCACCAGCTAGAACAGTAGCACCAAGCCCTGGGAGTTAAGACGGTGGCCTTTAAAGGACTGGAGCTCCTTGGAAGTTTTCTGATGATAGACCCAAAGTTTGTAACCTTCAACTCCTCATAGCCCTCCACCTTCTGTCTCCATCATCCTTTATCATCTCCATCCCTTCTGTTCCATACCCTTGGTCAATCTCTGGAACCCCGAGGCTGCTTTCTTACTGTTACCGAAGATGCCACCAGTGGTGCTACTTTTGCCACAGTCATTTTCTCTCTCTGTGTGTTGCTGTCTTAGAGTACCCTACCCATGATAAAGATCACAAGAGGGCAAGAAAAGACCATTTGGGAAAAGCTTCACCGGAGCTCTTTCCTCGCTACCACATTTATTGGCTGCAGCCACCCATGAGCCTTTAGCAAGCACACATTCTACGTAAGGAGCACTGACTTCCCTTTAATTGAGGCATAATAATTAGAACATTAGCACATTAGAAGGGTGAGACAGCATGTTTAGCTTCTGCGATTAATTATGCGAGGATTGTAATAAGTTGTTAAGACATTAATTACGCTGGCATGTTTACTGCTTCAGGTTGCACTGGCAGTGCTTTTCATGGCAGGTTGTAACATGCCCCAGTCATCATGTGTCTGGGGATGTAGTCTTGACCCATGTGGGAGTGGGTTGGTACCACTCATGCATCTATGGGGAAGTACTACCCCAACTGCAGAGGCCTGAGTGCATGACTACTGCTTTGTTTCCTGCTCATATGGAGACTTGAGGTATAGAAGATTCTTTTGTCTTTTTGTGTATTTTAAGTGGGGCAAGACATTAAGCTCTGCAAGTTCAGTACTTTCTCCATATTAGCAGTCAGTGAATGTGCAAAACATATCACGGCTTGGGCAAACTCAGGCAGGCTTCTGTGACTTGGGCTCCCCATCAAGGCTAAGTCTCTGCTATGTGGGCAAGAGAGCTGTGTTGGAAGGAAAACCCTGAACAAGGAGGACAAGTAGTGGGACAGAAGTCTTTGGACAGAGGCTGGCAGAGAGGCCTCCTTCCTTTCTGTTATCCTATCACGGGGTATGTCCACCCATGTTGGAAAAGTGAGAACTGAGACCTGAGTGGTCAAAGTATCAGAGACACGTGACTGACTTAGGTGACAAGACTTCTGTTAAGGGAGAAAAACAGCTGAGGGAGCCTGAGTCTGCAGAAGACATTCGCTCATTGTTTCAGGCTCTGTGTAGAACCTTCCTTGGGATGGAATTGCCAGTCTCTTTTGAGAGGGGACACAAGAAAGAATTATGGCAAAGACAGAGGTGGGCAAGAACGGAGGAGGGCCAGGAGAGAGGAGGGCAAAGGAGAGGGAGGCAAAGGAGAGAGTGGGGCATGGAGGTCATGCAGAGGGGAGGAGGGCATAGAGGGAGGAGTATGGCATGGAGAGGGGAGGAGGGCATGGAGGGAGAAGGAGGGCATGGAGAGGGGAGGAGGGCATGGAGGGAGGAGGAGGCCTTAGAGGACGTACTGGAGAGAGACAGATAAGGAGAGAGGATCAAGGGAGTACTGGATACAATTTAGGGCCTAATTCTGAAAGGGCAATTATCACACCTCAGTATTTAGCTAAATCCAAATACTACCATCAGAATGCCTTTTAGGTTACAAGACTAAACACTACAGTTTATCTTGAAAGTGTGGTTGTCCCTAAGATATACTACTATCATAAATCTTAGGAGTCAAATTTTTAAATTTTAATGTTATAGGCAGAAACAATAACTTCCCTGCTCTGCTCACCAGTGACTTGACTGTTAGTCCAAGGATGATCATCACCCTAAAGATGTGCTCACACTCAGCAGAGGCTGATGGAGAAGCAGCCATTCCAGCCTATAAGAAATTAAATATGTGATCAGTGCCTTTCTTTAAGATGATTAAGTTTGATCATAAATGCTGGATTTCTTTTATAAAATCCTCAGCTATGCTTAGAGATCTCATCTCATCTCTCTGGCTCTGCCTTGAATTGCTATTTGCTTGGAAATACGCACTGGTAATGGCAAGAAGGAAGTGATGCTCTTCTTAACAACGTCTTAATAACACACCCAGGCTAACTCTCCGCTCATTTTCTTGTTTCCTGTATTTAGCAATTTTCAAGTTCTAAACAGTTTAGCTCAGAAAATGAACAGCTTTCACAATCACCAGTAATTTTGGTAACATTTTATTCCTGTGATAATAAATGCACATTTTGACTGTAATTAAGGTAGAATTTCAGCACATAAGATTTTCACTTCAAGGTCCTTATGGAATATGATTCTATATTTGAAAGTAAATGATCACATATTAACAACAAATTCGAATGACATGGCTTATTTATTTTACTAATCAGGTTCTCTGGCTAGAAAAGCTAGTGATACACTTGAATACCCCATCACTTATCGCCCATAAGGTCAGTGGCCCCAGAAATAATGTTGAAATGAGTCTTAGTTACCTGGCCTTCCAATAGCTACGGTTCAAGCCGAGTGATATATATTGGCCTGGAAGGAAGCTGAAAGCTGCTTTGGGCACATCCCAATCTTGTTTGTGGAGATGCAGCTGCAGCAACTTTTGAATGAGGTAAATTTCCATTGACAAAAGTTTGGGGTCAGTTTTGTTCAGGTTGTGTGTAGAAGATACCTTGTGTGCTAGGAACTGGCATACAGGCCATACAGAGTCATAGTAGAATCCAATCATAGTATCACCTCTGACCTGGTATCTTACCATATTGACCAGAAAGAGTAGAGAAGAGGATGGATGCTTATCCCTAACCAACCCTGGTGGGAATATGTTGACCTACTACTGGTAGATCAACAGGATTAAAAAATGATTGGAGAGAAGGTGTGCATTGAAGAGACCAGACAGAAAATCTCCCCACTGGGGCAAGGCCTGCAGTAAATGAAGGAGAATCTTCTTGCTTTGTGTCTCCTGCTTTCCCACTTGAAAGTTTCTTTTGTAGCAACTTTTAAGAATGCCTGTGTTATGTTTCCTCATCTATGTCCATAGCAGCCTTATTTGTAATAGCTAGAAACTGGAAACAACCCAGATCTCCCTCAACTGAGGAATGGATTAAAAAACTGTGGTACATCTACACAATGGAATACTACTCAGCTATCAGAAACAATGAAATAATAAAATTTGCAGCCAAATGGATGGAACTAGAGAAGCTCATCCTGAGTGAGCTAACCCAGACTCAGAAGGATGCACACGGCATCTATTCACTTACAGTCGGATTTTAGCTATATAGTACAGGATAACTATACTACAACCAATGCACCAAAGGGAACATGAACATACACTTTGTTTCCTGTCAATGAGACACTTTGCCCTAGTTGTGCTGCCTTGTTGGCCCCCAGTGTATGAGGAGGCTCGTGGCCCTCATATGACTGCTGAACTGGGGCGGGGGACTGATATGTAGGGACACTCCACTCCGGGGGAGTGGGATGAAAGGGATAGGGGTTAGAGGGTGGGAGGGTGGGACTGGGAGGGGTGGAAAGAGGACACTGTGATGGAGATGTAACCTGAAGTAATAAATAAACATAAAAAAAGAAAAAAAAGAATGCCTGTGTCTAAACTCTGAGTCTTTTTCAGTTTTTCTCAACCTGTTTACATTGTAGGCTTTTAGGGGTTGTCCTGTCAGATGGACCAGAGACCTCCAGACTGCAGATCAAGGGCTGAGGTCCAGGTGAGGACCTGATGGCTTTCAAATCCTTCAGAGGCCCCGCCCCACTTCCTTGTACCTTCTGGATGCTTCTTGTCCTCAGAGCAGTAAATGTAGCTCAGTTTGGTTATATCCCACTAGCCCGTCGCCCAAGCTCAGAAGGTGGAAGTCATCATTATTAAACTCATTTCAAGCTTCTACATATAACTGAGTATAGCAAGCATTAAAAATTAATGTGTCTAATAATAAAACCCCCAAACTAGTGCTGTTATGATTAATTGTAATTTATTGCAAACTGGTGGTATGCTAAGTACTTGGAAAAATATAAAGGTAAATACGAGCCATTGTTACGTAGCTGAGTGAGATGAACAATTTCCTCACTCCCGTTGTTGCTTGCATGTGATATGCAGTAGCTGAGCTCTCAGCTTCTGCCTGGTTATAGAGCAGATATTCCCCTTTAATGGTGGGGGAGCAAGAGTAAGAAGTCCTGAACCATGTAAAGCAGTGATGATAACTACTGGCTTCTGAGGTCCAGGAGGTTATCGTCTTCATGGCTGATAGCAAATAACGTTTGCTCATATTAGTTATCTTCTTAGGCATGCAGCAGTTTCTCTGCTAGGTAATAAGCCCCCTGAGATTTAGACTATTTTATTTCTCTCAGTGCCTATCACAGTGTCTTAATTTGGCTTATTCTTAGAGCATTTAAAGTGAAAGACTGCGTGTGCATTTATGTATACATGTCTTTTAGCTCCCACCAAGTGGTTCACTCTTTGACTCAAGACCAGTCTTATCTTTGTAGCCACTGCTGCAGTCTTCCATTGCTGCAATTACTTAGTTGATTAAATATTAAGTGATACTCACTTCTTTATAACCCAGACATTCTTACATATTGATTATATATGTAATTCTGTGTTTAATCTCATTCATTAATTCATTCACTTACTCACCAAATACTGATTTTTGCATTACATTCAGCAGTATCTCTAGCATCAGGGACACAAGAACAAACCATAGGGACAAACATGGGCCCTATTACAATGTGTTTTCTAATAAGAGAAATAATAATTAAGATATGAAAGGGCAAGATTCCTTCAGTCCATACTAAGGTCTGCTTGGTAAATTATGAGTAAAGGATGGGTGAAGAGAAGAGAGTACACGAGAGACATGGAGCATCCACCATATTGTGAGAAGGGCTGACAGTAGCTACAGGTATGTCAGCTCAACTTCTTCTAATTTATCTATTTGCTCATTTCATGATTCGCTTGCCATTTCCTGAGCCCATGAGTATGGAGTTCTGCTCTGAGAATGTGGAGATGAATATGATATCATCCTTGCCTTTGAAATATATAACCTGGTGAAGGAGAGGCCAAGATGGCCTTTAATTACAGTAGATTCTGATGAGCGTCTGTCTATGGAATCAGGGTTATGGCTTAGTTTGTTTCTGCCCAGCTCCTGGCCCAGGGTCCTCATAGAGCATTTTGGAATGATGTTGAATAGAATGGGTGATTGGAAGTCACAGATAGGGAGTGGAAACTGAGCTGGGACCGAGAGAGGGAGGAGTCACTGCACACTTGAGCAGCACAATGCTTTAAATAGGGTCAGCCCCCCTCAGGGGCTGTACAGCAACCTCGTTCTTCAGTTCTTCATTTGAATTTACTCTCTGCAGAATTAATTGCTGAAGTTTTCAGAAAGCAGCAGGGAAGTATTACTTGCCCAGAGATATTCTGATTTAGTGAGGTTTGTACTTATGACATATTTCTGAGAGAAACCAGATTTTATACCCATCCTATTTTTCATCCAGTCCATTAGGTTGCTTAATTTTCACACACACACACACACACACACACACTCGCACACACATGAATAAATGCATTTGGTTGTTTGACTGACTTGAAATCTAGAACCAAAGAAGAAAAGAAGAAAAAGGCTGTGCTCCCTGTCCCCTAAAAGAAGATGTGCCACAGGAATGTCAAAAGGCAGTTTAAAGGAGAAATGCAGGCTTCTGCGTGCCTCTTGGTTATTGCACATAAATCGTTTCCTTGCTTCAAAGATCTTGCTCTATGGGGACCAGCAAGTGACTGGCTGAATATCCTTGGTCCCTGTGCTGTGGAGTGAATTGAGTTCTTCCCCCTGAGTAGTGGGGTGATTGTGTCTAGAATACCAAACACAGGAGGTGGGCATTCATTAAGGCTAACGGCTGTAATTGGAGTTGCATTGCCTTTATTTCTTCCTTCCATTCTCTAGGCCCACGACTGTCAGAAGGCTCATTTTCACTGAAGCATCATAATTAATGCCAAGCCCAATGTGAAAGACAGATGAGGTTGAAGCCCAGAATAGCTCAGAACTACCCAAGGGTGCACATGTGGGGAGAAGGCCTGGGAAAGAGGAGGCTTGCATTGCATTTGACCTCCAACTGCTTTCCTTGCACAGAAGGAGCTTTGGGGTCAGCCCTGAGGTCTTCATTCAGACTGTTAGAATAAGTACTCTGAGATACTGAACTGTTCACAACAGGCTCTGGGAGTCTCAGGATCTCACATTACAAGTCTCAAATTGCCCACATTTCCTCTTTTCTTATTTGAAGGAGTAGGTTTTTCTTTCTTGTGAGGCTGATTTTTTTTTTTTGAGGGGTGTGGAGACTCAGGGACCTGGGAGGGTTAGTAGATATAATAATATCTGCAAAGCCTGTCAGAGTGCCTTAGAAAAAAATTCCAGGTATTTCTGTTATTGCTGCTGGCCTTCCAATTTCCCTGGAGTCAGAGAACCCATTTAAGTGATTACTTCATGGAGAGGCTGGCAGAAAAGTAGGATTAATCTAGTCCTTCACCTGGCAGCTCCCACACAGCGAAAGACCCTAGATGCCCTTACAATTGCTACCGTAGCCTCACACTTTCCTCTTGGTTCTGCTCAGTACACAATGAACCCAACACCTGATATCCATCTCCCAGGAAGACCAAATTCTATGCACCTTCCAGGAGGTGGCTTGCAGCACCTCTCACACACATGTACAAATATTTACATAATTCTGAAACACGGAAGAATGGAGAGAAGAGTAAGAGAAGGTTAATGAACCTATCACACATCAATTTTAGGTCACTGAGAGAGAAAACTGGAACTGAATAGCCTCAGCTTCCTAAACCAGACTTCCTTGAGGACACTTGTCTAAGTACAAAGACAAAATATCACTGACTTAATTTTCACACTGAGCCATTCCTTGAGAGAGGATACCTAAGTATCTATAGTTTTCTCCTTCTTAATAAAGGGAGGTACCAAAGGAATGCCCTGTGATGCTGAATGTAAAGAGAGAAAAGCTGATGGTTACTGGCAGGATTGGGGAATGATTGACAGGTTGTGGATGCTGTCTCATTAAGCATGTGGCTATAGAGTGCTTCCTTGGCTTGGCAACCCCTGGTTGCAAAGCCTCCTCTGGTACAGATAGGGAATGTTATCAAGGTTTTCACTACCAGACACAAAATCACACAGGCTCACAGATGCTCAGGCCACCTATTCTACACACCTATATACATTTATGCTATAGAACATGGATGCTTGGTTCCTGAGACTGTTTTCATGCCCTAGCATTTTTTTTTTCTTCTTTTCTTTGTGATTCTCCTCATTTGAACAGTGATCTACAGAGTGATTCGGTTGCTTCATTCTAGACTTCTTTGGACCATTTGGATAGTAATTATTATCCTTAAGCATTGAGACATTAATACACGTCTCAACCCTCATCTGAAAGCATCCCTTTGAAGTAGATTGCAATTAATACAGAAACCCACAACTGGTTGGCTTGCCAAGAATAAGAGACATCCATATCACATGTCCTTATCCCAAGGCTCAAGGTTCATCACAGAAGAGGGGGAAGAAATATTATAAGGTAGTGGATGTCTGCCACAAAACAGTATGTACTGAACATGACAGGGCAACTGCACACATGCACGCCATAGACATACACAAAATCAATACAGTCTAAATCCAAACATTGATGGTGGATGGGCTCATAAAGTCTCATTCCCAGCTGGGGAGCTGTTGGCAACTTATGGTTACTGGGGGAAGATGAATCAATTCCCAACAGGTTGCTGAGGGTCTACTAGCACTCCAGTTGATAGTCGTATATCCATGCACATACATACAGTGCTAAGTGGAATCAGTAGGCTTAAACACAGGGCATGTTTTAGTTACAGGGGGTGGAGAATCAATGGTGGGGTAGGTGGGAGAAGTAATGTCAAAGTCCTGCTAACATTTGTTAATTCACTTGAGCTGAAGTAATTGTGAATAGTCTAAACCAAATGTAGTCAATATAAACATCTCAGGGTTAGTAAGGGAGTGTCATTAGATATCTTGGGCTGTCCAGGTATGTGTAGCCAAGGTAGGAGATAGTGTTTAGCTCCCACAATGGCTGACATAACCTTTCTGAATCCGATCTCCTGGGTGGATAACTGATGGCCTAGTTGCTTCATTTCTTGAATGCTGTATCTGCACACAACCCAGTGTTTTAGATTTGAAGATGACAAGATGATGCTTTGGAGAACAGATGGTATCAATCTCCACATACTGAACCTTTGGAGATAGGTTAGACTGTAGAGCAGAGCATTGCTTCACTTCTCTCATAAGTCTTTTATGAGTTAGCACTCTTAACTATTACTTTTGTCCAGACTTTTTAAAATGTGAGGAGTAGAACAGTGTGTGAAAATCAACCGTTTTCAGCAACTGCAAATTTTATATAAATAGAAACCAGGTAAGATGTGGGAAGAGACAGGTATGATCTGCTAGCAGGCTAGTTGTGATGGGATTTGGGCACCAGGATAAAGTGTATAGAAAGACTCTCATTAAGGCTCAGATCCACTGTTCACCTAACTATAAGACCCTGGAGGAAGTCATGTCAGCTCTCTAGCCTCATTTTCTTACTCTTTCAGATGGGGATAAGATACAAATTTGTTTCTTATTTTTCTTTAGTTTTTCATTCATACCATCAAGCTAGCTCCTCTTGCAGCTCCCACCATAATCACACACTGACGTCTGAAAGAAAATGCAAGGCTTAACTATATTTCAGAGTCTAAGATGTGATCCACTAGAAGATGGTTTATTATTTTACATATCATCATTGCAGGAATGATAGTACCAAATAGATCAAAACACACTATTCATTATAAAATGTACCCAGAGTTATCTGACTGAGAAAATACAATATGTGAACATATTTTTTGTGATGCTTTTAAGAATGACTAAGGGTTTCACCATACCATCTCCTCTCTGCCAGGAGACTTTCCATGTGCTACATCTTAAATTGGGTCTTGAAGATTTGCTGTTTCTGCCCTATCTTTTGTGACTTCCTATTCTCCCATTCCCTGATTCTTTGGGTGTCTGTGCCTACAGACAGACTACAGCTCCTACTGTAGGACCCTGTCCAGCTCTTCGCAGCCCTGCCCCACTTTGCTAAATCTCTGGATACTTTTTTATTTAGGCCGCATACTATGCCAGCAGTTGTGGCTTCTGGGGCAAATTTCTGCCAGTGGAAACAGAGGCCTGGGAAAGATGTGAATATATTCTTTGTCAGGTTACCCAGTTATAGCCTACTCTGAAGCATGGATAATTTTTAGATGTAAGGTATCATAAAATGTAGCCAAGGATGGCCTCAAACTTAGCATATATTGAGGATGACTCTGAACTTCTGATTCTCTTGCCTCCACTTCCGAAGTCCTCGACTTACAAGGCTGCTCCATCACTCCTGGTTGTATATGATGTTGGGGATGGAATGCAATGCTTTGTGCATATTAGACATGGATCCTACTAGTGGAGCTACATCCCCAGCCCCAGACTCGAAGCAAAGGGACTTGATGTACCTGTCTAGGCAATTATCAGGTAGTTGCATAACTTTCTGAAATAGTGGCCAACATGAAGAAACACCTTTAGAAGTTTACTTCCCATTATCTCCTGTCTTTTTCCTTCTTCCTTCATTCTTTGGCTCTAGCATCATACTTCCTTAAACTATTAGAACCTAAGCCTTGCCTCAAACTCTGTTTTCCAGGGAGACAGGCTAATGTAACCACAGTCACATCATACCCAAGAAGATTAATCCTAGTTAATGGTGGGAGGGGTGGCTCTCAGAAGACAACCAAGCCCGTCCTTCTTGGAAGAGAAATGACCCTGCAACCTGGCTATTGACTATATCATCACTGGTGCCTGATTAGTACCTGCCCCGCTTCATTGGGCTATTACGAGAGTTAAGTCAGATAATGCATGTGAACATGCTTGGATAACAACAAAATAACCAGCAGTCATTAGACTTAACGACTGTTTGCCAGTTCCAGAACCTTACAATTAACTCACTCACTTGGCAAAAATGATTTAATGAGTACCTGCCTTGTGCCAGTCATGGTGCTGGCAAAGGTAATATAGTGGTTCCTTCCCTATGGAAGCTTTTCATCTATAGAAAGGGATAAGCAAGTAAGTGGTATGTGACAGCAAATATTTTAGAAAAACTAAGAGGGGAAACGAAGGAGTCAAAGCTGATGCAGACTGGGAAGCCCAGACACAGATTTTTTTTTTAATGTTTATTTATTACTTCAGGTTACATCTCCATCCCAGTGCCCTCTTTCTACCCCTCCCAGTCCCGCCCTCCCACCCTCTACCCCCTATCCCTTTAGGTAAAGTGCTCTATAAACTAGAACCTGAAGGAGGTAGCCGTTTGGAGGCAGACATGTGTGTAGGGTACAAAGAAAAGCATATCCAATGGGGACGACAAGAACGCCATGGGGTTATTCACCATGGCCTGGCTGGTAAAATCTGATTAATGGGGTACAGACTGTAGAAAGTTTGGACTTAATCATTAAGGCAATGAGGATCTCCTAAAATGTTTAGGAAAGTCTCTTGAATAATGATAGATGTGGAGAGAGGGACTAGGAAGATTGTATGGGAAGTAAGGACATTGTGATAGTATTGTACACTGCAGTATTTTTTTAATTGTTTCATTTAGTTTTGAGTTTTTCTTAATATGAATATTTTTTATAATGTAGTGTCTCATGAATGTCACAGGCTCCATGTATTTTCCATATAGCAGTCCTTGAAAGGACAGGCTAACATTTTCAAGGAAAGAACAGAAGAGGTCTTTGTGTATCTTGCCCCATACAATCATATGCTTTATGGATCTCACTTTTCTTCTGTCTGTGCTGTTAGTTCTCATTAAATGGTGGAGTATTAATGAATGCCAGGTCAGTAATGTGACTCACCAAGGGAGCCAATTACCCACATAGAGAGCACCACAGACTTCATCTTCATATTTGGCTGATCGCCTGAAGCCCGGAACTACTGGTTACAAAATACACATAGGGCTGTCAACTGGTTCACTCGCTCTTTTGCTTTCTGGTTTATTTACTCATGTGTTTATTGTTGTGTTTTTGTCAGCTCAGGCTGTGATTATAATAAAGCACCACAGATTTTCTACCTAGTCTCCTCAATGGAATGTGGGCCATTCTGGCCTGGCAACTCCCCCACCCCCAGCTCCACCTCCTTAAAACAAAGGAAAAATATCCATGGTTCCCAAGGCTATGATGGAGTTGAAAGTCGCAGTGGCCTCTGAATCTTTGGGGCATTTAGTGCTGCTGTTTTCCTCAGGGAATAGCACATGTTGGCAGCTGAATAGTTCCATGGTTCGGTGTAACAGAATCCAAGAAATCCAGTGGCCTTTCTGCATTGTATTAAGCTCTCTCTGTCCCCTGAGCTAAAGTGCGCAGGTCTACAATTTCACCTTTACTTCTGGCTTTCAATGAAATGGCTCAATAGATCTGTGAGCAACATCTATGAGTTTATCAAATGGTTCAGCTACATCTTAGTATTCTCTTTGGAACAAGATTTCTCCTGCTTTGTAATACGATTACGATTAGAATTTCACGAGTATTCAAGTGTTTGTTCCATTTTGCTTAACAATTTTATTTTAAAATTTAGCATTTTTTTTGAGAACTTCATACAAGAGTGCTATATTCACATCATGTCTTCCTCCTACTTAACCTCCTTCAAGTCTTTCCATGGTCTCCCAACTCCTTCTCAACTTCATGGCATCTTCTTTAATTATTATTGCTATGTGCACACACACACACACACACACACACATAAATAAATATAAATGTGACCTACTGGATCCGTTTAGTATTACTCATATGTGTATATGTTTAGGAATCCAATCCCACTTGGGACTGGATAAATTATCAGAGGCTTCTCTGGATTAGATGAACTTTCACCATCTTAACAGTCGTTAATTATCTAGAAGGGTCTTGCAAAGTTCCTTTAGTCATGATGAAATGTCAACTGTTGTCATTGCGCACATCTTGTTAAGGTGACTGAAAGTACTATAGAACCTGACAAGGGAGAAAAGCAATTGAAAATCCTACCCAACTATAGAATCTACAGACAGCAACAATGATAAACACAGAGATAAGTAGCAACGTGTAACTTAGTAGTAACCAACCGCCGCCTAATTGGATCTAAAGCCAGCTCCAATCTACCCACTATTTGTGGCTGGGAAGGTCATAGACCTTAGAGGAAAACCTACTAGTGCCACATTCCTAAAATAGTATAATTCCCAAGAGTGTTCTAAACTTCTAGACTTATATCCACAGATAAATGTAGCTCTTACACTTCATCAAAGACATTTTTTACATCACATGAAGATGATTACAGGAACCCATAGGGGTCAAAATACACAGAATAATTGATCGTGGGGTGCCAAGTTACCAACCGATACGTCTACACCACAGCTGCCACACCTAAGGCTCAGAAAACATATCAGAAGAGGGGGTGTAGAGACTGTCAGAGCTGGAGGACCATGATGACAGCTATGAGATAGCATCTTCTGTGTATGACAGGGAGCTGCACTCATGAAATATTAGCGATTCCCTTTTCAATTTGTCTTTCTCCTTACAATAAGTAATCAGGGAGAAGGAAGCTGTTCATTCAACACTTTGTTTTGAAAGCTGTTTGCCTTAATATCTCATTCCATTATTTGCTGGAAACCCTTGAAACAGTTCATCCAAGTTTTTTTCCCATTGTATTACAAAGCTCACCTTTTCTCTATTTGTCAATAGCATGACCTCACTTTAGTCTGAGACCACATGAAATTGTTTTTATCATTCATAATGTTAGCATATGCCACAAAACTCTTCCAATTTCTACTACTATCTAATTCCAAAGTAACATATATTTTGCCAGGTATTTGTGACAATAGGGTTCAACTTCTGCATACCCAAATGTGTCTTGGTTATCTCAGGCGGCCATGTCAGAACATCACAGATTTTGAGATTAAACAAATAATACTCATTCCCTCACATTCACAGAGACTCAAAAGTCTAAAATCAAGGGTCAAACTGATTTCCTTCCTGGTGGGGGTACCTTCCTGATTATAGACTGCTATGATGTCCCTCACATGTCCTTTTCTTAGTGCAAGAGGAGAAAGAGCAGACAAAACTCTTCATTGCCTCTTCTTAGAAGGGTATTAATGCTATTAAGCCCCAACACCATTAGTGTTATCTGACTCTAAAGACCTGCTCCATATAATTAGAGGTTCAGAACGCAAATTTCAAAAGGGAGACAAATGTTCAGTCCTTATTAATTACTTCTGTTGTCTCCCTCCCATCCTCTTACACCTTTCAACCATGAAAATAAACATTAACTTGAATATATTGAATATCTCCTATGCATAAGCTGTGTTGGTTAGAAGATGAATTAATACAAACTTTGCTTATGAGATCTAGTGAAAGGAAGAGAGAGATATAGAGAGAAACAGAGAGACAGAGAAACTGATAGAGATAGAGAGACAGAGAAGAAGAAGAAGAAGAAGAAGAAGAAGAAGAAGAAGAAGAAGAAG
>CAJQZJ010035392.1:1325786-1372382 GCA_907164525.1 Lophiomys imhausi | reverse complement strand
AAGAAGAAGAAGAAGAAGAAGAAGAAGAAGAAGAAGAAGAAGAAGAAAGTGAGTATGTGTGTGAGAGAGCGAGAGCGAGAGCGAGAGCGAGAGCGAGAGAGAGAGAGAGAGAGAGAGAGAGAGAGAGAAGGTGGGACATGCAAGATGTGAGTTCGGGAATAATTCAGGAAGCCCTGAGGGAAGACAGAGCAAATATAAATATTTAAAAAAACACACACACACCTCTATTTGGGTTGTTGGAGGTGGAATTGCCTGGTACCACCGAGAAAGAGAATCAGTTAGGGAGTATGTGCAGTGTTGGAGGGAGAAGTGGAGAGGGGTCAGTTACTGGAGAAAGTCAACAGGGAGGCCAGAAGGGATATATGAGGTGATCTTCAGACCTTTTCTGTGTTGATGAAGAGTGTTAAATTTACCCTGAAGATATCAAGAGACTCTGAAAGTTTTAAACAAGGTGTTGCTTGACATCTTTGAATTTCATAGAGTGTAATTTTAGAATGTGAAGTGCCCCCAGGCAATATTTAAATCAAGGGACAATTATGAAATTTTCTCTGTTTTTGTTTTTTCTCTTAGTGTTGGGGGTGAATAGCAGTACCAGCACTTACAGAAACTTGTCTATACAAGATACCCTCTGGGGTGGAAAAGGACTGCAAAACTCTCAACGTTTGGACGAAGTAAACTTTAATATACACAGTGTTCAAGGGAAGATGTTCACCTTATGTGGGAGACAGCAAACTGATAACTAAGGACTTACATAAATTTGATAATGAAATACCACTTCTTTTAACTACCTGTTTATTTACTATTTACTTTTCTTCCCTTAGTTGCCAACATCAAGACTACCAACTGTTTTAAAACACTGCTGCGAATTGAGTTTGAGGAGAGGCCCAGGTCCTTATGACAAAGAAAGTATGGCTTGTCAGGAGCTATGAATATTTGTGATGGAATATTTTTTTTTAATTTCCATCTGACCTTGAGCCAAAACCAAAGAATGACAGAGAAAATCATTGGTTTTGTTGTATTTTCCAGGAGATTTTCTACTTTGGATTTATAGGGTTGATTTAGCATCACTCAGAGATTCTTCATTTTCTACATGAAAATACATGCTATAGTATTAGTACTATATAGATAGGTACAATTCTAATGAATGACGTTTTCTCTCATCTTGTTCAGACAAAGACGTGCTGTTTGCTCATTTCTCCCTACCAGAATGGAGGAAGGACATTTCATTTGCATGCCACTTTCCTTTGCCAAAAGTCAGTAACCTCTGCTATTTTTAGCTCTTTTTGAAAGTCCATTAGTAACGCTCCTTTTGCTGGAGACCTCCCTTGCTTTGTACAGTGACATCAGTAACATGCTGGTTTGTACTGAGCTCTTATCAGCCTGTTGCTGCTGCTGTGTTCCATCCATTCATTTTCTTATGCATAAACTCTTCCTAAATTTTCCTTATTGGGAAAAAAATATTGACATGTATTCATTGCACAGAGTGATGGGTTTTCTTTCAACTCTGTCATGTATTTTAAGCACATGCCCCCCTGGCATATCCCTCTTATCTCCCTTCCTCTAAGTCTTTTTCCTTCCCTTTCTCTTCCTAAACTGTCTTCAGCCTCTTCTTAGCTTGGAAAAAAAATATTAACTCTTGTTCTTACTTGTGTTCTTTCCAAATATTACAGTTGTCCCTAGAATGTTAATTGCAAATAATGACCTCTATGCTTTGTAAACTTGGGATCTCACATTGGTGTAGTGGAGGGAGCACATCCCTGTTCTCTGGGACGCAGAACAAAAGGGGTTAACGATGTGAGGTGCCAGCAGAGTGACTCACACACCATAGTGTATGCTGCACTCAAAAGACATATCCTTCTGGTCAACAGAGGGTGATTGCCTGACTTTAAACCCTGTCAGATGATAAAGAACAACTTGCAGTCAGAATGTCTTAATAGTTTACTCATTAAACACTTAAGAGAAAACTTAAAACTTACTGAATAAAAGAATGGGTAGTTTTAATTTTATTTGTTTATCACTTGAATTTTGGGGCCCACTCTGTTAGATCAGAAAGGAAACAGAGCGATGCCAGCACTCTCAGTACTCCATTTTTGGTTAAGAAGTGTGTCTATATGCATACATATGCATACATACAACACATATTCAGGCATAAATAGTCAAGTCCTGTTCTTATATTGAAAAAATACAACTACATTTTGTCAGACATAATAGATTTTAGCTTCAAGTTTTAGCTGAGGCTATTTAATATGTAAGACAGGAATAGCCACAGATGATTAGGCATTCAAATAATGAGAGGTTTCCCAGATAGTACAGAAACTATTTCTCATAGAGTCATGCAACACTTACAACCAAATGAAACTACTCTCTTTTGGAGCAGGAATAACCACTGGTGAGTTACAGATAGTCACATGACCAATTAGTCTGCGTTGCAAATATTTGTGCACTGGCTATTAGGAGATAGAACTAGAAATAGAAAAATGAAGGCAGTAGAAGATACCTAACGCATGCATAACTGCTTGTGGATCTCCCTTGGGGATCAGGGGAGTCCAGTCTTAGCAACCTTAGGAATGTTAGCTAATGCTGACTCTATTATTTCATTCAAAGCATATGAAAAATATCCATGCTTATTTACCTACACACAGATGTTATGAAGATAACATTTTCTGAAGATATACTAATTTTAAAAATCTGGAGGCTAGTGAGATGCCTAACACTGAGGAGGAACTTACCATCATGCCTGGTAACAACAATGCCTGGGTTTTATGCTTGGGACCCACATGATAGAAGGAGACAACTGACTCTCACAAGCTGTCCTGTGACCTCCAAACAAGCATCTTAGACTACATGAACCTCTCCTTACTCCCCATACCTCCCTTATATACACAAAAACAGAGAGAAAATAAATTTAAGAATGAAAGATATTTTTAAAAATAACAATGGTTATTTTCCTTATCTAGTATCTATAGCCTTAATTCTCTCCTTTTGTGAAGCAGAATTTACAACATGAGAGATTTAGAAAATTCAAGTATGAGTGTTAATGAGCTTTGACAAACATAAACCATCACAATCAAAATACAGGACATTTCATCACTCAGAAAAACCTCTCCGGCCAAATCTAGACAAAACTCAGTGATGGTGTTTTTCTAGCCACATCCTAGTCTTGAGCATTCTTGCATATCGTAAAAATGGAAGTTTATAGTAGGCAGTATTTTCTTTCTTAAGCTAATGTCTTAATATTGTTTTCAAATTAATATGCATTTGATTTTAACTGTATTGATAAAGTATTTAATTAAATGGACACATTGCACTATATTTCTTTCTTGTATTGCTGTTGAACAGTCAAACTTCTCCCTAATTTTTTGTGATGAATAAAGCTATTCAAAGCATACTTAGGATATTCTTTGTGTGTGTGTGTATGTGTGTGTATTTTTGTTGCTCTGATATGGGTGGGAATGGAAATGTTGTTCATGAGGTAGGTGTGTATTTGCATTTGTAAGGAGCTGTCAAATAATGCCTTGTTGAAGTGAGGAATTATTGTACTCTCCTACAGTACTGATGCACGGGAATTGAGCTGCACCATGCTCTCAGCAATATTTGATGGTCTCTGTCTTTTTAATTTTAGTTTTTTCAATTGATTTGAAATAAGGAATTATATCTAGACACATTTAACTACTAAATTATTTTGAAAACATATTTGTATATACTTATTTAATATATATATTTTATACTATGTACTTATATTTTTGGTGAAATGACTGCTCAAGTCTATCATTCACTTTGTTATTGGGTCATTTGTCATTTTATTGTCAGTTTATGGAAGTTATTTATATATTCTACATACAAATTCTTACTCATATATATGTACCATAAATTTTCCATCAGATTGTGGCACATTTTCGTTTTCTTAACCTTCTTAGTATACAGCTCTGAATATGTTCTAATAATTTATTATATATTCTCTAAGGAATCTTAGGCAGTTCTAAGTAAATATAGGTGACATTCTCCTATATTTACTTCTAGGGATTTCCTGGCATGCATATTAGCATATATTAGCACAAACATATATATATATATATATATAATCATTCTTTTTTTTTCCAATGGGAGGAATGATTTATTTTGGATCATAGTTTAGGGGATACAGTTAATCATCGTGAGAAAGCACGTCATCAGGTAGCTTCATGGCAGCAGGAGTGTGTGACTAGGCTCCTCACTGCTTCTTTATGCCTTGGCAAAACAGGGAACACCAAGACTGGGGCCAGAAGATGAACTGGCCTTATATTTCTTAAAGCCCAAGCCTAGTGACCAACTTTCTCACCTCTCAAATGTGCCACAACCTCATAAAACAGTACTACCAGATGGAGAACAAACATCCAAGTATTAACTTGGTGGTGTATTTTCACATTCTGACTGTTATGTTTCACCCCTGACCCTACTGGGTCATGGCATTTTATAATGTGAAAACATAGTCAGTTCAACTTTGGAAGTCCTCATAATTTTACATTTCTACCACTATTCAATAGTGAAAAGTCTAAAGTCTTTTGAGATTTGCAGCAATTTCTTACCTGTAAGCATATGAGAAATAGAAAGAAAGAAAGAAAGGAAGGAAGGAAGGAAGGAAGGAAGGAAGGAAGGAAGGAAGAAAGGAAGGAAGAAACTAACTAACTAACAAAAAACTGAGAACCCAAAAGAAGCCCAAGTTATAGGTACTGGAGACATGGCTCAGTAGTTAGGCATGTAAATTGCATTCATAGATGACCCGACTTTGTTTGTTTGTTGTTTGTTTGTTTATTACTTCAAGTTACATCTCCATCACAGTCCCCTCTCTCTACCCCTCCCAGTCTCACCCTCCCTCTTTCTCCCCTCTCTCCCACCTATTCTACTCCTCTGGAGTGGGTTGCCCCTACATATCAGCCCCCCCTCAGTTCAACAGTCATATGAGTGTTAAGAGCTTCCTCTTGCACTGGGGGTATATGGCAACTCTATTAGGGCAAAGTGTTCCACTAACAAGTAACAAGGTCTATGTTCCTGTTCCTGTTAGTGTGTTGGTTGTAAGATAGTTATCCTGTACTACATGTCTAAAATCCAATTATAAGGGAATAGATGCCATGTGCATCTTTCTGAGTCTGGGTTAGCTCACTCAGGATGAACTTCTAGTTCCATCCATTTGGCTGCAAATTATATGATTTCCTTGTTTCTGATAACTGAGTAGTATTCCATTGTGTAAATGTACCACAATTTTTAAAAACCATTCATCAGTTAAGGGACATCTGGGTTGTTTCCAGTTTCTAGCTATTACAAATAAGGCTGCTATGAACATAGATGAGAATATACCTTTGTGGTTTGGCGACAAATTGTTTGGGTGGATACACAGAAGTGGTATGGCTGGGTCTTGAGGTAGAGCTATTCCAAGTTTTCTAAGATATCGCCAGACTGATTTCCATAGTGGTTGTACAAGTTTGTACTCCCACCAGCAATGGAGGAGGGTTCCCCTTTCTTCACAACCTTGCCAGCATGTGCTGTCATTTGAGTTTTTTATCTTAGCCTTTCTGACAGGTGTGAGATGGAATCTCAGAGTTGTCTTGAGTTTCATTTCTCTGATGATTAAAGATGTTGAGCATTTCTTCAACTGTCTCACCGTCATTAGAGATTCCTCCTTTGTGAATTCTCTGTTTAGCTCTGTTTCCCATTTTTTTTGGCTGGATTATTTGGTTTCTTGGTGTTTAATTTATTGAGTTCATTATAAATTTTGGATATTAGCCCTCTGTCAGAAGTGGGGATGGTAAAGATCTTTCCTCAATCTATAGGTTGTTCTAGTGACAGTGTCCTTTGCTATACAGAGGCTTTTCAGCTTCATGAGGTCCCATTTGTTGATTGTTGGTCTTACAGCCTGTGCTATTGGTGTTCTGTTCAGGAAGTTGTCACCTGTGCCAATGAGTTCAAGGCTTTTCCCCACTTTCTCTTCTATTAGATTTAGTATGTCGAGCTTTATGTTAAGGTCTTTGATCCACTTGGACTTAAGTTTTGGGCAAGGTGATAAGTATGGGTTGACATCCATTTAGACCAGCACCATTTGTTGAAGATGCTGTCTTTTTTCCATTGTACAGTTTTGGATCCTTTCTCAAAAAATTAAGTGACCATAGGTGTGTGGGTTCATTTCTGGGTCTTCAGTTTGATTCCATTGATCCACTGGTCTGTTTCTATACCAGTACCATGCTGTTTTTATTACTATTATTCTGTAGTATAGCTTGAAATCTGGGATGGTGGTACCTCCAGATGTATTTTTATTATATAGGATTGATTTAGCTATTCTGGTTTTTTTTGTTATTCCATATGAAGTTGAGAGGTTTTTTTTCCAGGTCTATAAAGAATTGTGTTGCTATTTTGATAGGAATTGCACTGAATCTGTATATTGCCTTTGGCAGGATGGCCATTTTTATTATGTTGATCCTTCCTATCCATGAACATGGGAGATCTTTCCATCTTCTGATGGCATCTTCAATTTCTTTCTTCTAGGACTTGACGTTCTTGTCACATAGGTCTTTCACTTGCTTGGTTAGAGTTACCCCCAGGTATTTTATATTGTTTGTGGCTATTGTGAAGGGTGTTGTTCCCCTAAGTTCTTTCTCAGTCCATTTATCTTTTCTATTAAGAAGGGCTTCTGATTTTTTTCAATTAATTTTGTATCCAGCCACCTTGCTGAAGGTGTTTATCAGCTGTAAGAGATCTCTGGTGGAATTTTTGGGGTCACTTATGTATACTATCATATTGTCTGCAAATAGGGATAATTTGACTTCTTTGTTTCCAATTTGTATCCCCTTGATCTTCTTTTGCTCTCTTATTGCTCTAGCAAGAACTTCAAGTATTATGTTGAAGAGATATGGAGAAAGTTGACATCCTTGTCTTGTCCCTGAGTTTAGAGGAAATGCTTCAAGTTTCTCTCCATTTAATTTGATGTTGTCTACTGGCTTTCTGTATATCGCCTTTATTATTTCTAGGTATGGTCCTTGTGTGCCCGTTCTCTCCAGGACTTTTAGCACAAATCAGTGTTGGATTGTGTCAAATGCTTTTTTAGCATCTAGTGAGATAATTATGTAGTTTTTTTCATTCCGCTTGTTTATATGGTGAATTACGATGATGGATTTTCATATGTTAAACCACCCCTGCATTCCTGGGATGAAGCCTACTTGATCATGGTGTATGATACTTTTGATATATTCTTGGATTCAGTTTGCCAGTATTTTATTAAGTATTTTTGCATCTATGTTCATGAGGGAAATTGGCCTGAAGTTCTCTTTCTTTGTCGGGTCTTTGTGTGGTTTAGGAATCAGGTTGAAGGTGGCCTGATAGAATGTTTGACGGTGTTCCTTCTGATTCTATTTTGTGGAAGAATTTGAAGAGTATTGGTATTAGCTCTTCTTTGAAGGTCTGGTAGAATTCTGGTAAAATTGTATATTTGAAATTTTGAGTACATTATAATGGAGCTTTCTTCTGGTCATGCCTATTTAGGATCTTATCAGTCTCCTGTACAAATATATCTTCATCTTTTTTAAAGAATTGGAAGTTTTCTGTTATTATTTCACATAATATATTTTCTAAGGTATTATATGTTTTCTCCACATCTTTGAATATTCAAAAAAGTGTAGATATTTGTTGAAGTCCTTGAATGCTTTCCCCTTGTCTAATCTTTTTATTCTCCTTTTTGTTTGACTTGGATATTTTAAAAACTCGTCTTCAGTTTGAAATATTCCTTTTACTAGATCTAATCTTTATTGACATTTGGCATTGTATTTTTGTTTAATATTCTGTTGTTTTCATATATAAGATTTCTATACAGTTGTTTTTCAAATTTTTCTGTATTTTGCTTCTTGTCTCATTCAAACCCTGAACAGTCTTCTTAATTCTGCTTAACAGCTTAGTTGTATTCTAAGACTACACTGAGCTTATTATAACAATTCAGTAAATTATCAAACATTGCATCTATATCCATTTCTTTGGTATCTGTTGGTTGAGAATTATTGAATGCCTTAGGGGGGGTATAATATAATTACTCTTCAACAATTTTAGTGCATGATTTTTGTGGTATATAAGCTGTATAGCAATAAAACAACTAAAAATATCTTTGAGGTAAACATAACGGAAGTGTCCAAGACCTCCATACTGGATTCTATATAACATTCCTGAGAGAAATTAGAGGAGAGCACAGAATACTAATCAACACATGTGCTATGCTACAGAATGAAAGCTACAAATTAAATGATCATATCAATAGCTATTAAAAGCATTTGATAGAATTTAACAACCTTTCAGGATGAAAGAAAAAGAAAACCTTTGAGAAATTGAGAACATGAAGAATATTATGCTTTCTGTATCACAAAATGTCTTAGTTTCTGTTACTATTAACTATCACTATTAACTGTTAACTATTAGTTACTGTTATTAGATACTATTGCTGTGCTGAGACACTATAACCAATGTAACTATTATTTAAAAAGCATTTAACTTGGGTTTGCTTATAGTTTCAGCCATTGTGGCAACACACAAGTAGGCATGGCACTGAAGTACTAGCCTTGAGTATAATAACATCCTAATCTGTGGGCATCAGGGAGGGAGGGAGGAAGAGAAGAAGGGAGAAAGACACAGAGAGAGAGAGAGACAGAGAGACAGAGAGAGGTGGAGACAGACAGACAGACAGACACACACACACACACAAACACACACACACACACACACACACACACACACACACACACACACACAGATAATCTAGACTTCGCATGGAGTTTTGAAACTTCAAAGCCCACTCCCAGTGACACATTTCCTTCAGCAAGACCTCACATCCTAATCCTTCCCAAACAACTGAAACATTTCCATTAACTGGGAGCTAAGCATTCAGGTATATGAGCCTAAGGAGGCTATTTTCCTTTAGACTACAGCATGAGGTGATCAGCTAAAGGGTGTCCCTAGACACAAAGTCCATGCAGATTGGAATTCCAGACTCCAGAACTGGGAGCTAAACAACCTTCTTTATTTCAAAGAAAAAAGTTTCTGGTATTTCATTATAGCAATTAAAAGTCAACTAATACTAAAAATATGCAAGTAACAAGAACTCCATAGACATTGTTTATGAGAAGTATTAAGAGTTAAAATATCTTGTCAATACCTTAAAAATCTAAACATAAATTTACACATAATCCAGCAATTCAGTTGCTGGGATTTTTCCAAAGCAAATAAAGATATTTGTGTAAATATTTGTTTAGGAATGTTAGTAGAAGTAATATTCATAATAACCAAACACAATATGTCTATAGATAACATGTCATGATGGAGCCATGCAATGGCACTCTTTCAGCAATCAAACATATTAGCAATGAATACTACAGGATTTTGGCATGCCAAAAATAAAATAAGAAATAAAGCAGCTTGCAAAGGTTACCTACTGTTTGATTATGTTATATTAAGTGTGTAGAAAAATGAATACATAAGGTATAAAGGAGATTGACTATTCCACCAGATAGGAGGATGGAAGGGATTAACTGGAAATGAACATCAGTGAAGCCTACTGAGTAATGAAAATGTTCTAAAACTAGAGAGAGTGGATGGTTGTGGAAAACTAAAATTTTACTAAAATATAAAAGGAATTTACATTTTATACAAAATTTACAAGTAATTACTAAATTTTAAAAGAAAGCTTGCAGATATTTTCTTTGAATCTTACTGGCCACAGCTTAAATTTGGGAGAATTGGAATCTTAAAATATAAACTCTTCCAATTCATAAGTAATACAACCAGACTTCCATATTCATGGACTCATGTATTCATGCATGAACAGATTCAACCAACTGTGGCTTAAAAATATTTTCTAAAATCCCATCTGTACAAAACATGGACTGACTTCTTTTTTGTCATTATGCCTTGAACAATATCACTATTTCCATAGTATTCACATTGTAGGAGATGTAAGGGACCTAAAAGTGACTTAAAGTATACAGGAGATTGACTATATGTTCAGTGATTCTTTGTACTAGGGACTTTCAGGGGACTAAGTCATTCTGGAGATAATCTTAGTGTCTAAACTGTATTGTCTGGATGTGTCACGGTTCCTATAGAAGAGGATAACTATGATTGTATCCCACACAGAAACAAACTTACCTAAAGCAGTAGGAGTTTTTTTTTTTTTTCAATTTGTTTTTCTTTGTAACTTGATTGAATGGTTCTTAAGGATGAATTTTGTAGATAGCAAGGTCATGCTACAGTGTCAAAAGTTCACCAAACATGGTAGGCTCTAAATAACAGCTATATCTATTTCATCCAGGCTTCAGGTTATTTGAAGGCAAGCACCGAAAGCCTTTTTTCCTATAGCAAGACTTTGTATGTGAGCGTTTATCTATTCTATTGACTGGTGTTACAAGTCAACAAACCATGCACACCTGCGGCTGTGTGACTCCTATCCAGGGGTCTTATTCCTCCTTTCAAGGATACATGTTACTGTTTTGAACTCAACAGAAGGCTTAAGACTTTAAGGGTTTTTGCTTTCAGCTCTTATTGTCTTCAATATCCCACCAGGCCTATGCTCACAGATATTCTCTTGGTGTAGACTTACCTTGTACTAGCAACAAATGGCTACTTCTAGCACCCAATATAAAGTCTAAACTATTTTGGGGGGTACCTTGGGTTTTCTTCCATTTATTTCAGATAACAACAGCTTCCCCCGAGCCTATGTATCTGGTGTTTCCCCTCACTTTTCCTTCTGCATAGCTATTATAAATATGTACTTGCAGGAATTAAGTTTTGAAGCAGTCATGAGATTTTATTTAGCTCTTCTATCCAACTTTAGATGTCAGCAGAAACTCCTCGCCTGGGCCTAAGAGGAGACTTTTCTACTGATCTCACTTTTTCTTATACATACTCAAGAAGACTCCATATGGAAGACTTGAGGGTAGAAGCAAACTCCTCTTGAAGTTTAGATCTTTAGTGATAACAGGTTGCACTTGAACTTAAAAGCATTATAAATTCAGCCATTTTTTCTTATCCTTTATTAACCAATTTCTACTGCTACTTCTCCATCAGCCTTGTGAATATTTTTGCTGGGTATAGAATTCCCTGCACACAGAGTTTCTTTCCCTATTTTAAATATATCACAGATGTTCTTTCCCATATTGTTTCTGACAAGAAGTCTGTTGTTACTATGCATTCCTCTTCCCAACATAATGTGCCTTATTGTAGTTTTCTTTATGATTCTTATGCTTGGGTTTATTGAGTTTCTTGGATCTGAGAATGTATAGATTTCATCAAATAGGAAACATATATGCTATTTCTTTTTGTCTTTTCTTCTATGTTTATATTTAGTTGATTTCTATTGTTCTGCCTTCAAAGTTACTAATCTTTTCTTCTATAGAATTGAATCTGCTTTTAATCCTATCAAATGGACTTTTCATCTCACATATTGTAGTTTATTTCTATCAAATCAATTTGGAGTTTATAATGTTTTCCTTGCTCTATTTGACATTTGCAATCTCTCTGCTACTTCCTTGGGCAAATGGAATATAGTTATAATAACTTTTAATGCCATTTTCCATTTAGCTTATTATTCATATCATTTATACATCAGTTTCCTTTGATTAGATTTTCTCTTTGTTATGGACTTTATTCTTCAATTTATTGACATGTCTTCCATTTTTTTTGTTGTTGTTGTTGTATGACAAGCACTTTTCCTTTTAGTGTGTTAGAGTGCTGGATATTTTGATATTCATACAAATATTTTTAAGCTTTGTTCTGGGAAACTGTTATTTGAAAACCATTTGATCTATTTGAAACATCCTTTTGAACTTTATTAGGCAGAACTATAGTAGTGTTAATGTGGAGATGGCTCTTCTCCAGCACTGTAGCAATATTCCTCTATACCATGCACTTTTCTACTCTGGAGAAAAAGCACACGGACTTGCAACATTTCCCTTTGTTTCTCCTGGTTTCTCTTTCCCCATTCTTGGGAGATTTCTTTTCACGTGTCCTGTCCTCAGTGCTTAACTGAGGATTCGAGATGGACTGTCAGTTCCATAGTGTTCTCTTTCAGGTGACTTTTTTCCTCTTTAAAGAATTGGCACTAACACAGTTCACACTAGCCTTCCTAGTTTCATATCCATATGAACTCAAGAAAATAACTGGTCTCTGTTAGTTACCACTCCTCTGCTCTGTGTCCTAGAAAAATATCTTCAGAGACAGTTCTTCCCTTCATAACTCACTATATTGTTCTATTTGATATCTCATGCTTTGAAACCCTTGGTTTTATGTATTTTATGCTTTTATTGTACTTTTCATTTGTTTCAGGTGAAAAGGTGAATCTCACCCTTGTTACATAATGACACAACAGCAGCAGTTTACTGTAATTTCACCTGCACAGAAATGTTTAAACTATTGTAATATATTCTCATATAGACTATCACTGATTTCCACCAAGTGCTCATGTCTTACTTATTCTGTATTTCTCTCTCTCTCTCTTCTCTGAATTCCTTTTCCTGGGAATTTTTTGCTAATAAAATTAAGATATCATGCCACTCTATGCTTAACTACATTAGTGTGTATATCCTAAGTACAAGGACATTTCTTGCATAAGCTTATTAGACTTATAAAACTGGGAAATTTTATATTAATATAATTCTGTCATCTTATCCTTTTAATCAATTGTCCTAATAAATTTCTGTGTAGTTATTGATTGTTCCCACTTCAAATTAAATCCAAGATTCTGCATTGCATTTAGTTGTCACATCTTTTTAGTGTCTAATTTGGGATAGTTCTTCAGTCTTTCTTTGTGTTTCTTGACCTTGAATGTTTGAAGATTTCAAGTCAGCTGCTTTGTAGAATGTTCTTCAACTTTGATTTGTCTGATGTTTCCTCATGATTAGATTCAGGATATGCACTTTTGGCAAGAATACTGCTGAAGCAATGGTGAATTCTTCTCAGTGAATCTTGTTAGAAGACATGTGATGTCAGCCTATTCCCAAATGACTATGTTGGTTTTAATGACTTGGATAGAAGTACTTTCCAAGTGCCACCACTTAAAAATATTTCTTCTTTGTAATTAATAAATACATTTTGTCAAACATTTTAAAAATATAAATACACAGCTCTAATTCAACTTTTTAAATTTTTAACAAAATTTTATTATGTACATTGGTGTTTTGTCTGCATGCATGTCCATGAAGGTATCAGATCCCCTGGAACAGGAGTTACAGACAGTTGTGAACTTTCATGTGGGTACTGGAATTGAACCCAGGTCCTCTGGAAGAACAAGCAGTTGAAACGGCAAATTAATTATTTAATGTAGTTATTAGCAAGTATAAACTGTAATATTAGGCCAGCGGAGTAGCCGGCGGCTTGGTAGAGGAGCAGGCAGCTCGGCCTGAGGGCCTTAACTGGTTGCCTAACTTATCCTGGAGAAAGAGCCCCGGAACCAAGGGTGGCCTACACCACCTATAACCTAAACTCTGTTAATTAACATAAGTTGTTATATTAGGCCAGTAGAATTACCGGCGGCTTGGTGGGAGATTCGCCTGGGCTCAAGGGGAGTCTGGGAATCCAACAGCCCGGGACTGCTTGGACTGAGGGCCTATAAGCCGCCACAGTCTTTTCCCCAATAATTAAACAAACCAAGACCTTTTAATATTTTAATGCTTAGCCCTTAGCTGGGCAGACTCTCAATTAGCTACTCTAAATTAACCCCAAACCAACATGTGCCTGTGAGTACCTTCCAGACTTCTCCAGACGTCTTTCTCCTTCTGTGTCTCCTGGCGGAAAAAGGGGCAGAATCTCTGTGTGTGCACAATTCCTGGTCTGATCTGAGCAAGTCCCACCTTCCTATACTCTTTCTGCCCAGCTAATTGGCCATAAGTGACTTTTATTAACCAATCAAGAGAATGCCTCAGAAGGGGCGGTAACCAGATCTCAGCATTGAACTCAATGTATCAGAAACAATATTAGACCTTCCCCCAACAAGCAGTACTCTTAACTTCTGTGCCATCTCTCCAGCCCTCATTCAACTTTTAATCCAATGGCCTTAACAGTCAGTAGTGATTTCATCAGTCTTTCCCTGGTTATTATTTGGATTCTACTATGAGAACAAATTTTCTCACCTTAGGTGTCAGTAATCTTTCCATTATAAAATGAAGAATCTGAGACAAGTAAGTAGCTTAGAGAAAGAGAATGTTTACTGTGACTCAGTCTAGAAGTGTCAGTCTGTGATTGGTCCATTGTCTTGGTCCTATCGTGAGGCAGCCTCTCAGTTAGAGCAGGTGGGTGGAACAAAACTTCTTTAAAAAAAATACTTATTTATTACTTCAGGTAACATCTCCATCACAGTGCTCTCTTTCCATCCCTCCCAGTCCTGCCCTCCCACCCTCTACTCCCTATCCCTTCCCTCCCACTCCTCTGGAGTGGAGTGTCCCTACATAACAAGTCCTCTGCCCCAGTTCAGCAGTCCTATGAGGGCCAAGACCCTCCTCATACACTGGGGGCCTGCAAGGAAGTACCACTAGGGCAAAGTGTCTTATTGACAGGAAACAAAGTCTATGTTCCTATTCCCTTTGGTGCATTGGTTGTAGTATAGTTATCCTGTACTACATGGCTAAAATCCAACTGTAATTGAATAGATGCCATGTGCATCCCAGAAGGATGCCCATGGAACAAAACTTCTAATTCAGGGAATGAAGAAAAATATGAATGAGCCAAGGTGTTACAATACCCTTTGGAGTTGTGCCTCCAGTGACTTAAGGATCTTTAAATGACTTCACTTCTCACAGTTCTACCATCTCTAAAGAGCAACACCTAGTAGCTCAGGCCTCCAACACCTGAAACTTTCACAGCCATTCAACAACTAAACTATAGTCACCTGCAACTTTTATACTTTAATATTGTCAGATGCATGGATTTTAATTTTGGTTTTCTGACTTTTTTTTTTTTTTTACGTTTTTTGAGACAGGGTTCCTCGGTGTAACAGCCCTGGCTGTCCTAGAACTCACTCTGTAGACCAGGCTGGCCTTGAACTCACAGAGATCTGCCTGCCTCTGCCTCCCCGAGTGCTGGGATTAAAGGCGTGTGCTACCATTCCTGGCCAGGATTTTAATTTTGTTAATTCATCATCAGTATTTATTTCAGAATTCAACTTTTTTGTTTTTGTATTTCACTTGTAGGAAGTAATTCAAACTATTCTTACAGTCTCTTGAAATATTGGGATTTTTTTTTTTTTTTTTTTTTTTTTATTAAAGTCATAGTTCCTGGTTCATTGAGCTATTTCTCCTTTAACTTGTTCCATATGGGAGGAAAATTTTTTTGTATGTTATTTATTATGAATTAATGAATTATACAATTATTTTGTTATAAATCAAGGTTATCATAACTACTAAACAGGTCTTATAATTACATACTAAAAAGAAAAATAAAAAGGAATTGGCTGAGATATTTTAAAGATGTCAGTAAAAACAAGGAACAAATAGCAGAAGTTCTTCATTATCAGTAATTGTGTTAAATGTAAATGGATTAAATTTTCAATTAAAAAGAAAATAGGAGTAAAATTGATTTTAAAATTGTGATTTAATTATATATTGCCAAGCAGAGAGTATAAATAGGCTCAAATTCAGATACACAGATAAATTGAAAAATATGATAGAGATATTTTATATATATATAGTTTAAAAAAGATATCTAGAATAATCTAATATCAAAGAAAATAAGGCTATTTTGTTATTAGAAATAAACTAGGACACTATATAATTAGAAATGCTTCAGAAGACACTGGCACTAATAAAGATATATAAATCTAACTGTAGAGCTCAAATACATGAAGTCAACTGACTGAATTATAAGGAGAAATAGACAGTCCAAATATGATAGTTGGCTTCAATACCACATTTTCACTAACGGGTAGGTTTAAATAGTATGATGGATAAATTAAACCTAACAGGCATCTATAAAATACTTAATGGCCCTGCCACCAAATAATCCAAAATATGTATTGAAGATCCATATGGAGAAAAATATGCATTCTTCTCAAAAATACAAAGAAATTTGTATTTATCCAATAGAATTAAAAATTATACTCACACTCAAACTTTTGCATTATGAATGGTCACAGTCACATTGTTCATAATATCCAAAAGATAGAACTGGCCAAATATTCATCAACTGATTAGTGGATACCTAGTAAAATATTTATACAGTGACATATCACTGGTCATAAAAGGAATGAAATATTGCCATCTATTGCAGCGTGAACGAGTCTTTAAAATATAATAGTAAGTGAAAAGGGCCAAATACATGATTCTATTAAGATGAAGTATCTGGAAGAGACAAATTCATAGACATAGCAAGCACAGGAGCATTCACAATGGTCTGGAGTAAGGAGCAAGTGAGGTAAGTACTTCATGGATTCAGAGTTCATTTTTAGAGTTATAAAAAAAATTCTTGAATTTTTAATGATTATCTTGTATATATGCTAAACACTATTAAATTCTGCACTCCAAGATGTCTTAATGGAATAGTATGTTTTTAAAACTTTTATCTTAATAAAAATCAAAATTTAAAAATAAAGAGAAAAATATAATTCTCTGCTTTTACAGTTGGGCAATTTTCATTCTTTGTGTAGATCTGTGTTCCCATCTGCTGTCATTTTCCTTTCTTCTGAGAAACTGTTTAAACCATTCTTTTAGGAATGAATTACCACAGGTTTTTTTTTTCCTGCCTAGATATTTTTTGTTATAATTTGGCCAATTTTTTTTCTAGACAAGATTGCTGGGTGAAGTATTTTTCTCAACACTAATTTCCAAGTTCATTTTTTGCCCATTTAAAGAAATTCTTCTGAGAACCTAAGTACAAAATACTAGGCAGAATAATATTTTCCAACATACTATTTAATCTCAGAGAGTTTTTCCTACCAATGAGTTTCTTCCTCATTTTTCTACTATTTATAGTCATATTTCTTCAATTTTTGTCATTTAAAAATCAATACATTTATCATGTACAGTTCTGACAGTTGGTAAATTGAAGATCAAGATGCTGAAAAGTCTAGTGTCTGGTGGTGGCTGCTTTTCTCTTGTGATATGGCAACTTACTGCTATCCCTTCAGAAATGTGGAAAATTGTTTCCTCACATGGCACAATGCAGAAGGTCAAGTTCTGTCCATCACTCTTTCTATAAAAGCAATCATATATTTCTGAAGGAGAAACCCTCATGACTTAAACATATCCTAAGATTTTGAATTGGATATTGGGTTGAAAACCTAGATACTATTAGGGGAACACATCCAGACCAAAGTTGTACTGCCATCACAGACCCCAGTCTTATGGAACCATAAGCCCAAATAAACTCTTCCTTCTATAAGTTGTCTTGGCCATGATGTTTCTTCAGAGCAACAGAAAAGTAATTAATGTAATCTAGCTATATCTCTCTATATATACAAAGAAATCAAAATCAGCATAAAACAGAGATACTCAGATACCCATGTTGATAGTGGGACTTCCCACAACAGCTAAGTCATGGCATCAGCCTACGTGATCATTGATAGATGAATAAAGAAAACTTAAAAAGAATGAAATTGTGACATTTGTACAACAATGGTGCGACTAAAAATCATCATGCTAAGTAAAATTGGCCAGTTTCACAAAGCCAAGTGTCATGTTTTCCTTCATATGTGCAATCTCACAGGGGGAAAGGGTCATGAAAGTAAAAGGAGTATATAAGTGAGAATGAAAGGTCAATAGGGAGAGCAAATAGGTTAGAAGTGCATCCTATGTACGTGTGGAAATTAAGTCTCTAATGAAAATCAGTATCAAGTGCTGGGGAGGTAGCTCAGTGGAGGAGTACTTGCTTTGCAGGTGAGAGCCTCTGACATCAATTCCCAGAACTGAAAGAAACTGTCAAGCGGACATAAAATTTAGATGAACCAAATACAAAGCAATCATCTAGATGTTGTAGACCACCACATCTAATCTCAACATTTGAGAGGTAAGAACAAGTGAATCAGGAGTTGAAGACCAGTCTAGGTTCAATAATCTACCCCTTTTTCTGTATCGTTCCTGTGTCATGTCTATATCCTTTCTTTTCTTTTTAAGTCTTCCCCCCCCACATATAGGAGAGAAATAAGGATAGCAAAAAGAAAAGAGAGAGAAATCCCTGGGTCTAACCCCCTAAACCTTGTTTAGTAAGACTATTTAACAACTTATAACTTATCCTCCTAAATAAAAACAAGCATCTATAACCCATCAAATGAGCAAAAAAAATCACCTACCCCACCTTCTGGGAATGGGACATCGCTCTCTTAAAATTTCTTCCTGCTGATTTGGGATGTAGGAAACCTGTTTGAGGACCCAAATAATAATGGAAAATGGTTAATCAAGCTAATAATAACATTGTTGTCCAGTCTTTTTGTTCTCACCTATTTAATTGTCCTGTGTAGAATGTAGCATCTAAAGATGTTTTCTTAACTTAAGATTTTTTTGATATTAAGTCATGTCAACTCCTTACAGAACCCCTCATTCTACTCCAAGTAGATAATGAGCATCAATCTCCATTTGGAGATGGCTATATTAGTGGCAAGCTTGTCTATGGACAAGGGAAAGCCCTTGCTTCAAGAGCAGATAGACTGCTGTCCAAAAAAAGACAAAACTTGGAAGCAGGTAAGTCAACAGCCTAGCTCTGCCAAGACAGGGTAGGGAAGTCCTTCATAATTCCTGTTATATAATTAATGTCCTACAGAGATACTAGGCCAAAAGGCTGAAGATAGATGCTCTAAATATTGAGGGAAATTGGAAACTGTCCAGGCAGCCAGTTGTCTGTCATTTTTTAGTTTTGGAAGTTGCTTGCTCTGTACTTTCTGTTTATTCAGATATATTTATCCTTTTTGGGTCTCTTTTGTGGTTGAAGACTAGATAGCTATAGTCTCACAGTTAAGTTTTAAGTTGTTTAGGAATTAAAATGGATGTGATGTCTTTAAGTTGGTAATGCAAGTTAGGATAGCAACTGAGTTAGGTATAGAACTTTAAACTCATCAAAATAGATAGATAATAAAATATTATTATCAGTTGCCAAAAATGTATGGACTGGACATTGGGAATGTATGTCATACCTTATTATTTTCATAATTGTGACCTAATTGTTCTTATTGTTTTGTATTGTATTTTATTGTATTGTTACAAGAAAAAGAGCCTTTTATTGGACTAAAAGGGGGAGTTTTTTTGGGGGGAAAGACACCTCAAATTTAAAAAAAAGAAGTGGATGGGGGCAGGGAGACAGTAGGAGAGTGGGACCGGGATGGGGAGGAAGGAAGGGACTGTGATTGAGATCTAATTTGAAGAAATAAATAAATGTTGAAAAAAAAAAAAGAGCAGCCCAAGCAACATGAGACTCTATCTTAGCCCTCTCCCCAAAATATGTAATCATCAAATATAAAACCATTCTTTAGGATAAATACACAGCTTTTTACTTTATTTCTACAGGTAGAAGTCTATTGAATGGTAAACAAAAAAAAATAAATTATGTAATAAAATAAGTTACTATGATTATCTTCCAAAGTCAGCCATTAGAACAAATTTCAAGAACTTGTAAAAAAACAATATTTGAAATATTTCTATAATGGTTAAATAAATAAAAGATAAAGTGAAAGAAAAACCATTCAAGAATTAGACACTAAAACAGAATGACTAAGTAGCTTCAAAAAAGCAACCTAATAGTTAAGTAGATAAGAAAACCCTGTCTAGATTCAAGGATAATTAGTGAAATTCAACCAAACAAATATCCAATGGGATTTTTAAAAATTGGAAATATCAAAACAAGGCCAAGAGATATAGAGAATATTATGGTAATGTGATCAACCCCACTCTCTTGAAAGATCTTAATGTTATAGTTAATAAATTAAATAGTAGAACATTTAAAAGACAAAAAATTGAGGAAGAGAAGATTGCAATAGAAAAAAATTGAAAAATAATAAGAAAAACAAGAATATGAATGGTAACTAATTTAGTACATTAGAGAAAAATGCTGTATGATAAGTGGAGTTTGAATAAAGAATAATAACCACAAGACTGTTCACACCAGAGAACCTCAGAAGACTTAGATGCTGGAAGCACCAGACCCATTAAGAGCTGAGAGTGATGCATAGTTGAAATCAAGAAGATGTCATTATAAGAAACAGTAACTATATAATCAGATATATTTATCCCTCTCAGGTCTCTGAGGTGGTTGAAGAATAGATAGCTAGAGTCTCATAGTTAAATTTTGAGTTCTTTAGGAATCAAGAGGGTGTTCTGGATCTAAGAAGATATTTTTAAAATTATGAGGCAAGTTAGTATGAAAGCTGAGTTAGATATAGAACTTTAAACTCGGGCTGGAGAGATGGCTCAGCGGTTAAGAGCACTGCCTAGTGCTCTTCCAAAGGTCCTGAGTTCAATTCCCAGCAACCACATGGTGGCTCACAACCATCCACAATGTGATCTGGTGCCCTCTTCTGGAATGCAGGTGTACATGCAGATAGAGCACACATATGCATAAAATAAATAAAATAAATCTTTAAACTCATGAAGATGGTTAGATAGTAGAATATTAAAGTCAGGTGCCAAATACATATGGACTGGACATTGGGAATGTATGCTAAGCCATATAACTCTTATAATTGTGGCCTATTTATTTCTGTTGTTTTGTATTGTATTTATAGTTATAAGAAAAAGAACCATTTTTTGGACTGAAAGGGAGAGCTGTTGGGGGCAAAAAAGAAATACCTTAAACTAAAAAAAATAAAATAAAAAAAAGAAGGGAAGAGGATGGGGGGGTTGAGGGGGAGGAGAGTGGAAGGGTGGGACTGGAGGGGGGAGTAGGGAGGGGATTGTGATTGAGATGTAACTTGAAGAAACAAAAATAAATTATTAAAAAAAAAAGAAACAGTAACACTCTGTGTGCTTTTCTCCTACTATGAGAATTGAGGTTTGTTTTCTTAGATGATGTGGTCAAGAAAGCCCACATTACAAACACAAAGTGTAGCTGATCTTCGACATGACATTTGTGCAGTGCACAACACTCTATGAACTTCTGACAGCAACTACCACAGCACTAGCAGCTGAGCTTATCCACCATGGAAATACATGTCCATGATGCATGTGTGCCCAACCCTCAGCTTGGATAGTGGAATGTGATGGATCCTACTTGCCATATGCTAATATTCTCATCTGTTTAGTATCCACATCCACTGGAAGGAGAGTCAACTTTAGCTCATCTTCCAACACTACAGGATTTATAGCAAATAGACAACCTGGTTCCATTCCAATCAGATTCACAGAGGTTCTTTGTGAAGAGTCCTCAAATTCTATACTTCTCTCCATTTCCTGTCTGATGATGGGAGAAGACCAGGGTATTCTTGAAAGTGAGGCTATAGAGTAGTTGGCTGGGCTGTGATTAATTTATGTGATGAATAAACTTGCCCATTGATGAACAGAAGGAAAGGAAAGACAGTTTCATTGATAAAACTGCTATGAACTATTTTGTAAAAATGTTTTCATTAGACATGCATTTTTGTCCTCCTGAATGATTTCTAGGAGTGATATTTCTGGAACATGAGGTAGATGTTTAATATAATAAGCTGCCAGATCTACCCCACAAGTGGTTGTGCCATTTAATATTCCTACTGCAATGTAGAAGAGTTCTGTGTTGCCTACATTGGTGTTATATGACTTTATTTTTAAAGTATTCTTATGATTATATGCTTAATTTGGTGATATTAATGGCATTTTCTTGAGAACTAATACTACAGAATATCTCTGAATATTTACTGGCCATTTTTACATCTTCCATTATGATATGTTTGTCCAAACCACCTACCCTTTTCTTATTAGACTGTTTTGCTTTTATTAATGGGTTGAAAGAATCTTTATACCAAATATCAGTTTATGGTCAAATTTGTTGCACCAATACTTTTCTTCCATCTTTTGCCCTGCTTATGTTTTTTCTTAATATTAGTTTAGCTAGTGGAAATTTCCATTTTTAAAGAAGCCTAATTTGTTAATTCTCTTCATGATTATTGATTTCTGTGCCTAATATATAGAAGCTTTACTAAAATCCTTTCATCTTCGAGATTAAAAACTACTACAAATTAAAGTTCACACATTATGTGAGGCTAGGGCAAAGGTTCATCCTTTTTATGCAGGCAAGTCAAGTTGTTCATAATTTGCTAGTAATAATTCCTTCTTATCTTAGACTGGTTTTAAAGTTCTGCTCAACCCTCCTCCCAGCCCAGGCTTTTTCTTGTTGAATGCTCTACACAACCTATGGCATAGGGTAACACCTCTTCCTGTCTCTGCCCAAACATAAAGAATATCACCTTTTAACAGATATCACAATCTCTTTCCATAAAAACGCTACTTCAGATTTCCTGCTTATCTTTTGGGACTTAGCACCTGTAACCTCTCAATCATATACCATACTCCAATCACTGTGAAGTACTTACAGTTGTCAATAGATACCATGCCTTGTTATGTTCTTATGTCTCTGTATGATTGCCCTTAGCCTGAAATGCCTTTCTCTCAGGTTTAACTCAATATGAAATAGACATTCTTCTCCCTGAGGCTTTCATTCATCTCTTTTATACTTTAACAAGCATTCTATTATCATTTTTGTACTAATTTCACTACCAATCTAAACTGTGAACCTTCTAAGGGCCAGACACTGTCTTATTGATCTTTGTCTTCATGCTTCAATTTCCCTATTTGTAAAGGGAAAATAATAATAATGTTTATTATTACAGGGTTGAGGCAAAACATGCGAGAAAGTTTTCAGAACAGTGTTACTATTAACATGCTCAATAAATGTTAGCTGTTGATGTTAAAAAAAAATAAAGTTCTGCTCAAAATTACATGCTCAGGTAAGTGTGAATATATCTCTGAACTATTTTATTTAGCATTAATTTACCAATTTGCATTACAATGTCATGTGTCTAGATTCCTAGAAGTCTCTAGACAAATTGTAAAAAAGTTGTATAACTTAGATTTTTAAAATATTTTTACATTTGAGTAGTTCAGATATTTATACTATTGTATATATTTTAATATCAGTTTTAATGGCTATAAAGTTGCTGGGATTTGCAGTGAAATTGTTTTTGCAACCCTTTTGAGAGGACTGAAATCAGTTCACAGAGAAGTGACATTTGATAATGTCAGTCCTATGTTCTATGAACGTTGTATATATTTCTTATTATTAGGCTTCTAATTTCTCTTTAGTGTTTCATAGTTTTCACTTTATGGACTTTATATTATACTTATTTTTAGGTAAATGATAAATCCTATGTTATTGGAATAGAATAATTTGTCATTAAATATTATCATTGCTCTTTGTATGTAAAACTTATATTTTCGCATTCTGTTCTTGTGTTCTGGAACTTGGCTAATACATTTCTTAGTTATTCTATATTCTCCTCAAATTTCTGAAACTTTTTGAGGTAATCATGTCAATTGCAATTAGACATCTTTGTTTTTCTGTTCTAATTTTTGAGTCATGTATTTCCTTGTATTCATTTACTTCCTTGAGTATTACTTCCAGTAAAATGTTGAATAGAATGGTGAAAGTGGGCATCTTTGTTTGTTTATAGTATTATACAAAATATTCATTGTCTACTATACAGTATGGCATTTTTTGATTTTCATAAATTCAATTTATCATATTAATACATTTATTTTATATTTCTAAATTTTGAGAACTTTAAAAATAAATGAATTGTCATTAAAATTTTAAAATTGTTATATCATTGGCTACAAAGGTTTACTTAGGGTGAACGAGTTCTGGAGATGTAATAAATAGGATGGTAACTATAATAATTATTATTCTAATTAAAGTTGATGAGGTAGATCTTAAATATTGTTGTGACAAGAAGGATAGTACCTTTGTGAAATAATAGACATTAGCCTATCTATTATAATAGATATGCTACTTAAATATCTCACAATATTCATTTAATTATCTAACAATTTATATGTATGTCTCAAAATCATGTTATATACTATAAATATATATTATTAATCTGTCTGATATATCTTAATAATTGTGAGGAAAATAAAAGCAAACAAGCAGAATACTCTAAAGTGTGTAACTCAAAACCTTAAATAACTTCTTCCAAACTAGAAAAATGACAACTTCTTTCTCTGAATCCCCTGAATTGATCAATAGTTTAACTCAGCTATCTTACTAGTATATTGAATAGCATTGATGTTTAAGTGTTGTAATAATGAAATATCCTGTTTATTCTAGATCTGTTTTGTTCAGTATATGTATATTATGCTTATGAGAGTCACGATTTACTTTTCTGTGATGCCTTTTCCAGGTTTTGGCATCAATGTTATTCTTACCTCAGAAAATCAGTAGGAAAATTGTAGGTTTTTCTTTCTTTAAAAAAAAAATGATAAAGTTGGTTCTATTCTTTCCCTAAAACCACTTTGTATGGTTGAGATATTCCTTGCCAAGTCCATGTGTTGACTCATGGTGTTCCAAATGGCACTATTGGAAACTAGAGGAGCTTTGGAAGGTGGGACCTAGAGGAATGTCCTGAGGTCATTAAGGGTATGTCCTTGGAGGGGTTTATGGGATTCAATTTTTTTAATCTTTCTCTAGCTCCTGGCTCAGGATTTAATTGCTTTTCTCTGGTTTATACTGACAGATTTGCTATGTTTTACAGAGGCTCAAAGAATAAATTTACTCCATCTTGGATTATAACACCCAGAACCATGAACTAAATTGAATCATTTTTCTTTATAAATTTTCTGCCTCCAGAATTTGATATAGTTATGTGAAGGTGACCAGAATCCTTCTTGAGCCTAGAATTTTCTGTGTGGAAAGGTTTTTGAGAATGAACTCAATTTTTTTGAAGTAGGGTCTTGTTTTATAGCTCAGGTTGGCCCCCAGTCCTCCCGTGTTAGCCAATAGGCTTCTGGGTTTCTAAGAAAGTGCTACAGTACCTGGATAATGTTTTTAATTTAAAAAAAAGATAGATATGTATTGGTTTGGTGAAATTTGTTTTTCAAGGAACTTTCCCATTTTATATAACTTGTAGAATTTGTTAATATAAAGTTATTTTTGCTATCATTCCACTCTTCTTTTAAATGTGTGTACAGTCTTGAGTTAGGTCCCTCATTTTATGCCTGATAGTAGTAATTACTCTGTCTGTCTTCCTTTCTAACATACACATTTTATTTTCCGTTTTGCATATATTTTATGATATTAATTGTGGCTTTGTCATTTCCCCTATTGCTTATTGTTATTTTCATTTTTATTGTTCCCTTCCATCACAGCCTTGGTACCAAATTTCCTTTAGTGTCATAAAGTTAGAAGTAGATATGCTTCATTTAAAAAAAATAAGAATTAAATGTGGAAATGTCTGTCTTCTGGTTCATGGTTCTAAATAGATGGCACTCATTTTTAATATTTCAGAGACATCTCTGGTACATACTGTAAGGGTTTCGTCTAAATTTCTAGTTAAGAATTATTGATATGCTTTCTTTTTGTATTTATATGGGAGAAATCCTCATGTAGGTGATGGAATGCAACTGCTTTAACATTTTGAAGGTTTTACCAGATAAAGTTACAGACATTTAGAAGACTGGATACCCTTCAAAATACAGTAAAGCCAGGGCTTTTCCTGCCTGCGTGCAACTGCCTTCCTCAGCTGTAGCTGCAGTTGCTCACTGACAAGGACATTTTGTAGAGCTGTGCTGAGCTCAGCATTTCAGTCTCATTATATACCTGGAATGAACACAGATGGGATTTGAAGAGTTGGGATTTATAGGACCCCATATCTAGGACATCCGTGAAGAAGGAGAAAAGTCATAAGATGATGGGGAGATCCAAAAAGGGGGATGGACTTGATGACTTCTTTGTGACCCAGAACAAGGTACACCTTGTTCTGTAGCAATGACACTTCCAAGACAGTGACCTATATTCTTACATACATGCTAGAGATATATCTATCCAAGGCTATAGATATATCTATCCAAGGCTAGATATATATCTATCCAAGGCTATAGATATATCTATGCAAGGCAAGAGTCAGCTGCACAAGGTGATTCAAATCTAGGACTGTGAGACCACAAAACCCATTTCTTAGCACTACATGAAGCCTCTCCTCTACAAGGCTGTGGGGCAGACAGTGCCTCACACCCTGGGAGGGCTGATATAATGTGAACACCAGCCTTAAAGTCAACTAGGATCCAAATAGGGTAAAATCTCTTCAGAAACTTAAATGAGACTTCGGAAGGGTGGAGAGCGTTAAGAGGTTTGAGCACAACAAAACAACTGCAGGCTTCCAGATTTATGTTTTGTTGGAAGGTAATGAGGGCCTAGGGAGTTTTCAAAATCCTCAGTAAAGCAAAGGTTGACCTTGCTTCATACACTGGATGCATGAAGTTGAATATAAAGCTAATATTTGTATATCAAATCACTTTTGACATAATTGCAAAGCTTTGCTTCCATTAGGAAAACACACACACTGAAATTCAAGGTCTCAAATATGAGTCCTAATAAAAACAACTCGTAAGCATCCTGGCATTCACTTCAAAGGGGCATTTTGTCTCTGTCGATATACAGTCTGCATTACATCTAATTCTCAGAAGATATCTCTGTGAGCATTCTGCTAAGTGGCTAATCAATCCCCCGGATGTTACCCAGTTCAGTGAAAGCCCATCTATAAGAACAGACACTGCCTTCCACAGTACAGAAAGGGAATAAAGGGGAGCTCCTGAAGCCAGGGTAGCCTTCTTCTCCCAGTGGCATAAAGGTATAGGGATCTGGCAGAGAACAGTCTGGTAGTTGTTTGTTAGCATGCTGTCCCTCTCACTGTGTCTTCGTTACTACTCTGTTGCTGGGATGAAATGTCATGAGCAGGACAACTGTTAAAAGAAGCATTTACTTGGAGGCTTGCTTATACTTTCAGAAGGTTAGTTCATGACCATCATGGCAGGAAGCATGGTGGCCAGCAGGCAGGCAGTCATGGGCTGGAGCAGTAGCTGAGAGCTCACTTCTGATCCATAAATTGGAGAGAGAGAGAGAGAGAGAGAGAGAGAGAGAGAGAGAGAGAGAGAGAGAGAGAACGCGAGACTGGGCCTGGTGTGGGCTTTTGAGATTTCAAGACAGACACACCTCCTCCAACAAGGCCATATCTCTGAATCCTACCTAAATAGTCCCCCAGATGGGAACCAAATATTCAAATATATGAGCCTGTGCAGGCTAGTCTCATTTAAACCATCATACGCTGCATGCTGACTGACTCTGGGTTCTGTCTCTTCATTTCTGTCTCTGTCCCTGTATCCCCACCCCATGTCAACTTCTCTCCCTATTCCTCCTTTTCTCCCCATACCTTCTTTTCTCTACCACTTTCTCATTCATCTCTTTGATGTGATATTTTGATTGTCTTGATGAAAGTTCCCAGTAAATACAAGGCATCTTTGTTGGCTCTGTTGACTCTCCCATTTCTTTAGAACCATTACCAAAAATTTGGCAGGCTGGTGATCCTAACAGGTTGCTTTACCAGGCTAATTTTTTAAATGTTTATTTATTACTTCAAGTTACATTTCCATCACAGCCTCCTCCACCCCTCCTGCCTCTCCCATCTATCCTACTCCTCCAGTGTGGGGTGCCAAACATATCAGCACCCCTCAGTTCAGCAGTCATATGAGGGCTGAGAGCTTCCTCTTATACTGGGGGCCTGTATGGTGGCTCCACTAGACCAAAGTATCCCACTAACAGGTAACAAAATCTATGTTCCTGTTCTTTTCAGTCTATTGGTTGTAGGATAGTTATCCTGTACTATATGGCTAAAATCCAGTTATAAGTGAATACATGCCATGTGCATCTTTCTGGGTCTGGGTTAGCTCATTCAGGAAGAGCTTTTCTAGTTCCATCCATTTGGCAGAAAATTGCATGATTTCTTTTTTTCTGATGGATGAGTAGTATTCCATTGTGTAAATGTACTACAGATTTTTTTTTTATCCATTTGTCAGATGAAGGACATCTGGGTTGTTTCCAGTTTCTAGCTATTATATAAAGGTGCTATGAACATAGTTGAGGAGATGTCCTTGTGGTTTGGTGAGGAATCATTTGGATGTATACCAGGAGAGGTATGGCTGGGTCTTAAGGTAGAGCTATTCTGAGTTTTCTAAGATATTGTCAGACTGATTTTCATAGTGGTTGTACAAGTTTGCACTCCCACCAGCAATGGAGGAGTGTTCCTCTTTCTTCAAAAACTCGCCATCATGTGCTGTCATTTTAGTTTTTGATCTTAACCATTCTGACAAGTGTGAGATGGAATCTCAGAGTCATCTTGAGTTGCATTTCTCTGATGAATAAGGATGTTGAACATTTCTTCAAGTGTCTCTTGGCCATCAGAGATTCCTCTTGTGTATTCTCAGTTTAGCTCTGTTTCCCATTTTTTTATAGGATCATTTAGTTTCTTGGTGTTTAATTTCTCGAGTTCTTTATTAATTTTGGATATTAGCCCTCTGTCTGATGTGGGATTGGTAAAGATCTTTTCCCAATATGTAGGTTGCAGTTTTGTTCGAATGACAGTGTCCTTTGCCTTACAGAAGCTTTTCAGTTTCATGAGGTCCCATTAATTTATTGTTGGTCTCAGAGCCTGAGCTATTGGTGTTCTGTTCAGGAAGTTGTCACCTGTGCCAATGAGTTTGAGGCTTTTCCCTACTTTCTCTTCTATTACATTTAGGGTGTTTGGCTTTATGTTAAGGTCTTTGATTCACTTGGACTTAAGTTTTTTGCAGGGTGATAAACATGGGTCTGTTTACATTGTTTTACATGTTGACATCCAGTTAGACCAGCACCACCACTTGTTCAAGATGCTGTCCTTTTTCCGTTGTATGGTTTTGGGTTCTTTGTCCAAAAGTAAGTGATCATAGGTGTGTGGGTTTATTTTTGGGTCTTCAATTTAATTCCATTGATCAACAGTTCTGTTTCTATACCAGTACCATGCTATTTTTATTACTATTGTTCTGTAGTATAGCTTAAAATCTGGGATGGTGATACCTATAGATGTATTTTATTGTATAGGATTGATTTAGCTATTCTACCAGCCTAATTTTTAATAGAGAAAATGGACCGTAACCATCATTCATTCACTCACTCATTAATTTATTCAGTAAATAATTTAGTTAGTATCAGACACTGTTCAAGGTTACGGAATGCAGAAGTGAACCATGAAGAGAGAGGGAGAGAAGCACACACATGCCCACAGAGCTTCCATGCTCCTCAGAAGACGAAGAGACATTCATAATTTAAAAAGTAAATTATATAGTATGTGGAAAATAGTAAGTGCTGTGGGAAAAATAGAGGCAGGTGAGGAGGAGGGAGTGCTTTATGTGTGCAATTTCAAGAGGGGTTTCACATTGGCCTTGCTGAGATGGTAGTTAGCGAAACTTGATGGAAGATGGATAGATGATGTGCTTCTCTCTGGGTAGGTCTGCAGAGAAAACAGTGAGTGCCTGCACTGAGGTGGGAGTGCTCCCCGCATCTTTGATAGACAGCAGGGTGATCTATTTGTTTGAAGTGGAATAAGTAGGCTTTAATTTTCCAGGAAAGCCACCATTGAACTTTTATGTGCTCTTGCTTACTATTCAATAATTGTCTGTTTATATTAAAGATTTGTTCATTGGTTCCAAAGGGATTCCTGAAGGAATTTCTACAAGATCAGAAAGTATACAGATTGCGAGACACAAAGGGGACATTTAGTGGATTGCTGGACTATTATTGAAAGTTCAGCCAGCGATGTTTCATCAGGCTAATCACCAGCACCAGTAGGCTACATGGCCTTCTCTCCCCTCCCAAGAATGAAGATCAGACAAACCAGGATACCTGCTGGGGTCAAGAACATCAAGAACATAGTTTCTATATTTCACAGTTTCTGCATTTCCTCCTCCCCAGATTCATCCTCAGCAATTGCCTCCAGCCTTACTTAGCAGCCCATAGCAATCTGGCCTTACCCTCTTCGCTTTCCTCTACCTTGGCCTGAGATCACAGGATTTCTTCCTACAGATTGCTCTCTCTGTGCTGTCATCTACTTTTAGGATTCTTTGATCTTGATCCCAAGTAGAAACAGGTCTTCTGGATTATCACAGGGTCTTCTCTGTCTTCCAATGATAGAGTGAGAATTTTTGTTTGGTTACAACTGTTGTTTGCTAATGGATGTCTAAAGCAAAGGCAAGTCCTCCAGTGTGCCTCCAGATTTAAGGAGAGCTGTGTGTGGATAAGGCATTCTCCTTTCCCTTCCCCCATTTCTTCCTAACTCCTTGGCTTAGTGAGGGTTTCTATTGCTTCGATTAAACAAACAACTCCATGACACCTTCAGGAAAGGGTTTATTTCAGCTTAAAACTCTCATTTTTGAAGGGAGTCAGAACAGAAACTGAAGCAGAGGCCATGGAGGAGTGCTGCTTACTGGCTTGCTCCTCATGGCTTGTGCAACCTGTTTTCTTATATGCCCCAGGACCAACCACCTGCCCGGGGATGGTAACATCCTCAATGGACTGGATCCTCCACATTAATCCCTAGTTAAGAAAATGTTCCACAGAACAACCTGGGGGAGACATTTTTTCCCCCAAGGTTTGCTCCACCCAAATGTGTCTAGCTTATGTTGACACAAAATAAGCCATCACATCTTTTCTTTCACCTTTTCTGATGAGTGGCCCCTCTTGGTACACTGTATCTTAAAGTTCCAAATGTAGTAAAGTTATCTATCCCTTTCCTTTCTTAATCAAAAGTCCCTTTGCCTCAGTGACTTGATTGGAAGAAGGGGGAAAATAATGAAGTCCAAATAATCACATCAGGGTCCTCCTGGAAGTGTCTAAATTTTCAAAAAAAAAAAAAAAAGAAAAAAGAAAAGAAAGAAAGAAAGAAAAAGAAAATAAAAAACTCATTTGTATACATGATACTGGTATTGCAAGAATGTCACAAAAAGAGTTTTCATTTTAAAAGAAGCTAGGTAGCTTGGGAAGTGTTTGCCTATTTCCTGTTATGAGAGAAAGCTCCCTAGAATTGTTTTTGTGAGCCTGACTTTTGTCCTCTGAAGACCTTTTAAGTGCTCCATTTCTAAGGTTCATCATGGTTATTTTCAAACATCTATTTTTGTGATGTCTCTCTTGCAGCTGAGACATTTCAGAGTGGCATTTCCTGTCAGGTATGTGGGTGCACCCAACCTGCCTCCCTGAGTGTCCCACATCAGTATTGTGAAGACCACAGGATGCTCTCTGACTGTGGAGAAGTCAATCCCAGCCAACTAGTCATTCCTTATCCCCAGGCTTGCTCTTCAGCCAACAACTCTTAGTTTCAAGGGCCACTGAAGAGGCAAAGAATACAGGGACAAAAGCACGGCCTGGCACACCAGCCATTTTGTCATTTGCTAGAGAACTGCTGCCAGTGGTTTGGGAACCAAAGCATGATGTTACTGTCTGGAATGTCCTAGCACATCTGAAGTAGCTGGAATGGTGCTCTTGATAGTCAAAATAGTTTGAAAATAAGCTGGGTGCACAGGAAATGTAGATGCTTTCAAATGGCTTTAGTGCTCCTGGTTTCTTGCCAGATTGATTTTTTTCATTAGGACGAGTTACTTTCATTTTTATACCAGCTAGCCTTGGGAAGTAAGAGATTGATTTAGCGATCTGCAGTTAGGAGCATCCTGAATTTTCAGGAATTTGTCACTTAGTATTTGAATGCCCATATGTGGATTGATCGAGTTGACTTGGACATATATGTCTTTTGTGAGTTATGCCTCAAGTTGAGTCTGAAACACAAGTTTAAATTGGTGTTGCTGCTGTCTTTGACGCCAAAGGTGTCATAGGATCATATTTGTGAAAGGATCATATGTATAAATGATTTCAACACATGAGACCCATGATAGCTTCCCTTTTCTTAATCCCTCTATCGTGACCTCCATAGGCTCATGTTTAGGACCCTAGACCATCATTTCCTGCTTGCACTTCTCCTCTCATTCCAGACTCATCAGTAGAGATGCTCCATCTCCATCTCTCTCCCTCAAAATATCTGGAATGTGGGTTACTTCCATTGTCATTACTTCTTGGGAATGGTGCCAATGCTTAATGGGTGGCATTCAGGTATGCTGAAAGTCCTGCCATGTGAGATAGTCCTATAAATAAAGGATTAGTACCTGTAGCCCAGTTTCAAAAAAAAAAAAAAAAACTACCCATTGAGAACACTATTTGTCTGATTTGAGTCCCCCTCTCTCAGTTTCATGATGATCTCTGTGCCCTCAATCACCTGCTTTGAAATCTCAAGTCCTTGTTTGTACTTCTCAATGAGGATACCCACTCATATACTGCCTACCCCTTAGAATCCATTCTTAAAGACTCAGCTTTGTTTTCATGTCTCCCTTGGAAGATTTCTCAACCGTGTTGCCTTGAGTAACCCCTATCTCATGGATTCTCTTACCATTTGGTAAGTAGCACCTTCAAGAGACTCAGATATGTTACTAGGTTTGATTTTCAAACTTAAGCATGCTTATCATACCTCACCAATCCTCCAGGGAACAACCTTATGGAATATGCTTTTCCACCTTTTGTTTCTCCCTTAGCTCTAGCTATACGGGATGTGGCAGAGACTGCCATGGATTCAACACATCCTACTTCATTACCTTCCTAGCCATGTAATCAGGCATCTCTTTCTAAAAGAGCATGGTATTGGGACCAAGTTCTAGACAAGATAATGCAGTCAAATGTAAGGTTTATCACTGCTTGGCCTGGCCTCTTGGAGTTCTTCACATGCTTCTAGCCCTTACTTTCTCCTTCTTATGCATCTTGTAAAGAGAAAAGATTGTAAAGATCCAGAGGCATACAAACCCACAAGTCACAGGGCCCCAGCCCTTAAATAACTAGACAGAAAGTGACCCACTCTCTGAGAATGATGAACATCTGGACTGGATATTTTAACATCTGGATTGGACTCCATGAACAAAAAGACAGCTTTAACTGAGCCTGAGATCATTGCTTTTTATAACAGGAGACATTACCAACTTAGTCCTATACTTTCTCTTTCACGGGACCTTATTTACTTGGCTTTCATCGACTGGGATGCATTTTTTCTTTACATATTAAAATTTTTCGCCTCATCTAATATCAAATCAGTTCCTATCTCCTCCATGAAGCTCTCTCCAATTTCATCACATCAGAGATTTGTTCTTCCCAAGCTTCTTGAAACACACACACTGCTTTGCCACTCAATGAGCAGATTCTGCTGTGCTGCACCCATTTTTACTTAGCTTTCATTGAGTGTGTTCCATTTTCTCTGGGAAGTTTTCAGATCACGTGAGTTGGTGCTTTTTTCTTTTTTTTTTGTTTTTTTTCCTTTATTTTTTATTTCTTCAGGTTACATCTCAATCACAGTCCCCTCCCTACTCCCCCTCCAGTCCCACCCTCAACCCCCCATCCTCTTCCCTTTTTTTTTCTTTTAAGTTTAAGGTATATCTTATTTCCCCCTACAGTTTCCCCTTTCAGTCCAACAAATGGCTCTTTCTCTTATAATAATAAACACAATACAGTACAACAGAGGTAATTAGGCCACAGTTATGAGGGTTATATGGCTTAACGTACATTCCCAATGACCAGTCCATATGTATTTGGTACCTGACTTTAACATTCTACTTGGTGCTTTTTTCTAATGATTCAGTGTGAGGGATGTTGTGGAAGCTTGTGGGATAATTGTAAACGAACAGATTGACTTATTTCACTCAGGCTCTGTCTTGTTCCACACCCTTCCTTACTGACTTAGCCCACATAAAGGTGTCTGTCTATTCCATGTGAGAGTTTGATATCTGCTTGTTTCTACGTCTGTTTCTCTGAAATGCTGGTGAAATGAAATGATACCTACTTAATACTCCTGTATTACTTCAGTGATGTGCTTAATAAACATTAATTGACTAAATGAATCTATTCTGTCCTTTGAGTTCAGAGAAGAACATACATAAATCCTTCTAAACCTCCTGCTTTCAGAGATGTCACAACATTGTATCAGATTTCTTTATGTTCTTTGTTATTCTGAGTAATCACACAGGGCTGACTGCCTGCTTTGAATGAGGTCAATCATTACTCAGTCGATGTTTGTGTTTAATAGAAGAACAGATTCTTCTGCCTGGTACTGTAGTGTGATCATCGCTAGTGTTTGTTTCATCTTTGAGTTCATGTATTCTCATGCCTGTGATAATTTTTCAAATTGGTTGGGTAATCTGGTGAGGACTTTCCAACAAGGGATGTATCCAAGGGGAAGCCTGCTGAGGCAAAGGGCTTGTCAAGTGATCAAAGCTATTGGCTCTGCTCCTCTCCCCTTCTGAACCCACAGACCCCATTCAGCAATCAATGGAGACCATAGAGAGGAGGTGCAGGGGCCAAGCTTCAAGAGACTTAACCTATTTTTTCCAACGGTGTGATCCTCAACAGTCACTTCTTCTGCATTCCACCCTTAGGAAAGTGGGGCACTGTATTTCTCAGTTTCGTTTTGGGGTGTGTGTGTAATGATGCATTATTGATAACCACATAGGTAATTCTTGAGAGTGGACAGGTAGTGGGCAAACATTCCCATAACCTTGCCATCGAAGACCTTTGATTGTCAGGTCACTAACTGACCTCAGTTACCAGAAAACCTCAGTCGTGATGTCAGGCTGGTCTGCATCCTGTGCTTAGACTTTGGAAGTTCTCAGTTATGGAAGGGTCAAGGGTTGGACCTGAAGGGAAGGTGACAGTGTTCAGAAAATCCCTAAACAGTGTGATATGTCAGCTCCTTCAGTGACAAAACAAACAGCCATTGGGCTCCAGCAGTGAATGTCAGGCAGTCCTGAAGAAGGACACATTTATGGCAGAGGATAGGGCAATAATAGATCTAGGAAATGCCCAATGGCTCAGAGCAAGACAATAACCATATATACATTAATTAGGGTTTTAATTTAGACACTGTCATTGCTTTCCTTACAAAAATTCTATTCATTAACGTTATTGGATTAACTTAACTGTCTGCTTAGCATGGAGAAGAGCCAAGCATCTCTATATTACACCATATGTAACACGATCCTAGGCTCACTGGAAATATTTGTTACTCACTTGCCATAGAGTATCTTTGCTTAATTTTGGTTTGGTCGTATCATTTTGATGTTAGAGCTTGAGACTTATTTCATAACTACACATAAGGATCTATTTTCTCCCTTTCACTCAACAGTTATGTATTAAACGTCCATCTATGTCCTAACTGTGCCCTGACTCTATCCTAGATAGAGATATAAATGATTTTTATACCTTTATAGAGCTTACATTCTTATGGGAGGATATGTATATATGTGTGTATATATTTCCACACATCTATAGATACAAAGATAGATGAAGATAATACATTATATATACTTGCACATATGCATTTGTCTGTCTATCTGTTATCTATGTATGAGATTGAAACAAAAACAAAAGGAGAGAAGAAGGTGTAAAACTTTCTAGATCAGTGATTCTCAACCTTCCTAATGCTGTGACCCTTTAATACAGTTCCTCGTTTTGTGGCAACCCCAACCATAAAATTATTTCATTGCTATTTCATAACTGTAATTTTGCTGCTGTTATGAGTCATGATGTAAATAAATATCTGATATGCAGGATATCTAATAAGAGACTCCTATGAAAAGGTCATTTGACCTAAAGGGGTCACAACACACAGGTTGACAACCACTGCTCTAGAGAATAGCATTTCAGAGGGAACTTTTGTCTTGTCCCTGATATAGACATTTGTTTGCTATATGGAAATGCATCAAGAAGACCAATGAGAGAGAGGGAGAGAGGGAGGGGGGGAGAGGGAGGGGAAAGGGAGAGACAGAGAGAGAGGACATGAAGTCAAGGAATCAGTCCAGTAAAGCTACTTGGTGGGACCCAGGATTTATTCTGAGAAGATATTTCATTGCTTTGGATAAGGGCAAGGTTAAATTTAGGGTTCTTTTTCATCAAAGGAATTTTTTTGTCTTCACTGTGGCATACAAGTGGGAAGGTACTATGAGTCTCAGGTTGCAGTTCAGAAAGAAATAGGGACATCTCAGAGTGGGAGCCAGTAGTGAGAGAACCTTCTCTTCTTTTCATCCTGGTTTGTCAATGTAGAAAAGATGACCTTTCATTTTACAAATGTGGGAGGTGGGGAGTGGTTAGTAAATGCTGACCACTCAAGCCTGAGGACCCAAGGTTGATCCAAATATGTAAGTCAAGCACTGTGGCACATCCCCATAATTCCAGTACTGGGGAGAGAAAGACTCAGAGATCCCTGAAGCTTTCTGAGCAGCCACTCTAGCTGAATTGATGAGGTCCAGGCTCAGTGAGAGACCTTGTGCCAAACACTAAAGTGTAGGTAGTTGTGGTGATGCATACCAATAGAAGATGCAGAAGAGGGTGAGGGATGAAGACCACCAGTTAACAGTAGCCCTGCTTACATCAGTATAAGTAAATAAGAATGATAGAGAAATATCAACCCCAGGCCTCCATGTGCAAACGCACATGCACACATGTGCATATGCAGAGACATGCAAGCACACATTCACAAATAAAATATTTTAAAACTCAAGTAGCTGGATCTACAGTAATAAAACTTGAAGTTTGAGAAAACCTGACATCTCTTTGGTAATTCAATTACATTATGCTAGCTTAATTAGATCTGGCTCTTGAATGTATGAATACACAGGAATCAGACTGAGTTAAGTTGGAGGGAAAGTAGAGATATAGGAAGAACAAGAGAATGTGGCTTTGATGTCAAGGTGACCCCAACAATGCTCAAGGCTCTTCTCTCATTTCCCCACATCCCATTTTCTTGTCCATCTTCTGGCTTCCATGTTGCCCCTTTAATAGAGGCTTGCTCAGCCCGTATCCTCATGTCCAGATAAGCATGCAACCTTGCATTTCAGCTTAACTCAGTCCTGAACTCTGCGGCATGAGCGCCATGTCCTGTGTTCTATTTGACTTTATACCCTAACATCCTTCTCCATCAACAAATTCTTCTTATTTGCTTTTTAAATATTGGTGTAGTCCCAGGGATTACTCTCTGGCCTTTTATCATCTCACTTTTTAAATGGTCCTTGGGGCTTTCATCTAGTAGTTGAGATCTTAATCTCTGTGTGTGTATGCAGCTACTCTCCCTTCCCATTTTTAAAAATCTCTAGCCCTAATCTTGAACATCAGACTGCTAAACCAGTTGCCAACTGGCCGCATCTCCCTGGGTGTCCCATTGTAACTGTACATAAAGTAGTTTCTAACCCCATCGTGCAACCTCCACTTCCCCCAGACTGAACCTGACTTTCTTCATTTTGCGGTTCAGGTTGTGGGGTCAGCTGTGTGTTCCCTTCCTCCTAGGCTACTCAACTATCTATCAGTCACTCACCAATCTGGATGAGTTTGCCTTCTGAACATACTTTATTCCACTTCCCCCCTCCACCCCTGCTAACATGGCTCCACTTGATACTCTCATCATCTCTTGCCTGGAGAACTAACTTCTCTTCCTATTTTCCATCTATTGTCTTTATTTCCCCCAGAAACCCACCCAGCCTTTAATCTGATCATGTCTCTCGTTTTCAGAAAACTCTCAAAAGAGCCCCTATCACACGCAATGTAGTGTCTGATTCCTCAACGACCAGGCAGTGCCGTTTATCATCTGGACCTGGCTCTCCTTTTAACGTGATGTCCGTTCAACCTGTCCCCATCTCCATTGTCTTTCCCACTGCAGCGCATTACATACCGGCAATACTTCCTATCAATTACATGAGGCTTTAGGTCTGTGTTCACACCACTTCCTCTGCCTGAGAAATCTTTCTTCTTCATTTCTGTCTAGACAATTTTGAGTCTTTAGAAATTCAGCCCCACGTCACGCAGGGTAAGTAGTTCATTTCCCTGGTGTCCGTGGTACGCTGATAGCATCGGGCATTCTCATCACAGCATCACCAACTGTAAACGCAAGGCTCTGTGTCAGTTTCTCCTTTCTGAGCCCTTGCCCCTCATCTGTAAGGTGGTAATAACAACAGTATGTGTTTAGAGGGTTATCGGGAGCATTAAATTAGACTATCTATGTGATAATGTTGGAACAGTGACTAGTTACTGAAAATAATTATAACAACAATATTATTACTATAATATAATGATCAGAAAATGCATACCATGATCACATCATTGAAACTATTGTACTCTAATGCAAATATTGATGATACTTCAGGCTGAGCATCCCTTACTTAAATGCTTGGAACCAGAATATTTTGATATTTTGGATTTTTTTCTGATTGTGGGTATTTTTATATATGTAGTGAACTATCTTGGAGATGGGATCCACTCTAAAACTGAAAAAAATTCAGTTGTATTTCACATATAGTTTGCACATATGGCCTGTGGGTAATTTTACATAATATATATATATTTTCAATAATTTTGTGGGCTGCAGGCAGTACTTTTGTTACTGCCCAGCCTACTGCCACTTACAAGATATTCAATAAACCTGTTTTCTTCCCAAAATAAGCAAATAAAAATAAAATAATTTTGTCCATTAAATTAAGTTCCATGGTGTGAATTTTCTACTTATAGTACCATATGGGCATACAGGAGCTTTAAGATTTTGGAATATTTTGAGATTTCAGATTAGTATTATATATTATCCCTATTAATATTGCATATATTATAATGCCATACTGTGACCCCTCAAGGTCAGGAGCAATCATAATAGAATAAATATGATTGTAATAATAACTGCTAATAGCTAATGTATATGGAATTGGTATATTTAACAAAGCAAGTAGCATCAGCTTTCTTACAAACTCCTATGAGCCTGCGCAGATGGGCATCTTGAGGCTTAGAAGGCAAAACCACCTGAAAAACTTGCTTGTCCTGAAATCTATACCTGATTCATTGACTTCACTCCAGGATTTCAGCCCACACTACCTCTAGCCCCTTCCTTATACTACTTAGCACCAGAGAGCTTGGAGACGGCAGTAGGTGCTCAGGTGTAGCTCTCTGGTGTATATTATCACACACCACCCAGCCCTCTCCACAATGAATCTGGTTATGAACAACCAAAGGTTCAAAGGAGCCTGTTTGGATCTTTCTCCTAACTCTATTCAAGTTAATTTCCACATTATCAATTAAAGTCATACCTTCTCCCAGCAGTGGCTCTCTAAGTAACTAACAGGCAATTTTCCAGGGATATTGCAAAGTAGACATGCCTAAAATCTGCTTCCTAAAATGTGGGGAAACATGGTCCACATATTGAGCTGAAAAAAAAAAAAAAAACCATACCGGGTCCCTGACGGCCACATAAAACTCCTGGGCCCATTAATGGCACAATGGCAACAATTTCAGGTCATGTTTGTTTTCTAGACCCTGATAACAACATTGTAACAAATTAAACAGATATCAAAACAGACTGCAATTATTGACCCTGGAGGGCTCATTTCCCTAAGACTAAAAGCAAAGCCACAGAGTAGGAAATGTGATGGCTCAGGAAAAAGTAGGGGAATACAGCACTTCCTTAGTGAGCAACTCTTATGTACCCAAAAAGTGCCTATAATGACCCATTCAATGATTGGCGCAATTCTATGAATAAATAATGCATTCAGTTTCAGGATGAGATGCAGAGAGGCACTAAAGTTGCAAAATATCACAGAGTTAATGGTCTGACCCTGACCACGGGTGCTAGTGACCGTATAGCCAGTCTTCAGTTGCTTGGTTTATCTCTTGCGTTTTTTCCAGCCATTTCTTCAGAGCATTTTTACAACAGGCCATGTTCACTCTTATGATTACATGTTGGATTTTCAGTTCTTATTGTTCTGGAGTGGAGTGTCTCACATCTGCGAGGGCAAGGGCTGCCCATCTCTAGTCCGTCTTCGCAAGCAATAGTGCAATGTCTAGCTTAGGGTGATTACTCAGCAATATTTACTTAATCAACCTTTTCATCTTTAAAGAGACGCCTGGGGTATGTGACCCCTAGGTTCCTGACAATTCTGTTTCTGGTAGTGGTTTCAAGCAAAGTTTGAGTTGGTCTTCAGGTTGTTGCAGGTGCTGCAGGAAGGGAGTGGCTGCCGCTGCTGTGGAGCTGCTCCTGGTCCCAGGTTCTTCTCAGGTGTCTGCAGAAACTGGCAGAGACTCCTTAAACCTCTCAGCTCTTCCTCATGGATCTGGAGATCCTACTGCCTATCACGCCATTCCTGCCGATATACCACCATCTTTCAGGAAGTGGGCATCATCTTTTGTATACACACACACACACACACAGAGAGAGAGAGAGAGAGAGAGAGAGAGAGAGAAGGAACATTTCATTGTAAAAAGATTTAATATGAACCAGTATAAAATGGGGCAGGGGACTAAAATAGTAAATATAAAGAATTGATAAAATTTTCATTTCTGTTAGCTCTTATCTGTACAGTATTTGGTTTATAATTTTTGTCAGTGTTTCTGGAATCAGGCTATCTGGGTTTACATCCCACATTTTGGAACTTCAGGTCCTCATTTTTAAAGTGGAGGGGCATGATATCCGTTAGGTTGAAACATAAAATTTTCATTTTTCCGTAGGTCAGAAAGGATCAAATAGTGACAATTTTACATACCCCCACTTAATACATCATAGGGTTACTGTGTAGAGGAAATGAATAATGCATGGAACACACTTATCATAGTGCCTGTCCCCAAAGTGCTCAATACATGGGAGAAATGATGGGGCTAATGATTTTCATCCGAGACAGTGACTGAGGTCTTATTGGACTTTTACTGCCTGTTCAATTTTTCTGAGTGGCATGGACCAGATGCCTGACTTTTATGAACACTGTTGGCTCAATGCAGAGGGTTGAACAGGGAGAACCAGACTCCCCGCTCTGTTCAGTACACTGGCTTGTCTCTAATATTGGGGATGATTAAGATGTGCCTCTCAGTCTCAGGCAGACCTGTGAAATCTCTAAACCCTTGTATGAAGAGAAGCCATGTCCCCAGTAGTTCTGTAGGCCTAGGACTCTCCTAAGGGGCACCTCCTCATTTCGCAAACAATATCATGGTGGTTCTCAGTAAGTCACTTAATGCTTGAGTATTTGATAATTAATTTCATGTTCAAGCCAAAATACACTGAGTAGTTGCTAAGTTTTCAGCAATGCTGTGCTCTCACAAATAACAATAATTTTATGATCATTGTTATTCTCTTTTTGTTCTTTAGTTACAATAAATGGCTATTGAGTATCTGAAGTAAATGAACAGTGATGGTAGAAAATGGATAAAGTGGCGATCAAGTCAGATAGAGTATCTGGAAGCTTAAAAATCTATAGAAGAGACAGGCATTGAAATGTATCTTAGGGTTTCTATTGTGATTAAAACACCACGCCCAAAAGCTACTTGGGGAAGAAAGGGTTCATTTCTGCTTATAACTCTCAGGTTCTGAGGGTAGTTAGGGCAGGAACTCAAGGCAGAAACCTGGAGTCAGGAACAGAAGAAGCAAGGCCCATGGAGGAATGCTGCTTACTGGCTTGCTCCTCAAGGCTTGCTCTGTTTGCTTTCTCAAATGACTCAGGAGAACCTGCCTAGTAGTGGCACTATGACAGTGAGCTAAAATCAAGAAAAATTCCAACAGACTTAGCTACAGGCCTGATCTTATGGAGACATTTTCTAAGTTGAGAGTCCCTCTTCTCAAATGACTCTAGATCATGTCAGGTTTACAAAACCCAAAAAACAAAACAACAACACCAAAAAAAAAAAAACCCAGAAAACAAAACAAAAAATTCAAAACAACCCCCCCAACAAACCATAATCTATATATGTAAATATAAAGTTGCAATCATGGTATTCTACATGTTGTTTAGGTAACTAGAAGAGCTCATGATTTTAAGATCAGATAAGAGATATTGGGCATAGGACTGAAGAGTGACATGTGACTGGCCTCCTTCCATCGCTTTACCCTCGTCTGGATGCATCAAGTAATGACCTGGAATTCCTGGGTCAGGGGAATCTTTTGCAAGGAAATTATATCAGGACTCCTGCTGTGTGTAAGAGAAAAAGAACTTGGAAAACATGAAAATATGTGTTCGTAGTATGGGGAGAGTTGAAGCAGCATTTCACACAAAGACACCTGTATGTGTGAGCATCTTTGTTAGGAAGAAAGAAGACCTCCTTGAAAAACAGAAAAGCCTAACACAATTAGAAAGCAGAGAGTTAAACAAAATAATTCATGAAACCTCATGATCCATGCAAGCAGGGATCAGAGCTCAAGGGTCTTAGAAGGGAATTTTGTTTTCATCATGAGAGCCATGAAGGACTATTTAAAAGCTGTGCCTAGCCTAATTATCACTAGAGAGGCTTCCCCCAGCAACTGATGGGAACAGATGCAGAGACCCACAGCCAAACATTAAGCAGAGCTTGGGGAAGGAAGCCTGTGGAAGAAGGGGAGAAAGGATTGTAGGAGCCGGAGGAGTCAAAGAAACCAGAAGAAAACCCACAGAATCAACTAACCTGGGCTCATAGGGACACACAGACTTAAAACAGTTAGACACAGCATGGCACTGACCTAGGCCCTCTGCACATATGTTACAGTTGTGTAGTTTGGTCTTCTTGTGAGACTCCTAATGGTGGGAGGAGGGGCTGTCTTTGACTCAGTTGGCTGCTTTTAGGACCCTTTTTCATCCTGTTGGATTGCCTGGTCCAGCCTCAGTACAAGAAGAGGTGCCTAGTCTTCCTGCAACTTGATATGTTATGTTTGGTTGGTATCCATGGGAGGTCTGCCGTTTTCTGAGGATAAATAGGGGAGGAGTGAATAGGGATGCAGAGGGAGGGTGGGGAAAAGGGACCGGGAGGAGAGGAGGGAGGGGAAACTGTGGTTGGGATGTAAAAAAATATAATATTTTTTAAAAAGAGAAAAAAAATTTTAAGTGGGTGACAACAAAAATATTAACTTTTTTGCTTTTTAAGATTGCTTCAGATGTTGGGGAATAAAATGGGCTAGAAAGAGAAGAGCTAATGGTGAATCCGGAAAGACTAGTTCGGAGAATTTTAGAAGGGGGAAATGATAGCGTTTTATAATAGCTTGGCAAACAGGGAGATGAAGAAAATGGGAGATAGCAGAAAATTTGTCAACTGGCAGGATATGCAGATGGATGAACACTAGAGATGAGGACATTGAGATAATGCTAAAATTTTGCATTCGGGTCTCCCTATATGGTAATGCCATTCCCTGGAAGAGAGAATAGTCAGTAAGGACCATACTGGGTAGTGGAAAGGCTGAACCAATGTTTCACTTATGGTGCCCAAGGAGAATTATCAGTTTATTTTAGCAAATAATGGGAGGTCGGAGTCAGATGGAAACTATGCAGAAGTGGTAAATAAAGTCCAAGTACAGATGGATTACCAAGGAAGACAGTATGATGTAAATGATCAAAAAAAGGTTTAAAAATAAGTCTTTAGAATTCTAAATTTACGTGGTGGGAGATAAACTGCTGAGGTTTTCTTGGTAGCTGTTTCCCAGAAACTAAGGATGGACAATTTATTCAAGGCATAGGTTAGCATGGCAAAGATAAGTTTGAGCCTGGATATTTTATCTTCTGGGATTCTGGTACTTGCACTATAGCACAGTTTTTTAGCCTTTGAATAATTAATTCTTGAAAACTTTGAAGGATATTGCCATTATATCATTGAGTGGTGCTTTTAAGTTTCTATTTTCTGCTGTTCTTAAAAAGACAGCCTAGAAAGAGCCACGCTGCTGAGACAGGTGGAGTGAGTGTTAAAAGAGGTATTAAAACTCAGAAATTCTACCAGTCCCTGGGAGCTTAGAGTTCAGTAGCTTGACATAATTAGGTGTTCACTTAGCACTCAGTAATTAAATGGCTTTTCACCAATTTCTTTAAGGGAGAGCAAAGTTAGTGTGAGGTGCAGTAGATACCTCCAGGCTCTTTCACAGAACCTGTTGACAGGGCAGCTTCTGTGGCTCCTGCTGAGGTACTAACTATCTTCTCACACCTGCACAGAGACTGTACCAACCGTGCCACACTTCTTTCCCCTTGTCCTGGGTGAGAGAGCTGAGAAATGGTCCCAGTGAGATCGAAAATGAAATCCTGAGCCTCTGCTGGGTCTGTGATGACATTGTTTCCCTGGCAGTACCTAGCATGGGAGGAAGTCCAAGAGCTCTATGGAATATAATTAATACTATTATTATTTTTAGTTGGGAAGGAGATTTCCAGGCCTGTCATTCTAAGATGGCTAGGAGATATTAGTAACTTCCTTTAGATCCTTTTAGACTATATTCTTTTCTTTAAAATCAAAGGTTGAGAGAAGTTTTTGTCTTAGAATCACTATTAAAAGAGAATTCCAAAATGAGGGTCATAAGTGATAGGGCCCCACACAATCACATGCTAGTAAGAGTGAGATGTTCATCCTTAATGAGGGTAAATATGATTGCTAGGCAAATTCAAATTAATTGTTCCTACCTCCCTGCCTGAATATACCCCACAACCAGCCAATCAAACAGACCGTCAAGAAGATTTTGAGTTTGGTTACTGGCAAAGGGCAAAACTTGAAAAGAGCCAAGGAAGCACACATTTCCCACCACAGCAGAAGTAGCTGATGTTGAGGGTAAGCCTTCCTGTGTGGCCATGTCTCAGTCTGTCCCAATCCATCCTTTATATCAGCTCTAACTCCTACTGAACTGCCTGGGATTAGCCTTTCTCCATGACCTCCTGAAACTCGCTGTCTGGCTGCCTGTGAATTGGCTGGCTTTCACTTAGTGGTTCCACTACTTAGCCCATCACAGAGCATGGAACTGTAGCCATGAAGCCAGGGGTGGTGGCTCACACCTGTAATCTCAGCCTTTATGGGGTTGAGATAGGAGAATCGTTGTGAGTTTAATGTTAGCCTTGTTGACCTGGTGTGTTCCAGATTTGCTGAGTGATATTCTGTCTCTAACCCAAATCCAGTCCCAGCAAAGATGCCTCAGAACCTGGAAATGACTAAGAGTCCTGGAACATTCTCAGCTCTGTTGAGTTTCTCTGCTGTGTGTGGTAAGGACAGCAAAGGCTTTTGGAGATAAAGGGGTCAAGAAAATCTCGAGCTAAAATATAGAATCAATTGATCATAAATGAAGGAAGATAGGACCTTGGAGGCAGATAGGGAGAGGAGAAAGATTGTTGAGAGGGGCCGTAGCCTGAGACTAACTGAATTATAGTGTTCGAGTTTTATAGGCCCCTCTAGACGACATCCTTTCTCCAATCTAATTTGGAAACAATGGAGAGAGAGAAAATAATTTAAAGAGATGGGAATTAAACAGTGATGTTTATTACTCATAAACTCAATTTTCAACAATATGGTTTTTTAAAGTTTACTATCCAATATTGAATCCTGGACTTAGCAACCCAGGCTTAGGAAGCTGTGGACCCCAGGTGGCTTCTTCTGGAGAGGGGAGGTAGACCTATTTCAGGTGATTAGAAAATGGGCAATAGACTATGCCCCTGGAAAAGAGGTGAACTGCTCAAAAGAGGAGGGCAGAAAGTATCAGGTCTGTGCATGTATAGGTCTTGATCCACACTAACAAATCATTTAGGTCTCCCTCTTCAGAACACAGGGAGAGGGTAGGAGGGGTAAACAGCTAGTAAAGTTGCCTCCACATGAAAGGAACTATAAGGATTCGAAACAAAGATTTTTTTTCTCCCTCTGTAATCCTGGTCAGAAAAAGAAATGATTTAAGGTGTTCCCAGTAGAAAGGCTTGGTAAATTTGCATAGAGCAACCATGAGCAGAATAGGATTATTGGAAACATAAAGGCAAACTCCTCCCTCTGAATGTGGAAGAGGATTATAATGATCCTTGAGTGTAGGAGGTCAGTGACCACTGTCTTCCAATACACAGCCTCTAGAATCTGATGAGACTTGGGTTTTTGTTTGTTTGTTTTATGTCAAAATTTGGTACCAACTATAAAGTCAGAAGTAGCAAAAGGCAGCTAGGAGAAGGAATACACTTTATAACAGTTGTGTGGTATGAGACAATGGGTACTTTCTGCATTGAATGAACTGAGGGTCAAAAGAAGGACTTTTGGGGTCTGCCTTGTTTCCATTTAGCAAGAAACAGGAAAGGACAACAAAAAATTGGGGTTTTAATTTCTCATAAAGTTTAATTTGTAGAATGGTGGAAAGAGTTAAGAATGGGGACAGTAAAAGTACACATCAGGAAAAAAAAAGAATCAAGCAAACAGATGGTGGAATGTGGATTACAGTATGTTACCAGAAATTGGGAGCTCCAGCTTTACTCTAAGTAGGTGTGACTTCATGAAAAGGGAAATTAAGTCATTGTTGTCAGGGGTAACTTGGTGGTAAAAGTAGGAGACATCACAACTTAGCTTTAAGAAAGGGAGTAGAAACTTTTATAAAACAGGGAGGCAGCCCAGAGAGATGGCTCCATGGGTAAGGGTGGTCCCAGCCAAGCCTGAAGACATGAGTTCAATCCCTGGGGCCTACATAGCAGAAAGGGAAAACTCACCCTCTTATTGTCCTCTGATCTGCACATGTGAATGTACACTAACACACACACACACACACACACACACACACACACACACACACACACA
>CAJQZJ010035392.1:1268858-1325776 GCA_907164525.1 Lophiomys imhausi | reverse complement strand
ACACACACACACACACACACACACACACACACACACACACACACACAAACACATACACATAGACACAAACACACACACATATACAGATACCACTCACAATAAATTAATACATTCACAAATGAATAAATAAATAAACAAACAAATAAGTGTAATAAAAACGCAGTGAAGAGCGGAAAGCTGGGGTCTTAGGAAGGTAGAAAAAAGGTATCCTGTCCGGTTCTCTAGAACAAGTGTTCTTATCACTGTTGTTCTTCCAAAGCACATATTCTTTTTTTTTTAAATACTTTATTTTTTTTTCTTCAAGTTACATATTCTTTATCTTTCTTTTTTTTTTTTTTTTTTTTTTTGTCCCATGAGGGGAGGAGTTTTTTCTGGTTGGCATGGACGAGAGTAAAAGGCAAGCATAGTTACCATTCTCACTTCTCATTCATGCACAATACCCTTCAACTATCTTCTCTAGGTATGTCCTCAAATTACTGGCAAGAAATTTGCTGCCTGAGTCAAGACTATACTCAGGATTCACTCAGCTGTGCCTTAGAGTCACATGTCCTGATGTTGAAGGGCCAATTCACACCTCAACAAGGGCAAGTATGTGTGTAGATAGTTCTTAGAAGAGAGAACTGAAGAAAAATAGAGATCCCAAAGCAGAACGGATTGGTGGGGGGGGGGTAAACAAGATTTAAGACCAAAAAATGAGTTTCTTTTATTTCTAAAATCTAGGACTATTTACTAGTCTTCTGTGTCCTGAGCTGTTATGAGACACCAGAGACACTACATGAAAACCAAGCATACATAAACACTGTCTCTTGAGACTACATCAGGTGATTCCCAGGTGAGAGAACTTAATCCCTGTCTGTCTACCTGGCTTGTTCATGAGTTTCCGCTGTCTTTCTACATCTAATCACTATGAACCTCCTAGAGTCATATATCCTAACTTCTAGTCAAGTTCTCCTTTGTCTTTATCTCTGATAAAAATGTTTTCCTTTTCACAGGTTAGCCTTCTGTGTATGTTTCCAGCCTCAAAACACATTCTTATTGAAGATCTCTGATGTTCTCTGGGTGAGACATTACCTCTCTTTCCCAACCATCAAATAAAATCCATCTCCACCTCTTCATTGACTTCATGGTAGGCATCACACTTTTAGTTTCTCTGGGTACCTACAATCTTCACTGTCCTATGGAAAGGCCCCCGAGGATTGTCATGGTCCTTATCAGCCTCACGCCTGCAGAGCCCAACAGTGATAGGAGGTCCTGCGTCAATCCTGAAAGGGTCCCTTCCTGTATTCTACACATTACAAACACAGAACTCAGATGAATGTTAGGCAACTGATTGTTTGCTTATTTACTTATTTATTTTTCATTTATTTATCATGTGTGGTTATTTATTTTTATATGTAATTAAAAATTATTAGCTAAAATTTTTTTTCTTAGTACTCAACAGGCTGTTAGAGTGTATGTACCATACAGATCTAGATGGTTAGCATGAATGTTACCTCACACTTTAGTTACCATTTTTTTTTCTGGTGGGAACTGTTCATATCTACTCAAGAATGTTACACAGCATTAAGTGGAGTCAATATGTTACACAAGAGAAACATCAAATCTTCCAAATTGATTTTTATTTCCTATTTAATTGAAAAATTTTAATCCCTGACTGATTTTTTGCCTCACCCTATCCTGCTACCTACCTTCTGGAACCAACCATCTGATTTGATTTTCTCTGTTAATGAGGGTGAAGAAAACCCCAAACCCCAATTCTACCTTGGCATGAGATCCGTAGGTTATTCACCCTGCTCTCCCTGGAGTATTTCATTTAAAACATCCTGTAGGTTCATCCTTGTGGTCACTGGATTCCTGGAGAGATTTTGCTGGATACTTGCTCATGTTAATCTTGATGGTTTGATGGTTTTTTGTTTTTGGTGTGTCTATATCCAGTTTTATGATGCTTCTGCCTTTGTTCCTTTTACTCAAGACCATTAGGCCAGTCAGGGTCTTTTGTGGGCCCGTATGCATTTTATGACGGGCTGTGACCAATCCCATGCCTATGTTTTGTTTGTTTGTTTGAGACAGGGTCTCAGTTTGTAGTGCACGCTGATCTGGACACCACTGTGTACACCATGGTGTTTGGATGTAGGTGTACACAGCAGGCTTGCCATTGGTATTCCGATAGAAACTGCATAGAATCTGCAGGTTATGTGAGCAGTTTGGGCGCTTTACCTCCCAACTTTTCCCGATGCACAAACACAGGATGACTTTATGTTTGTTGCTTCATCTGTGTTTTAGGACTACCATCGTAAGATCTTTCTGCATGTAGATTAAACTTGGCTTTATGTACTTTTATGAGTTTTGATACTTACTGTAAATGTGATTGCTTTCTTGTTTTCCAGTTTAGGTTGCTCATTGCTAGTATGTAGCAGGATGACTGATGTTTGTTTGCATGGTGACTTTATACCCTGTAACCTTACTGGATTCATGATTTGGCTACAATAGTTTTCAGTGAAATTCTATTCTTGATTTGTAGGTTTGTGAGATCTCTAGACTTATACGAAATTCTATCTTCTAGAAACACAGAGAACATAATTTCAACCTTTCTAGCTTAAGTGCCTTTTGTGTCTTTCTTTTGTCCAATTGCTCTGGTTTGGACTTTTCTGTGCTACACTGACTTCAACTAATGAGAGTAAGCATCATTGCCTATGTGAATATTAGAAGGATGCATTCAGCTTTCCCCTGTTGAGTAGTATGTTTACTACAGACCTGCCATGCATGACCTTTCCTGCATTGTAGAACATTTTTTCTATACCTAATTTGTTGAGAGATATTTTCCTGAAAGGTTGATGGATTTTATCAAATGTGTTTTTCTGCATCTATTGAATAATCTTTTTTTTGCCCTTTTGTCTGTTAACATGATGCATCATATTTTTATTTACAAATATTATACAGTTTTTACATCTCACTTGACCATGGTGACTGATCTTTTTAATGTGCTACTGAATTTCATCTGCTAACACTGTGTAGAGGATTTTTTACCCATAATCCCCAGGGATATTAGCTTATAGTCCCACCCTCCCCTACCTTCCTCCTCCCCTCTTCTCCCATATTTCTTTATTCCTTCCCTGTCCTTTCTTACTTTCCTGGCTTCTCTCCCTCCAGGGTAATGTTGGTAGGATAATATGAGTTTGGAAATGTTTCCTGGTCTTGAATATTTTGTAAGAGTTTGAGAAGGATTGATTGTAATTCATTTAATGTTTGCTGGAATTCAGGAATGAAGCTTTAGTTCCGCAGCTTTTCTTTGACTGAAGACTTTTTAATAACAATTCAATTTCCTTACTTATTATTGTTCTATTCAGATTTTCTATTTCTTCATAATTCAATTTTGGTAGTTGCATGTGTCAAGAAAATATTGATTTCTTTTACATTATTTGATTTATTGGCATGTGATTACTCATAAGAGTTTTTGCTCATTTGTGTTAAAATGTCATTGTCATTGCATCATCTGTATTGCTTTTCTTTTCACTTTTTTGAGTCTTTTTTCCTCCTTTTTCTTAATTATTGATGCTCAGTTGAATTTGATTTTGTGTATATCTCAAAAACCTCCCCATAGCTTTATTGATCTTTTCTGTTTTGTTTTCTTGTCTCCCGTTTCATTTATTTCTGCTGTAATTTTGTTATTTCTTCCTTTCAACCACTTTAGACTTAGTCACTTCTTACTTTCCAAGAACTCTGGGTTATAAAATAAGTTTAGGATCTTTTCTATTTTTGATATAGGCATTTAACCTTTCCTCGGGTAACTGCTTCTACTGAATCTTTTAGGTTTTGATTTATTGTGTTTCTATTTTTGCTTAATCTCAAGAAACTTTTAAATTTCCCATTTATTCTCTTCTCTGATTTATTGAATGTACATGCATGATATTTAACTATTTTATTTGTGAATGTTCTGAAGTGCCCCTTGTTATTAATTTCTGGGTTCATACTATAATGGTTAGAAATGATATTTAATACAATGTCAGATTTCTTCAATTTCTCTGCATGCATGTGTATTTGTGTGTGTGTGTGTTATGTGCATAGTGTACATGTGTGTGCAGGTTCACATGATCATGCATATGTGTGGATGTTAGAGGAGAGCCCATCAAGTGTCATCCTCTATGATTCTCCACTAAAACTCCTTGAGATAGGGTCTCTCACTGAACCTGGAGTTTGTCACTTTTTGGCGAGGCTGTCAGTCAACAAGCCACAGTAACTCTATTTCTCACCACAATGCTGGAGTTATAGGCACACCAAGCCAGGCTTTCTACATGTTTTTTGGGAATCCGAACAAAGGTGGATTTGTTTGTACAGAAAGTTCTTTTATTCACCAAGCCATCTCTCTAGCCCTTCTTCTTCTTTTAAAAATATCTTTTTTAACGTTTATTTATTATTTCAGGTTACATCTCCATCACAGCCCCCTCCCACCACCCCTCCCAGTCCCATCCTGCCACCCTCTCCCCCTCTGCCACCTATCCTACTACTCCAATGTGGGGTGCCTCCACATATCAACCCCCCTCAGTTCAGCAGCCATATGAGGGCTAAGAGCTTCCTCTTGCACTGGGGGCTTACATAGCAGCTCCACTAGGACAAAGTGTCCCACATTTTGGGGGGACAGGTAACAAAGCCTATGTTCCTGTTCCTTTCAGCCTGTTGGTGGTAGGATAGTTACCCTGTACTATATTGCTAAAATCCAGTTATAAGTGAATATATGCCATGTGTATCTTTCTGGGTCTGGGTTAGTTTGCTCAGGATGAGCTTTTCTGGTTCCATCCATTTGGCAACAAATTACATGATTTCTTTGTTTCTGACAGCTGGGTAGTTTTTCATTGCATAAATATACCACCGTTTTTTTTTAAATCCATTCTTCAATTGAAGGACATCTTGATTGTTTCCAGTTTCTAGCTATTACAAATAAAGCTGCTATGAACATAGTTGAGGAGATGTTCTTGTGGCTTGGTAAGGAATCTTTTGGATGTATGCCCCGTAGTAGTATGGCTGGGTCTTGAGGTAGAGCTCTTCCAAGTTTTCTAAGATATCGCCAGACTGATTTCCATAGTGGTTGTACAAGTTTGCATTCCCACCAGCAATGAAGGAGTGTTCCCCTTTCTCCACAACCTTACCATTATGTGCTGTCATTTGAGTTTTTGATCTTAGCCATTCTGACAGATGTAAGATGGAATCTCAAAGTCATCTGGAGTTGCATTTCTCTGATGATTAAGGAGGTTGAGCATTTCTTCAAGTGTCCTTAGCCCTTCTTAAAAATTTTAAGACTTAGGGTTGGAAATATGGCTCAACAATTAAGACTACTAACTGCTCTTTTAGAGGGAATTCTATTTCTAACACTCACAAGGTAGCTCAACCACCTGTAATTCCACTTTCCAAGGGACATGATCCCCCCCCTTTTTTTTACCTCCATAGCTACAAAACAAACAAGTGATGTAACAGGCAGGCATACATGCAGGCAAGAAACTCATACACATAAAAATTTTAAGATGATAGCAAAACACATGGGGTAGTTAACTTGTGGAAAGAAAGTGTTTCTTTTGGTTCACAATATTGGAAATTCATTTCATGACATTTGACACCGTTGTTTTGGGTTGTTTGGTAAGGCAGTCCATCATGGCATGAAGCAAATGGCAGAAAAAAATTCACACACATCATGAGTGAGGGAGAAAAGAGAAAGAAGGGGTTTGGATCTCCCACTTTCATTTGGAGTCATACCCACAGTGATGTGCCTCCCAATAGATCCTACTTGACAATGGTTCCATCTTTTCCCAGTACCCTCACTAGTTTTGGAATCCAAGACTTTAACATGTAGAATTTGGGAAGAGATTCAAGATCCAAACTCTATCATTTCATCTTTGCCCTCCAAAGTTTCAGGCCTATGGCATGGTGCAGAATGCTTTCAGTGTAGCCCCAACATCTTAGCCGTTCTAGCATTGATCAAAACTCCAGCTTCGTCTTCCTGAGACTTAAACTCAGTTGTGAGCTCCTCTAAAGCTCAAAATGAAAACTATACATTTCCAAGTCAGAATGAGTAAGGGAAAGCAAAGAGTAACCCCCACAAGTCCAAAACAGAGGAATACGAAAAATAGTAAGGAAGGATTGGCTTAAAATCCAAACACAAGCAGGTGAACAATACATTCTATAATTTCTTTTCTTTTTCTTTTTTAAAAATGTATTTATTCACTAATTCATTTTATGTCTTGATCAGATCCCCATCCCTCCTTTCTACCTGTTTGCACCCTTCCACCCTCTCCCCTTCTCCTCAGTAAAGACCCTCCCCCCATCAACCCATCCCTGCTCTTCAAGTCACCTCAGGACTAAGAGCATCCTCTTCCACTGAGGGCAGACAAGGGAGTCAGTCTACTTAGGGTGATCCTCAAACAGGCCACAGAGTCCATGCCAGGGACTGTCTCTGCATCACTTGTTAGGTGAAGACTGAGCTGCTCATCAGTCATATATGCGTAGGGGGCCTAGGTCCAGACCATATACTCTCTTTAGTTGTGCCTCAGTCTCTGTAAGCCCCCAGGGGCCTAGGCTAGTTGACTCTGTTGGTCTTCCTGTGAAGCTCTTGTTCACTCCCGGTCCCAATTTGGGATCCAGGACACCTGTGGCAGAAGATGGATTTGTGTAATGGTTAATCTTAGTTATCAACTTGACTGGATTGAGAGATACCTAGGATATTATCCAATTATACTGCTGAGGAGGTTTATAGGGATAGTTGTCAGGTGAGTCTATAACTAAGGGAGAAAGATTCACCTTGAATATTAGCAGCCCCAGCTAATAGCTTAGGGCCCTAGAGGACACAGAAGCAGGAGATAACAGTCCCTCGCCCCATTTCAGCAGTCATATGAGAGGAGTGGGATGGAAGGGATGGGAGTAGAGGGTGGGAGGGCGGGACTGGGAGGTGCAGAAAGAGGACACTGCAATGGAGATGTAATCTGAAGTAATAAATAAATGTTAAAAAAAAAAAGGAGAAGAATCAGGAGATAAAAACCCAGCCAGTGTGTCCTGAAGATGTGTCCTACTGACACTGCTGTGTATCTCCTATGGACATCAGTGTCCAGCTTCTTAGCCTTTCAACCCATACTGATAGCAACTACTCTACTTGGCCTTTCAGCCTCAGAGTGGGGCTATATCACTGGCCTATCTTATTCTGAGGCTTACATATTCTTAGTCTGAGCAGTTAATGCTTTGTCTGGCTCTCCAACTTGCACATAGCTATGATAGGACTATCCAGCCTTGATTGTGTGAGTCAATCTAATAAATTCACACACACACACACACACACACACACACACACACACACACACACACATGAGCACATGCATTCACACCACTGTAATTTTTCTAGATGTGTCTTGCACATCGTCAATATCTCCACTTCTTCAGTTCTCTCTTACAGCCTCAGTTTTACTCTCCCTGTTCACAATTGCCTGCTCAGGGCCACCTTCCAGACACTCTGACAGTACAGGAGACCCAGCCTTCCAGGCTTGTACATCTCAGTAGAAGCCTTCAGGGCTCCATATCTCTTGCCTTCTGTATACCTGAAAATCCAGACTCTTGTTGATGTTAGGATAGATCAGTTCCAGCTGTGTCTGGGCCAGCTTGAAACGTTCCTGCAGTGGTCTCATAGTACTTTATTGCTAAAGAAAGGAGTCCTAGGAAGATGAATCTTAAAGATACCCTGGGCATGCAGAGTGGCCTGGGGTTCTACTCTAAAATGGTTTTGTCTCAAAAGGTATTTGAAACAAATGTTTATTTCTTAACTTTGAACAAATTGTTTGATTGTGATATGTGTATGTTGTCTGTGTGCTGCATGTGTGTATGTGTGTGGGGTATGTGTGTTGTGTGGGTATGTGTGTGTGTGTGGTGTGTATGTGGTGGTGGTGGTGGTGGTAGTGGTGGTGGTGGTCGTGGTGTGTGTGTGTATTTGTGGTTTGTGTGTATTGTGTGTGTGTTTGTGTGTGTGATGTGTTGGGGGAGTTGTCCTCTTGGATTTCTGAGGCACCCTTAAGACACCTGATCATCCTTATGAAGAACATTTGGATTCTTTCTATCAGCTCTAACAACTGCTCTACCACTGCCCACGTGTTTATACTTGCTTCTTGTACAGACAAGGTGCAAAGTTTTAAAAAATTCTGGGTTTTTTTTTTCCAGATTCTTACTTTAAATTTATCTGAAAGTAGCTAATAATATCCAACCATAGCCTGAATTTTTGGCTACTTTGACCTTCCAGATAAATTAGTCCATTGTGGACTTTCAGAAGATATCAGGACATGGGAAAAGATGCATCCAAATATTCTTCCACCATGTAGTAAGAGTGGCTTTTCTTTAAATTTACATTGGAACTGTCCCTTCCAGTGGAAGCCACCTTGACTGATTTAAAAAAAAATACAGACACTATATTCTCTCGGTATTACAACAAAATACCTAAGGTAACTAGCTCATAAAAAGAAATGTTGCTTTAGATTTTAGAGTTTCCAGCCTATGATCACCTTAGCCTTTGCCTTCTACTGAGGCAGGTCACCAGGGCAGGGTTGTGAAGCACAGTATACTCATTGATATCATAAAGTAGGAAGGTAAAGATTGGAGTCCTGAAATCCCCTTCCAGCACATGCCTCCAGTGGCCTCAGAACCTTTTCTAGGTCTCACATCCCAAAGGTACTCATTGAGTCTCTATAGTACCATTCCAGGGAATAAGACATCAACAACCAGACCACTGAGTAGACATTCAGCTTTTGAATTGGATAACCATTCAAGCTAGTTTAAATCAATGAGCCATTGGGACACACACACAGACACACACTTGTACTTATGTGAGCATGTGACAAATTGATTATCCTTATTATAGAGGAAACAAAGTATTTACTATAACTTGAACATTTTATTGGACACTTGATATGTCCCTTGCTTTCCTTCTTGCTACAACAAAGCACATGTCAAAAACAACTTAAGGAAGGAATAGTTCATGTTGGCTCACAGTTTTTTTTGGGGGGGGGGTACAGTCCATCAAGAGGAGGAAGCCATGGTAGCAGGAGCATGAGGCAACTGAATACATTGCATTCACAGCCAGATGCAAAGCAGGATGAATGCAGGTACTGATCCTGGTCTCTCCTTTTCACTCAGTCTGGTATCTCGGCCCATGGGGAGGTGCTACAAACAGGGTGGATTTTTCTCACCTCAAATAATCTTATCTGGAAATGTCCTCATGTCTAGACTTTTGTCTCCAAGGTAATTCTGGATCCTGCAAGTTGACCATCAGTTTTAATCATCAAAGGTGATTATTTAAGGAGGAGTAAGCTTCAGCCTAATGCTGTGTGTAATAATATCAGGGTTAAATAACAAAACAGCACAGTCATGATCCTAAGAGACTGTAAATATGGAGATTGCATTAGTGAAGGGACATGTAGAAAATAGCACAAGTGAGTTCTATTAGGCTATCTGTGAATTGAGTATACAATTGAGAGGAGAGACCCCCTTTAGGCAGAGGTGCCTGCTGGTTTCTCTGTTAGGATGCAAGACCACTTGTCAGTGGAAATACGTCTCCTGTTGCAGGGGAGAAGTGAAGTTGTAGGCTCATTGATTCCCTCTCCTATGAGACAGCAGTTGCGGTTTTGATGTGACAACTGTCAGCTGCTGCTATGAGACAGGAGCCAAGACCCATGGGTAATTCCTCCCATACATGACACAAAAACTAGGCCTTCCAAACTTTTCTTTCTTTCTTTCTTTTTTTTTTTTTTTTAATGAACCAGCTATTGGCACATCTCCAGCCATGTCACACTCTTGGTGATTTTTGTTCGTGACCCGTTCACCCTAGGGCTTATGATTATCAAGTTACCATGGAGAGAAAAAATATGAGAGAGGGAAGGCAGCAGGAGGGTGTGTGCTAAATTCTGTGCTTTTGCTATGAGCATCTGAATACAATTGTGACATTCAGAATATCTTACAGTGTGTGATGGTCACTGAAAATAGTGGAACTGCATGGAAGCCCTGGGTGTACGCCAACAGAATGAGATGGTATTATCTGCTCCCTGTTTAGTCTAATTCTCCATCGTACCTGATGCTCCAGGTTGCTCAAAAGCTGCTGTCTCCTCCAGGTGATGTTTCAGCCCATCGGTGTCCCTCTCCTTCTCACATACACCTTATGAAAAATGGCCTTGCCATCTGCATCTGTCAGGAGGCTGTGGAGTTGAGAGTATGGCTCAATGAATATACAAATGTGCAGCTGGACCACAGACCCTTCCAGAAGGCAGCTGGAATATAAATCACAGTGAGCTGGTACTCCTCAAGTAAAACGATGCCATTTGGGGGCTGTCATGCATAAGAGGGCTTGAGGAAAATAAGAGAACATGAGGAGGGTCTCTGTGGAAATAGGCCCTGGAAAATATAGAGAACTCAGCTGGAAGGAGCAGGGTTGAGGACAATACTGTATTTCAATGGAAAAAAAAAATTCTGTTAGACTCTGGCAGATCATGAAGCAAAAGGGCAGTGGGAGATGAGTTGGGACTTTTCTCCTGTTTGTCCAGGGAGGCCTGCCATAAACTCCTTCCCTCTCCCTTCCTTGTTCCTTTCTGGTTATTTGCTTCTGTCATATGTTCTGTGCCAAGCACTGTGCTAGATACTGCTGCTATCATTCTCGCTGTCACATCAAATAGTCTCTACCCTTAGCCTCACAGTGACAGTGCATAGGTGATGGAAGCTGTGAAGGGCAGACAGGCTCAGTAGGAAAGGTAAATAAAAACAAATTCAACATTATGAACCCTGATAGAGGGACGTGTCCAAAGTTGTGACATCCAGAGAAAAAGCAGATGTCTGGATGAGGAGGACTTCCAGGTGAAATGGCACTCGTCTACTATTCTTCAGCACAAGCCATTTCTGAGAATGATGACAGAGCAGAAAAATCGCAGGACACACAAGGCTGGAGGCAAGAAAGAGCATGTATTGGGTCTCTATTGTGCCTAAGTTTTTAATGAGCTCCCAATTCTCTTGATTACTTTTCTCAGTATTGGGAATTGAACCCATAGACTTGTTAGCTAATGCCTGCCGCTCTCTCTCTCTTACACACACACACACACACACACACGCACACACACAGAGAGAGAGAGAGAGAGAGAGAGAGCATACTCAGTCCTAGATAAATAATTGATGAAACTCCAACCCCCCACCCCCAAAACTCCAAGACTCACATTTTTTCCCTGATCAGTAGACTAAAAACAGAGTTTTGTTTCTTACTATTAAGAGCAGGCTCTCTGACTTTTCATATCTTAAAGAAATATCCTTTTTCATTGTTGTATATCTCATGGCATCAAGATGAAATCACTGTCTCTAGAATTGCTTGGCCAGATGCCTTAGGTCAAACAGAGAGTAAATTCCCCTGCACCCTGAACACAGTGTTTCTTATTAATAACACTTCATATCTGTCAAGTCTTCAGGGTTTTGTTTTTGTTTTTTAGTTTTCTTTTTAATCTAACATTCCTTTTGTTTCCCAGACTTCCACATAGGATATCACAGTGATATTTTGTCACCACACCTCCTTTGGTTCTGCAACTTTGGCAGCTTTATGCATTTTTCTTGGTTTTCATTTTCTTTCTAGTATACAAATAACAGCCTAAAAATGACTAATTGCATCTTTGTCTGTAGAACCCATAGCTGTGTCATATGATGTAGAAAAGAGGGATTGAATTAGCAGCAAGAATAAAGGTTGTCAGTCAGTTGACCATAAGACAGGACATGGAAGAATTCGAGTGGTCTCAGTGGAATCACAAGGTTGTTTAGATGTAGAAGAGTCAGGGAGAAGAAGCATGAAGTCTGAGATGGACTATAGCGATCAGTGTAGGCTTTGGAGACAGAAGAGAACACAGATAAGATCCACGGGGATCTATTCAAATCCCTGAATGCTTAAACTGTGAGATAATACAGTAATTTCATATGATAGCAGTAAAAATATTCATGTAGACTTTAGCAAGTGGGAATGAGATGCTGGAAGTAAATATCAAAAGATAGGGCACTATGGTTGGAAGTTGTGCAGTGTGCATTGGCTGGAAGAATCTACAGGGGGACACACAAAACTTAGGTTTCCTTAGAATGCAGATAGGCATACATGTTAAAGACTGAGGAATGGCTCAGTGGTTAAGAACACTGGCTGCTCTTCCAGGGTCCTGAGTTCAATTCCCAGCAACCACATGGTGGCTCATAACCATCTATAATGAGATCTGGTGCCTTCTTCTGGCCTGCAGGCATACATGCAGGCCAAATACTGTATACATAATAAACAAATCTTTAAGAGTACATCAGAAGATGAAAAGATCTCCCATACTCATGGATAGATAGGATCAATATAATAAAAATGGCCATCCTACCAAAAGCAACATACAAATTCAATGCAATTCCTATCAAAATACCAACACAATTCTTTACAGACCTTGAAAGAACAATTCTCAACTTCATATGGAATAACAAAAAGAAAAAAACCAGAATAGCTAAATCAATCCTGTACAAAAAAAAAAAAAAAAAATTCTCGAGGTATTACCATCTATGATTTCAAGCTATACTACAGAGCAATAGTAATAAAACAGCATGGTACTGGCATAGAAACAGACCAGGTGATCAATGGAATTTAATTGAAGACCCAGAAATAAACCCACACACCTATGGTCACTTAATTTTTTACAAAGAATCCAAAACTGTACAATGAAAAAAAAAAGCATCTTCAACAAATGGTGCTGATCTAACCTGATCAACATGTAAAAGAATGCAAATAGACTCATATTTATTTATCACCTTGCACAAAACTTAAATGCAAGTGGATTAAAGATTTTAACATAAAGCCTGACACGCTAAATCTAATAGAAGAAAAAGTGGAAAGCCTGGAATAGGTGACAACTTCCTGAACAGAACACCAACAGCTCAGGCTCTAAGACCAACAATCAATAAATGGTACCTTATGAAACTGAAAAGCTTTTGTAAGGCAAAGGACACTATCATTAGAACAAAACATCAGCTTACAGATTGGGAAAAGATCTTTACCAGCCCCACATCCGACAGAGGGCTAATATCCAAAATTTATAAAGAACTCAAGAAATTAAATACCAAGAAACCAAATAATCCAATCAAAAACAGAGCTAAACCTATAATTCACAAAAGAGGATTCTCTAATGGCCAAGAGACACTTGAAGAAATGCTCAACATCCTTAATCATCAGAGAAATGCAACTTAAGATGACTCTGAGATTTCATCTCACACCTGTCAGAATGGCTAAGATCAAAAACTAAAATGACAGCACATGCTGGCGAGGTTGTGGAGAAAGAGGAACACTCCTCCATTGCTGGTGGGAGTGCAAACTTGTACAACCACTATGGAAATCAGTCTGATGTTACTTACATTGACTGTGATTGGTTAAATAAAATGCCAAGGCCTGAGATTGGGCAAAGACAGAGAAAGGTGCGACTTCCTGAGATTAGAGCAGGAAGCCTGCGCTTGAGACAGAGGATTAAAGGATTCCAGCCAGGAGCAGGAAGAAGAAGACACATGCCATGGGTTAGAAAAAAGAACCTCATTCCACATGGCCAGGAACATCGGCATATCATGGAGAATGGCAGTCCAAGGGGACGTATGTATATATGGGGACATATTTGGGTAACAGAATTATGAGCTAGCTTATATGGGCTAGGATTGAACAATTCAGGCCAAGGCTTTTGAAAATCCATGTGGCCTCTGTGTGCTCATTTATAATGGCTGCTTAAAGATCAATGGTTCCAAATCAATTACCAATAATTTAAATAGTGGTTAAATAGTTTCATTAGCCTTTTTTTTTTTTTTTTTTTTTTTTTTTACAGTCTGGTGATATCTTAGAAAACTTAGAATAGCTCTACCTAAAGAACCAGCCATACCACTCCTGGGCATATATCCAGAAGATTCCTCACCAAACCACAAGGACATCTCCTCAACTATGTTCATAGAAGCTTTATTTGTAATAGCTAAAAACTGGAAACAACCCAGATGTTCTTTAACTGAAGACAAAATGGATAAACAACAACAACAACAACTATGGTATATTTATACAATGGCATACCACTCAGTTATCAGAAACAAGGAAATCATGCAATTTGCAGCCAAATGGATGGAACTAGAAAAGCTCATTGTGAGTGAGCTAACCCACACCCAGAAAGATGCACATGGCATGAATTCACTTATAATTGAATTTTAGCCATATAGTATAGGATAACTCTCCTACAACCAACAGACTGAAAGGAACAGGAACATAGACTTTGTTACCTGTTAGTGGGACACTTGGCCCTAGTGGAGCTGCCATGTAGTCCCCCAATGCAAGAGGAAGCTCTTGCCCTCATATGACTGCTGAACTGAGGGGGGGGCTGAGATGTGGAGGCAACCCACACTGGAGGAGTAGGACAGGTGGGAGTAGGTGTAGAGGGTGAAAGGGTGGGACCAGGACAGGTGGAAGGAAGGGGCTGTGAAGGAGATGTACCTTGTTTTAACAAATAAACGTTAAAAAAAAAAAAAAGACTGCTGGCGAAGGCTGACAACAATGTAAAGAGCAAGCTTTAAGCACATGCAGTCTTATAGAATGAATATATTATTATGAAAGGCTGTCAGTAGGGATGTGCTGATAATGTTGTCATCAGTCAGCTCAATGGAAAGGAGGATTGTGTTGTTGAAAATTGGTGCAGAGGGAATCCTTGTCATATGACAGACATCTGAACTGAGCCCTGTTCTGTGGTTATGTGGACAGGTAAACTGACCCACAGTGAACTTTAATGCGCAACTAAACTGATTCCTGAGCAAAGCAGTGGAAATATAGTGTGGCTCTCCTTGCTTATAGCAACCTGCAAGTGGAAAGAGAAGTTAATGGGAGGATGGCTAACTAAGAAGATATTCTTGATGGCTCAGGGCGTTTTTAGCTTGTCCAGATGACAAAATACACTGAAGTATGGTGATACACTGTTAGGAAAGTAAGCTTTGGAGACAAATCCAAGGATCTTGCTGAGTTGTGTTTTGCTGTGGTTTCCAAGGTGAGCACCCAGCCAGTCACCAAGGACTCCTTGAATCAGTGATCCAAGAGTGGCCTCAGCCATCTCAACAGAAGACAGAGTGTGAATGACATTACCCAACAATTCATGGAGGATCCTCTTCTTCAGTGAAGCAAATCCCCAAACCACACAACAAGTTCCTGGGAGATTTCTACAAGTGCAAACACTGCTGCCTCAGATCAGTACAGACACTCCTGCCTCAAACTCAAAGGAACAGAGGAGGATCCAAGCAAGATAAGCTGGGGTGGCAGGGGGATGGGGGATATGATTCAGTCCCACAGTTCTACAGGGAGGGCACTGGCTGAGAAATGTCCTAGCTGCTAAAACACAAGTTAACTTTCACGGAAATGGAAATGTGGTTCAGAGGGCCAATCTTGGGCTTGGAATGCCAAGCCAAGATCCCAGAGGGTGGAACTCTGAGCCACAGAGGGTTACTCCTGGGACTCAAAACTGAATGAGGTCCATAGGATGTGTTTGAAAATTTCTCAGGAATGCTGACTCCTTATTTTCCACCCTATTCATAATCCTCCCTCTCTTTATCCCTCCTCCAGCTTTCTTTCAATGATGCCCTTTCTGCTCTTGTTTCTTGAGTGTCAAAGAAAAAGGAATCCTGCCTGGAGGCAGGGATTATACCCAGGGCCTCATTCGAACTGGATTCAGATGCATTCTAACCAGTTTCTGGTTGTTTGTTTGACTGATTTTATTTATTTTTTGATTGTTTATTTATTTTTTGGTTTTGGTTTTCGTTTCTTTTTTTTTTATTGCTCAATCCAATTTTCTTTTCTTTTTTTTTTAAATACTTTATTTTTTTTCCTTCAAGTTATATCTCAGTAACAAACCCCTCCCTATTCCCCCTTCCTATCCCGCCCTTCCACCCTCTTCCCCCCAGAAGTTTCCCCTTTCAGTCCAACAGATGGTTCCTTCTCTTATAACAGTAAGTATTATACAAAACAATAGATATAAATATGCCACATTTATGAGAGTTAAATGGCCCAGTATACCTTCGCAATGTCCAGTTTATACATATTTGGCCCCTGACTTTAACATTCTACTATCTAACCAACTCCATGAGTTTAAAGGTCTATATGTGACTCAACATTCATACTATCTTGCAACACACTTTTAAGAGTATCTTCTTAGATCTATAACACCCTCTTGATTCCTAAACAGTTCAAAATTTAACTATGAGACTCTAGCTGTCTATTCTTCAACCACCTCAGAGACCTGAGAGGGATAAATATATTTGCTTATATAGGAAGTGCAGGGCCTGCAGCTTCCAAAACTAAGGAAGAACATACCAATGACTGCCTGGACAGTTACCATTTTCTCTCCATACATTCCAGCATCAATCTTCAGCCTTTGGGTCCTGTTTCTCTGACAGACATTTGTTGTAGAGCAGGGATTGTGAAGGACTTACCTACCCTGTCTTGGCAGAGTTAGGCTGTCGAATTCCCTGCTACCAAGTTTTGTCCTTTTTGGACAGCAGTCTGTCTGCAGTTGGTACAAGGGGTTTTTTCATGCCAAGAGAAAGGCTTGCCACTAATTCAACCATCTTACAGTGGAGGTTCTTCGAGGCTTATCTTCTACTTGGAGTAGAATAGGGGGTGCTGTCAGGCTCTGATATGTCTCGATATCAAAAAAAAATCTTGATTTAAGATAACATCTTTGAATGCCATATTCTGCAGATCTCTAGGGGTTTTTGAAGATGCCCTGTCCATCTCTTGTATTTAGATAAGCAAATGTTGCTTGTCTCTTAGCAACTTGATTACTGGGTAGTTTAGAGAATATCTGTGATAGACTGTCATAGTAGCTAACAAAGTGACATGTTTGCATGACTAGGAGTTTGTTTTAACTATTGTAGACCATTTTAGACGGTTGGTATCAAGAGGTCAGAGCTTCACATTTTATTTTTAAGTATCTCTAGGTATGATCCCATTGGGAAGCGTTACCTTTAAATTTGTATCAATATACAAAGATCTATTCAATTGTGGTTAAATATACTCTTAATTATGTATCAATATACCAAGATCAATGCCTATGTAGCCCAATATAATCTTACTATTACGTCCATATGCAAGGGTCAATACCATTGTGGCCAACTATAATCTTAATTTTGTATCAATATACAAAGATCAATGCCGATGTAATCCAATACAATCTTATTTTTGCACAATAAACAATGGTCAATACCACTTTAGCCAAATAAACTACTAATTTTGTATCAATATACAAAGGTATAAGGGCATATTCAATAATCTGCCCCTTCTTCTTGGACCTTCCTGTGCTATGTCTATATTTCATTTTTCTCAAGCCCATGCACTCCTACATAGGAGAGGAAGAAGGATACAGAAAAGGAAAAGTAGAAATTCCCTGGGGCTAACCTCCAAAACCCATTAAGACAGGACCATTTATCAGCTTGTAGTCTCTTCCCCTACATAACAGAGTTTTCAGTTATCCTTCAAATAACCAAAAAGAAGGGCGGAGAAGCACCCTCTCCACCCTCTGGGCATGGGACGTTGCTCTCTTAAAGTGACTTCCTGCTGATTTGGGTCGTAGTAGACCTGTTTGGGGCCCCATCCCAATTGGGAAAAATGATTAAAAATGTTAGTACACTCCTTTTATGTTCAGTCCTTCTGTTCTCAGCTGTTTAGATGACCTAAGGGGTTTGTAGGCAGAACCTGATCTTGCAGGCTTCACTGAGGTTCCTGCCGGGGCATTGTGTAGAGCTGAGCGGTCCCAGTGACACTGGATTGCTGTGGTGGTTGCAGGCCCCCGATGGAGACAGCTATTGAGGAAGTCTGCCAGGCAGAATCAACTGGGTCACTCGTCCTCCTTGGTGCCTGATTCTGCTCTCTGCTGAGGATTCCACTGTCCAGCCGTCCCCGGGCTCCCCTAAAGGACGCTTCAATTCTCCTGGAACGATAAGAACAGAGCCCTGCCCCAATCCCAACCCTAGGACAATTGCCCTCTTTTTTTTGGGGAGGGTGATGGGGGGGGCTAGGTAGTACTTCTCCTGAAGCAAATTTGGCCTTCTGACAACATACAAAGCGTTATCTTTCAATCCGGGTTAAAGAAGAAATCATTCTGTCACCTTGGAGCTAAACCAGCTCTAGTGTATATATTTTGAGATCCCGAAGGACAATCTGCCTGCATCGAGAAGGCCTTTTGTAAGTAGCCTCCAAACCTAGGTCCCTTCAAATCCCATGTGTGTGTCTCTGAACTCTAATTATTGGGATCAGGGACCTGTGTTTCCCATCTGAAGGGATCAAAGATGTGTTCCACCACTCCTGGATCGAAGTCTTTCTCTATTTAGAGTTTGCCCTGCATCAGGCTGACCCTGAGCTCCGGGATCTGCCCGTTTTTGTCTCCAGTGTGCTGGGAGCTGGGACCAAGGGTGTACTATTCTTGAATGGTGGGACCAAGAGTATGCACCCTCACCACCCCGCTCCGTATGACTCCAGAATACATAACACCACGAACTCTACGGTGCTTCCCCCCCCTTCTCCCCCCCACCCCCCCCACCCCGTCTCCGCTGAAGTCAAAGGCATGGGCCAATACCACAATTCTCTTGTATTTTACCTTAGCTCCACGTCTTCTCTACACCTGGAGGTCTGCAAAACCAGGCCAAACGGCTGTATCCTCTGTTCCATTCACAGTGTTTCAGCCCTGTCCCCTGCTTTTTTTTTTTTTTTTTTAGTTAATAAATTTATTTGTTTGTTGCTTCAGGTTACATCCTTACCATATTGTCCTCTTTTCCCGCTTCCCAGCCCCACCCTCCCATGCTCTACCCCCTGACCCTTCCGTCTTGTTCCTCTGGGGTGGAGTGTCCCTGCCTAACATACTCTCACCACAGATCAGGAGTCATATGAGGGCCAAGAGCCTCTTCATTCACCGGGGGCCTAAGAGGCAGTACTGCCAGTGAATGGTGTCTCATTGCTACTGGGGGAATACTAAAAAAAGACCAACAAACACACAAACCCACAAAAACAAAGAATATCCACAAAAAAAGAGAGGAAAAAGAGAAGGGAAAAGGAAAAAGAAAAAAGAAAAAAAGAAGGAAAAAGAAAAAGATAAAAAAAAATTATGTCCTTGTTCCTTTTGATGTGTTGGTTGTAGTACAGATATCCTGTACAGTTAAAATCCTACTATAAGTGAATAGATGCCATGTGCATCCTTCTGAGACTGGGTTAGCTCACTCAGGATGAGCTCCTCTAGATCCATCCATTTGGTTGCAAATTGCATGATTTCATTGTTTCTGATAGCTGAGTAATATTCCATTGTATAGATGTACCACAATTTTTTAATCCATTCTTCAGTTGAGGGATATCTGGGTTGTTTCCAATTTCTAGCTATTACAAATAAGGCTGCTATGAACATAGATGAGGAGACTTCCCTATGTCTCCATGAGAGGTCCTTTGGGTGTATACCCAGAAGTGGTATGGCTGTGTCCTGAGGCAAGGTTATTCCTAGATTTCTAAGATATCACCAGACAGACCTCCATAGTGGTTCCACAAGACTGCACTCCCACCAACAATGGAGTAGGGTTCCCCTTTCTCCACACCCTCGCCAGCATGTGCTATCATTTGAGCTCTTTATCTTAGCCATTCTAACAGGTGTTAGGTGGAATCTCAGGGTCGTCTTGAGTTGCATTTCTCTGATGATTAAGGATGTTGAACATTTCTTCAGGTGTCTCTCAGCCCTTAGGGATTCCTCCTTTGTGAATTCTCTATTTAGCTCCATCTCCCATTTTTTGATTGGATTATTTGGTTTCTTGGCATTTAGTTTCTTGAGTTCTTTGTAGATTTTAGATAATAGCCCTCTATCAGATGTGGGGTTGGTGAAGATTTTCTCCCAGTCTGTTGGTTGCCGTTTTGTTCTAATGACAGTGTCCTTTGCTTTACAGCTTTTCAGTTTCATGAGGACCCATTTATTGATTGTTGATCTCAGGTCCTGAGCTGTTGGTGTTCTGTTCAGGAAGTTGTCACCTGTGCCAATGAGTTCGAGGGTTTCTCCTACTTTTTCTTCTAGTATCTTTAGTGTGGCTGGCCTTATGTTAAGGTCTTTGATCCACTTGGAATTAAGTTTTGTACAAGGTGATAGGTATGGGTCTAATTTCATTCTTTTGCAAATGGACATCCAATTGGACCAGCACCATTTGTTGAAGATGCTGTCCTTCTTCCATTGTATGTTTTTGGCTTCTTTGTCAAAGATTAGTTGGCCATAGGTGTGTGGATCCATGTTTGGGTCTTCAATTCGATTCCATTGATCCACTGGTCTGTTTCTATACCAGTACCATGCTGTTTTTATTACTGTTGCTCTGTAGTACAGCTTGAAATCTGGGATGGTGATACCTCCAGATGTTTTTTTCTTTGGACAAGATTGATTTAGCAATTCTAGGCTTTTAGTTGTTCCATATGAAGTTGAGACTAGCTTTTTCCAGGTCTATAAAGAATTGTGTTGGTATTTTGATAGGAATTGCATTAAATCTATATATTGCTTTTGGTAGGATAGCCATTTTTATTATGTTGATCTTACCTATCCATGAGCATGGGAGATCTTTCCATCTTCTAAAGGCCTCTTCCATTTCTTTCTTCAGGGGCTTGAAGTTCTTGTTATATAGGTCCTTTACATGCTTGGTTAGAGTTACCCCCAGGTATTTTATGTTGTTTGTGGCTATTGTGAAGGGGGTTGTTTCCCTTATTTTTTTCTCGGTATATTTGTTTGTTGTATAAAGAAGGGCTTCTGATTTTTTTGAGTTAATTTTGTATCCAGCCACCTTGCTGAAGTTGTTTATCAGCTGTAAGAGTTCTTTGGTGGAGTTTTTGGGGTCGCTTATGTATACTAACATATCATCTGCGAATAGGGATAATTTGACTTCTTCATTTCCAATTTTTATCCCTTTGATCTCCTTTAGTTGTCTTATTGCTCTAGCAAGGACTTCAAGTACTATATTGAAGAGATATGGTGAAAGTGGACATCCTTGTCTTGTCCCTGAGTTTAGAGGAAATGCTTCAAGCTTCTCTCCATTTAATTTGATGTTGGCTACTGGCTTGCTGTATATTGCCTTTACTATTTCTAGGTATGGTCCTTGTATGCCCGTTCTCTACAGAACTTTTAGCATGAAGGGGTGTTGGATTTTGTCAAATGCTTTTTCTGCATCTAGCGAGATTATCATGTGGCTTTTTTCTTTCATCTTGTTTATGTGGTGAATTACATTGATAGACTTTCGTATATTGAACCATCCCTGCATTCCAGGGTTGAAGCCTACTTGATCATGGTGTATGATACTTTTGATGTGTTCTTGAATTCGGTTTGCTAGTATTTTATTAAGTATTTTTGCATCTATGTTCATGAGGGAGATTGGTCTGAAGTTCTCTTTCTTTGTTGGGTCTTTGTGTGGTTTAGGAATCAGAATGACAGTGGCCTCATAGAATGAGTTTGGCAGTGATCTTTCTGTTTCTATGTGGTGGAAGAGTTTGAAAAGTAATGGTGTTAGTTCCTCTTTGAAGGTCCGGTAGAATTCCGTGCTAAAGCCACCTGGCCCTGGGCTTTTTTTGGTTAGGAGATTACTAATGACTGTTTCTATTTCCTTAGGTGTTATTGGGCTGTTTAAGCTGTTAATCTGATTTTGATTTAGTTTTGGTAGGTGGAATTTATCAAGGAAATTGTCCATTTCGCTTAGGTTTTCAGATTTAGTGGAATATAGATTTTTAACGTAATGCCCGAATATTTTCTGGATCTCCTCAATGTCTGTTGTTATTTCTCCCTTTTCATTTCTGATTTTGTTGATTTGTGTTCTTTCCCTTTGCCTTTTAGTTAATTTGGCTAGGGGTCTGTCTATTTTGTTGATTTTCTCAAAGAACCAACTCTTGGTTTCATTGATTCTTTGCATAGTTCTTTTTGATTCTAAGTTGTTTATTTCAGCTCTAAGCTTGATGATTTCCTGTCTTCTGCTCTTCTTGGGAGTGTTTGTTTCTTTTTTTTCCAGTTCACCCAGCTTAGCTGTTAGTTCACTAATATGAGCTGTCACAATTTTCTTTTTGAAAGCACTTAGTGCTATGAACTTTCCTCGTAGCATAGCTTTCAATGTATCCCATAGGTTTGGGTATGTTGTGTCTTCATTGTCGTTGGATTTTAAGAAGTCTTTGATTTCCTTCTTTATTTCTTCCCTGACCCAGTGGTCATCCAGTAAGGAGCTGTTCAATTTCCATGTTTGTGTAGGCTTTCTGTTGATTCTTTTGCTGTTGAAGACCAGCTTTATTCCGTGGTGGTCTGATAAGATACAAGGTGTTATTTCAATTTTCTTGTATCTATTGAGACTATCCTTGTGCCAATTATGTGGTCGATTTTGGAGAAGGTTCCGTGGGGTGCTGAGAAAAAGGTGTATTCCTTTGTGTTTGGGTGAAATGTTCTGTAGATATCTGTTAGGTCCATTTGTTTCATGATCTCTGTTAGACTCAATATTTCTCTGTTTGTCTTCTGTCTTGATGATCTGTCCCTTGTTGTGAGTGGGGTGTTGAAGTCTCCCACTACTAATGTGTTGTGATCGACGTGCGCTTTAAGTTTTAGAAGTGTTTCTTTTACGAAAGTAGTTGCCTTTGTATTTGGGGCATAGATGTTCAGTATTGAGATTTCCTCTTGATGAATATTCCCTTTAATGAGTATATAGTGCCCTTCTTTGTCTTTTTTCATTAACTTCAGTTGGAAGTCTGTTTTGTTTGATATTAGGATGGCTACTCAAGCTTGCTTCCTGGGTCAATTTGCTTGGAAAACCTTTTCCCAGCCCTTTACTCTGAGGCAGTGTCTATCTTTCGTAGTTAGATGTGTCTCTTGTATACAGCATAAGGAAGGGTCTTGCTTGCGGATCCACTCTGTAAACCTATGTCTTTTTATTGGGGAGTTGAGTCCATTGATGTTGATGGATATTAGTGACCTGGGGTTGTTATTTCCCATTAGTTTGGTATAGGTGGTGGTCCTGTGCCTCTTTTGGTTTAGTTGCTGAGGGGTTTTCTATTCCCTTTGTTTTCTTGGGTGGAGTTTTCTTCTCTGGGTTGGGATTTTCCTTCTAGGATTTTCTGTAGGGCTGGGTTTGTGGGTAGATATTGTTTAAATTTGATTTTGTCATGGAATATCTTGTTTTCTCCATCTATGTTGATAGAGAGTTTTGCTGGGTAAAGTAGTCTGGCTGGGCACCTATGATCTCTCAGGACCTGTAGTATATCTGACCATGCCCTTCTAGCTTTTAACATTTCTGGGGAGAAGTCAGGTGTAATTCTGATGGGTCTGCCATTGTATGTGACTTGACCTTTTTCTCTTACAGCTTTTAATATTCTTTCTTTGTTCTGTACATTTGGAGTTTCAATTATTATGTGGCGAGAGGAGTTTCTTTTCTGGTCTAATCTGTTTGGTGTTCTGTAAGCCTCTTGGATTTTTATTAGCATCTCTTTTTTCAGGTTTGGGAAGTTTTCCTCTATGATTTTGTTGAAGATATTTCCTGGACCTTGGAGTCGGGAGTCCTCTCTTTCCTCTATACCTATAATTCTTAGGTTCCGTCTTTTCATTGAGTCCTTGATTTCTTGGATGTTGTGGGTGAGAAATTTTTTAGCCTTCTCATTTTCTTTGGATGTTGTACTGATTTCTTCCACTGAATCTTCCATGCCTGAGATCCTGTCTTCCATCTTTTGCATCCTATTGTTGATACTCACATCCGTAGTTCCTGTTCTCTTCCCTTGGTTCTCCACTTCCTCTTTTAACTCTGACTGTGTTTTCTTTTTTGTTTCTATTTCTATTTTCATGTCTTGTATGGTTTTGTTCGTTTTGTACATTTCCTTCTCCAGCTTGCTTGTTTTTGTATGAAAATCTTTCATGGCTTTTTCCTTTTCCTGTTCAAGCTCTGTCACCTTGGCTTGGAACTCTTTAATGGTGTTGTTCCTTGTTTTGAGTTGTAGAATTGTGGCTTCTTTGAATTCCTTCATAGATTTAAGTTCTTCTTGCAGGGACTCTATCACTTTCCATAATGCAGAATTGTCAATGTTTTCATGTGTTTCTGTTGGTGTGTGGTCATCCGAATTGGATGAGCTAGGATGATTCTGCTTTGTTGGAGTCATAATTCCTTGATTTCTATTTTTTTTTTGACCTTTCGCCATTGGATGCATTTAGCTGTCTGTTTTCTGTGCTTGGAACCACAGTGGATGATTTGGTGCAGGGGACGAGTTACTTGGCTATCTGTCGTTGCTTACAGGGGGATTTCAAGGTCACTGTGGTTTTAATCGCCTGAGGCACTGTGAGCTGTTGCAGCCTATTCCCAGGTTGTGAGTAATGGACCAGGATTGTTTCACTGCTCCCAATTCAGACTTCCCTATGTTGCACTCTTGAGTTATCAGCCTGTAATGGTTCTGATAGTATGGGCCTGTTTGCCCAGGCACAGATTCTGTGGGCTTTGTTTGTTGTCACGGAGGCTGACAGGGTCTGGCTCCACACCTAATATGTCTGGATTTTCCAGGATACAACTATGGACCCGATTTCTGATTTCTCTCTAGGCTTCTCGCCACAGGGCTGGACCCTATGCCTGATTCCCTTCCTGTCTGCGCCGCCACGGGTCCCGTGGGTACCCCAAGCCTCGGATCTTCCGGCTGCCTGAGTGGACCTATTGTCCCAGCAGCTCAGCTGTGGGTGCACGGATCCCTGGCCCTGCCCACGCCTGTCTCTCTCCCCAGATGACCTGCCGTGGGTTCGCGGGGATTTGGCCCTTCCAGCCATGCTCCCTCCCCAGCTGCGCTACCGTGAGTGTGCGGGATTCAGCCCCTCCCTCCCGCCTTTGTGTTCCCAGCTTCCCGTGCTCTCTCGGAACCTCCCGCCCTCCGCTTCACGAGAGGCTGCGGACCACCTGCTGAGCCCCCTGTTTGTTCCTTGCTAAGCCTTCCACTATCTCGCAAAGTTTTTTAAGTGGGTACAAGTTCAACCTGATGTGTGGGGAGCCCAATAGGCCAGCGATCTATGGCCAAGTGGACCCTGATTCTGCCTGCTGTAAGTTGGGATCGATCTTACCAGGCGCCTCTCCAAATGGGAGTTCCCGAATCCCGGGTTTAGTGGCTGTGAGAGATGGGGAGAGCCTTGCCCTGGGACTTTTAACAGTCCCTTGGGAGCTGTGAGTGTTCGGGGGGGGGGCATCTAGCCCCTCCGGTTTTTGCACAGTGCCCAATAACTCTGTGTTTTTTATGGCTCTTTTTTCCCCGCATTCAAAATGCGTCAGTGTAGGTCGCCGCCATCTTGGCCCGCCTGGTTTTCGTTTCTTTTATGGCTTGGGCTGAGAATGCTATTGTCCATTTCCTCTGTTTGTTTTTGGTTTGACTTGCTCTTCTCCCTACATTTTCCTTATGTGGAAGCTCGGGTTATTGATTTCAGATCATTTTCCTTTCTGATATGCACGTTTACTATTACAAATCTCTAAGCACTACTTTAAAAAGATGCACTTCTGTTTTCATTTGGCTAAAAATGCTTTAATTACTCTTGAGGCTTCTCTTTGATCCATGTAATATGTAGGGTGGCATTGTTCAATATCCAAATATTTGGAGATTTTTCCAGATATTTTTCTGTTACAGTTTTCTTGTTTAATTCCATTATAATCTGAAATACATTTTATGTGGTTTCTAGTCCTTTAAACTTGTTAAGTTTTAGAACCCAAACTATGATCTATCTTGTTAAACGTTCCATGTCTATGTGTGAAGAGAAGTATATTCTGCTATTGTTGAATAAAATGTTTTAAAATATCAGCTATAAAGTTGATTTATAATGCTCTTCACATCAATTATGTACTTAATGTAACTTTATAGATCCTTAACAAAACATACATATGACATATATAATAATGGAATATAAACTATATCTTTAATCTAACTTGCTTGCAGCACCTCTCCACTGATGGAAGATGTGCGTGAAATTCTGTAACTATAGTAGTAAGTTCTCTGTTTCCCTCTCAGCTTGTATTAGTTTGAGATGCTTTGTTCTTAGATGCATACTCACTCACAATTATTATAACTGTTTAGAGGACTGACCCCCTTATCACTGCAGGATATCCCTATTTATCCATGATAATTTTTCTTATTCTGGTTTGGGTGAAATGAAAAGTTACTTTAGCCCAGTTTTGATTAGCATCAGTATGGTTTGTCTTTAATGTTTGAGTACTTATATTTAAAGTGGCTTTTTTTTCCCAAGTGAAATATAGTTGACATTTCAATAATTCCCATGGTAATCCCTGTCTTTTAATTAGTATATTGAAACCACATGTAAAGTGATTATTGACACTTGAATTGGTATCTCCCATGTTTGTGTTTTCTGGAAGTTGTATTTATTTTTCCCCATTTTCTTAATTTTAATTAAACATTTAAAATTGTTACAATTTTATCCTTTGATATGTCAGTTCTACTTCTTTTCCTTAGCACATTTTGTGTTTGGACTTTGCTGCTCACATTTCTTAACTACTGAGCCATCTCTCCAGCCCCTGCTGCTCACATTTCTAATGTCAAATGACATTATCATAGTCACATGTACTGTTGCTTCCTTAGAATTCATAAATTAACCTGGTTCTAATGTTTGTTTTCTCTCTTCAAAGTGTTTTTATATCATTTTACATGCCTTATTTTTTGATGAAAGTTAGATATATTATACTGTAAACATTTATAGTAATCTGGTTATTATTTTGTTAATATTAAATGCCTGGTATAGATTTAAGTGTCAAAGATAATCAAAATTTTCTGATGTTCCTTTATTGCCTCTCTTCCTGAATTGGTGATTTCTCGACTCTCTGGTAGTAAAGAATCTACATCTTCAGTTATGTCATTCATAATCCACCAAATTCCTTTTGGCATGGAGGTTGAGTATAAAAGACAAATTGTTTGTTGTCTTATGAATTATTCTCTCTTTTACTAGGTTTCTTGCACTAGACTGTTACTATCACAAATATTTCCAAGTAGTGTGCTCTCTTTCTTCCTCTCCTTCCGGATCTTTCTCCCCCTTCTCAGTCCTCCTTCATCTTCCTTTCTCCCCTTCTATCTTTAGCTCTGCCCTTCTTCTCCTTCAAAATTAAAAATGGGACAAGAAGGAAGGAAAGATGGCCCAGAGTGATGATTTTCCCAACTTGGATAAGGATACATACAAGTCTTTTATCCCAGAAGGTCAGTCTTTGTTATAGAGACTGCCCTAGACATATTCCACTGTGGTTCATCTCCTGACTAACCATTATGAGGAAGAGATCATTCATGGATTTTCACCCTGAGAACCTGGTGGGATGCTAGAGGTAAACTCAAAAGGCTGTGTCAAATGCATGTATTGGAATCTCTAGATCTCTTTACTCTCATTCTAACCCACACTCGACTCTCAACAATTCCCCAGAGACACCATTCAAGTGTTGCTACCAGTTGTGGTTTCAGAAGCACCTGATTCATCAGAATTGATCTTGAATCAGCCTCCCAGACCAGCTTGTCTGTCCAGATAAGGAGGTCACAGTTGGCCTGCTAAGAAGTCCAAGAAAAGTCACCATTCTTTCAGTTTGTCCAAGTTTTACTTTTTTATAAGCACAAGTATGAAAAAAAAGCTTTTGTTTTTACATGTTGGGACTGCTATTGGCAGTTCATATTGGTGATTTAATTATGTTATTATCTCAACTCTCACAATAAAGTAGTTGTCTTCACCAAAACGAATGTGGTGGAAGCTGCTAATTTATTGGTTCTCATTGTTAAATTGAGTTTTTTAATTTAGTGTGCCAAAAAACGAAGAGAGTAGATTTTGACAATCCTTTCCCCTATACTCATTGGTTTGAACTTGTTTTGTCTTTGGAATGACTATACGAATATTGTGAAATAATTATAATTTTATTTGTTTTATGGAAAGCCAGCTAAGTAGCAATCCCACCCTTTTGGAATGTAGCTAAAAACCAGAAGGCAAGCAAAATGATCCTCCTTGTTCATATAAGTATCTCTCTTAGTTAGGGTTTCTCTTGCTGTGATAAAATGCCCTGACAAAAATCAAAGCATTATTTGGCACTTCCCAGATCAGTGTTCTTCATCAAAGGAAGTGAGGGCAGGATCTCAAACAGGGCAGGAACCTGGAGGCAGAAGCTGATAAAGAGGCCGTGGAGGGGCGCTGCTTACTGACAGACATCATGACTTGCTCAGCCTGCTTTCTGTAGAACCTAGGACAACCATCCCCAGGGATAGCACATAATGGGCTGGGCCCTCCCACTTCAATCACTAATTAAAAACAAATGTTCTGCAGGCCTGCATGCAGCCCAGTTTTTATGGAAGCATTTTCCTAAAGGAGGTTCCCACTTCTCAAATGACTCTAGCTTGTGCCAACTTGACTAAAACTATCCAGCACAGTGTCACAAAAATTGGGTAACCATTTTCTTAAATTACAATATTCATCTAAACAACACAACATGGTACACACACACACACACACACACACACACACACACATGATGAAAGGTACCAATAGAAATAACTAAGTCAACCATGAGTCTGTTGCCTATTAAAAGAGCTACAACAACATCCCTGGTACTGAAGCTCAAGAGTAGTGAATGGAGAACAGGATGAGAAGTTAGGTCAGGAAGGCCTTACACAAGGTTTGCAGAATGAGCATATGAGAAAAACATATTGGCAAAGAGGAAGGCTGGAATCCCCTAGCCACTGCTGACTACCAATGGACATGGGTGCAGAGGCCCATTACAGTGTCTGCATGTGAGAGGCTCATTATAATACTGAAATGGATACCCATAGGTGGAGATTTAAGATACTAATGAGATATATGATGCATGAAGTTGTATGTTGAGCTACATGTAACAGAACACACACTATGGAAAAGACCCCAAAGATGATGTTATTTGGCATTAAAGCCTCTTTTTTTTTTTTCCTCTCAAACCTTTACCATTTGAACTCCTAAAATTTCTCTCTGTTCCTGCCTGTTTCCTTCCTTGCAAATGTCTCTTTCCTAGTGAACTGTCTCTACTTCTGCTACAATCCATGGACATATCCAGTTCCTTGCTCCAGGAAACAGGAAACCTGCTGCAGGTGCCTGCCAAACTGGGATATCCACCAATAGCAATAGTTTCTTGATATTTTCATTCTTTAAGCAGATTAGGCTCTCAGGGATAACCAATTTCATGAATTTGGGGCATTCATTTTACTCATTCTTTGAAAACATTTTCTACACATATATCCATAAACAATAAAATCCTGGTTACTATTGGTTTATTTCTTTACTATAAAAGGACACTATGCTGTCACTATTCCTCTGGGCTTTGGAGTTACATACTATCTGTGTGCAGTGTCCTTCCCTATAAAATGAGGCCAATAGTGAACCTTACTTCACTACCTATCTCATTTGTTTTTTGTTTGTTTGTTTTTTTAATCTTATTTTTTTTGAGGGGGTGGGTTCTCTGTATAGCCCAGGCTGGTCTTATATTTATCATCATACAACCTCAGCCTCGTTTTGCTGGGGTTACAGGCATGAGCCACTGCATCCAGTTCTCACTGTATCCTTCTGTGATATATTTGTAACCATTTGTAAACCAGTTAGATCAGTACCTGACACACAGATGGAGCAATACATATTTGCCAAGGAAATATATATGTATATCTTTATTTATTTATGATGTTGATGTAGTCGGAGTTCATAGTTTTTACCACCATATGTTTTACATACACTATAGGTACTTTATCATTGATTGGTATTTGGACAATATCCAACTGTTTATCATTGCAAGGAATGTTACTTTAAATATTTTTTGCCATGTATTATCATACCTTGTGTGAAGTTTCTCTAGGGAGGTTATATCAAAGGGGGAATTTTCATATCATAGAGTTGAAGCATATTCAGCTAGAAAAAAACAAGACAAAAGTGAATAAATGTATTGATACCACATTAGCATAAGAGGCCTTAACATTCCACATCCTTGCCCCAACTTGTTACTGTCAAATTCAAAGACATTTTTTTCCCTAGATGGGATAAAACATGATTGACTTCTGGAACTCCTAATGGTGCTGGACATTTTTCACATGGCTTTTTTCTTCTGTTCATATCATTTGCATGATTTTTGTTTGGGTATTTAATTACACTCAGGTTTTTCATGTATCTGTATATTACCTTTTGTTTGAAATAGAAGTCTTTATGGAGTGATTATATTAATATTTTCTATACTTCAAGATCTTTACCTATTGTCAAAGACTACTTTTGTAGAACAAATTACCATATTTTAAAATGTTCATTGTTTTATTTTATTTGTTTGTTTATTATTTATTTATTTACTTTTAACCCACTGAGTCAAATCATTTTTTCCTATGCTCATTGGTGTGGGGTCACCCTCTAGAAATGGCCAATCTGCCAGTGACTACCCATGCAAAATAAAAACTATCTCCCTCCCACAGCACCCATCAACTTCCCTTAGCTCCTAGTGCCTTTCAAGGCCCTTTCTGATCCATACTAGAATTTTTAACCTGTCTGCTCCTGTGCAGGCAATAGCAGCTGTTTTGAGTTCATGAGTGCCACAACCCTGTTATGTCCAGAGGACAGCATTTCACAGCTCTCCTCCCCATCCTCCAGCTCTTACATTTTCCTGCCCTTTCTTCTTAGACATTTTGGAGCGTTTGTGAGTGGAGTGGGGTGGAGCAAGTCGGGCAAGTTGATGTAGATGTCCCACCCGCGACGGAATACACATAGTCCCTGATTCTCAGCATTTTGAGAAGTCGCCTTTGCATTTACCACTGGAATAAGAACGTACTCTGACTAAAGTTGAGAGCAACACAAACCCATGTCTATAAAATAAACATTTACAGTGGCGATCGACAACATGGCCATTTAGAAAAACAGCAGTAAGCTCCCCCTTAATGCCCATGGGTTCACTAGCCATGGATTTTGACCATGTTTACAGTGCCAGACATAAATTCCCTCCTATGGAGCAGGCCTCAAATCCAATCAAGCAAACATTTGGTTACCCCATAAACAGTCTTGCCACTATTGCTCCAGTGGGCACATCTTGCCTAGTATGTTAGTATTGTACCATGCTGGGCCCAGTGCTGGATAAGGCCAGTGATGCCTTTTCTCTGTCAGCATCCTATGCAGCACTTTTTCAGATGGTATGAAAGCTAGCCAGCAGGGGGTAAGTTTTTTGGTCAGCCCAAAATTGGTTTCTCTGTAGCCTGCATCCAAAGCGTGTGTGGATTCAGCAATAGGGTTTTTTTTTTTTTTTCTAGAAAAAGCAGGAAAATACGAGCATAGTAAGATGTGGCTATATGAGTTTTTCAGTTTAAAATGTATATTTTTTTTAGTATTGATCTACTTTTTTGTTTTTGTTTTTGCTGTAATAGGTAAGAAAATTGATTAAATTTCCTAGTTTATTTTTATGACACTAATTTTTATGACACTAATGTTTGTACTTATGTATATGGTGCATGGTAATATTGTGATACATATATGCATTGTATAATAATGGAAAACTAATAAGCATATCTGTCTTCTATGGTGATCTCTAAACTATTCTTTCTTTCCTAAAATAAAACTAATTTGTGTATGGCATCATATTTGTATGCATTTCTAACTTTATTTTTTTCTAATACCTTGTAGAAATTTTCTACTAACAATTCTAATAATTAAGATTTTTAGAAAATAATTCTAATACTATTCTAATTCCAATTAATTTCTTTAATGGCTATAAGTATTCTAGGGTTAGTCTCAAGTTACATTTTCTCTATGTTTGACTAAATTAGCTAACTTTTGGTTGTGAGCCTAGTCACTGATGACTGAGCCTTCTCTCCATCCCTAACATAGCTAATTTTTCGAAGCGCTTGTTAAGTTGCCCACATCATTTCATGGCTCGCTTCCATCACCCATCTCTGTAACACAGTAGCAGAGATGTTCTAACAGCTGGAGTAACCAAACGAAATCAATGATAAGAATTGTGAAATGCAGAGTGCATTAGTTTCTATCCCTGCTGTTATGACCAAACACCTGACAAGCAGAGACTTAGGATAAGAAAGGCTTACAGTCTGAGAAGATCCAGTCTGGGGAAACATGGCAGCAGATCCCTGAGCTTGCTTGTCATGTTACTTCCACAGTCAGGACAAGAGATTGGATAGGAAATGAGGCCATGCCACAAAACAAGTCCCACCTTTAATGATGCACATGCAGAGGCCTTACTTCCTAAAGGCTCCAGATTTTCTGATGGAGTGCCCAGATAGAGTCCAAACAATCACACACATGAGCCTATAGGGACATTTCACATTCAAACCATAATGCAGAGCATCATTCTTTCCACAACTCATTAAAAATCACAGTGTTTTCTATAACAGTACAGAGCAAAATGACAGAGGCTCATAGACACCATCGAATGAGAAAAGAATTACTGACGCAGGCCAGCGTTTTTCTGCAGACTTCACTGGTGCCTTAAAATCATCCTGCAACTGTAGCCTGGTGAGAGACTCGTCTATTTCATAGATCTGAAGAAAGGTTAAATTACACTCTTTTTCACTTTGTTAAAAAATAGAAAGATTCACAATGCCATTTGGAAATACTTCTTCACAAAGAAGCTATGGCAGGAAATTTAGTAATTTTTTTTTTTTTTTGAAAATCAAAAAGACATTCTCCTCTTTGGTGGAGATGACTTGTCCATTACTTTTCTACAATTTTTTTTCAAGATAGCTAAACACCCTAAAATCTTGCAGCTTTAAATAACAACCAGTATTTAATTCACAATTGGTCTGGGATCAGCTGGAGGATTCCTGCCGGTCTCAACTAGCCTCATTCTTGCATCTAGATCCAGCTGGCAGTTAATGCTTCAGTTCCACTCACATTGCCTGCCAGTCAGCGGGAAGCCATTTTTCTCTTGTTGTCCATCAGGTTACTGACCTCTTTCATGTGGGTCTCAGTTTAGCCAAGGGCAGTAGGAAGCTGACAAGGCTCTCAAAGGCTGAGACCAAAACTCATACAGCATGGCACCCCTTTTGGCTTACACAAGTCCTAAGGCTATCCAGACTCATGAGGCAGTGATATGCCTTTGTGGGAGCAGTTGTAAAGTCACGAGACCAACTTGGCAACCTAACAAACCAGCAGAGTCTTGGTTACATCAGAGCAACAATCTGCAGACTACCTGCCCCTCAGGGGACCTCGGAAGTCACTCAGCAGGGATCTTCAGTATGGTCTCTTCTGCCCTTATAAACCTTGGGTCATGGTGCCTCCTTGAGGCTGGCTGTGATGCCAGATGTAGGTGGATGAGGGAACATTCAGATAAGAGATCCTGACCTAGACTCTTAGACTAATGGCTTCTCAAGACTTCCTCTTGTTCATGAGACACAATTTGATCTGAGATGACTTAATCACTCTGTATTTTGTGAATGTTTCCCGGGTTCAGAAGAGAGCCAAACGGGTGTGCTCACTGTGTGAGCTCATTTCTGTGAACAGTTGTAGCAAGCCATATGGCATGGGTAAGGGGAGAGGCAGTGTGAGAATAGACCCTCAACATTTCCAGGCTCGCCTGCATTTTGCCTTTTCAGAGTTCTCTCCTTTTGCTGCTTTGAGTAGCACCACATGGTGGAAATTGCAACTTATCACTTTGTGGGGTGTGATAACAGAGTCTTGGTTCCTTGAATAGAAGAGTTTAATGATAATTTTCATTCGAAGAGGAATGGTGTATGTATAGATAGGTGTGTGTGTGTGTGTGTGTGTGATATTTATGTGAGAACTGAACAAGAGAAAATGAGTGAACAAGAGATTGACTCTTTAGAGTGGAGAGAAAGAACCAGTGCCAGAGAAGCGAATTCCACATATTCTAAATCTAAAGAGACAATAGTATATAGGAATCGCCCATTCACAACTGGGAGATGCATTCAAATCTGCAGTTAGATACCTGGTAGGAATGTGAAGGAAAGGGCTAGAACTGAGATCAGATTACAATTCAATCCCACTGCGTGAGGGACTAGATGAGTGGTGGGAGAGGCCAGATGTCTCCCCTGCATCTTCCCAATCCCCTCTCCCTCTATTTCAGTTCCCTTTTGCTCTTGTCTTTCTCTCCAGCTGAGATCCTGGGGACCCTCTGAATTTCCACAGGCAATGTACCCCCCACTCTATGGCTGGGCCTCAGATAGCAGTTGGGAAGTACTGCCCTGTTTCTTATTTCTCCCCACCCCCTTAAATCTCATTGTCTTTTGCTTCCCTGCTCTACTTACATTGTGATATTTTCCCTCTGTCTTTATAACACTTCTAAATAAGCAAACAACAAAGAGGAGACAGAAGAAGTAGCAAACACTAAGCAATATTTTTGGCATTTTTCTCCCTCTTGTTGGAGCATGAAGAATCTAGCTATGGGCAATTCTGTTGTCTATAATGTATAAAGCAAGTTACACAGTTATGATCCTTGGCACTAGAAATTTGATTCGTTGGAGATATGTGCTCCTTGAGTCTCTGCTCAATTCTGAGTGGCTTATGGGCAGTGCTTTATATTAGATTGAACTGTATGAAATTGCTGATGCTCAACCACCGTTGACCTACAAAAATGGCCATTTCATATGGTTCGATTTATATTTAAGTTATCCCACTGATAAATATTTTTAATCAATTACTTTTTTTGGGGAAAGAAGACATTCTGCTGAGTCTAGATTAATTAATTCCCTTTTCACCACCACGCCTCTACTGGTGCAAAGGCTTCCTTTCCAGGTAGCTTTCTTATTTTTGTATGAAACCCATCCTCCCTCCAATCAAGTCACTGCCCTCTTTACACCCTCGGTGACTTTGCAAGATGTGTGTGTGTGGGGGGGTCCCCTCACCTGAGGAGAAGGAGAGTACAGAGATGGGAAACAGGGAGGGAGGGAGGGTGGGACTTAGAGGGGAGGAGGGAGGGGACTTTGATCAAGATATAACTTGAAAAAAATAAATTAAAAATAACTTAAAAAAATGACAGCATTTAGCTGGGCACACTGCACTTTTCCCAAGTGAGGCACTTGTTCCCTTCTCTGCCTTTTTATAAGCTCCTGGTGTACCCTAATACACCTGGTGCGGCCACAATGCATCAAGCCGTACTTGCCACATCTTACTTTTATCCGCACTTCCTTCTTACAGGAACATTTGCTCTTCGTGTCTCTCCTGGAGACCCTCCCCACATGGAGTATATCAGCTTTAAAGCCACCTCCTTTTAGTTTGGTTTCCATTCCTTACCCTGCACATATTGTTTCCCTGCATTCCTATTCTGTGCCCGTTATGTAATTTGGAGAGCATTTTTCTATCATATTATGTTGACTTGTGAGCACATACCTGCATTAGGTGGTTTTCTCTCCTGGCAGCAAGACATCTGAAGTGGCTGACTTAGTCAGGACAGAGGATTATTTTAGGACTTGCTTCTAGAGCTTTCAGCCCCTTGCTTTGGGGCCCTGGCAGCTCTAGCAGTGGCTTTGCTAAGAATGGGGTCCAGGAGGATGACAGCTGAGAAGTTACGAGGAAAGATCTGGAGGTTCTCAGCATTCCCTTCAATTTCACCAGATGACTTAGCATTCTCCTACATTTTTGTAGTGCTGTGGGCTACAGATCAAGCCGTTGACACATGGGCCTTTGGAGGTCACTTATCCACCCCCAACTCAGTCTGCTTTGATAGCTTTGACCTCTCTATGTACTTGGTTCGGTTTTAACATTCTTTGTATCCACAGCATTGCCTGGCCCATGGTTAATGCTCCATCACGATTGGTTCAAAAGATTCTCTGCCAGAAAAATTCACCAACATTGTCTTTGCTACTCAGGACAGAATAAGAAAATTCAGAGGCAAGCAATTAAAGTTAATGAGGTTTCAAGTACTCCTTTTAAGGTGGAATACAGAGAAAATATACAAGGCAGGGTTTGTTTCTCCCAACGCATTCCTTGTCCCAGCTACGGTTAGTTAGTTTTATAAAATATCAATATATCTTTAACTCAACTACAGTGCATATTGTTCACTTATTTTAAGTGGAATTGGACAGCATTTAGATTTAATGTTGAACCATGTGTCCCAGCTAACCTCTGTTTAACCACTAATCACATTTAATGTAATCTTCACATTACCTTGAGAGAGCAAAACTAGCCAAGAATTTCCTGGGTTTTTTTGTAGGTGATGAAACTATCACTTGGTTCTAAAGGACTAACGTTGTTCAAATTCTTAGGAAGCCTGTGCCCCAAATCCTAAACTCTAGGTCTTAACACTCGGGTTTTCTTGACTCCTCAGTCATAGAACCTGCCTTGAGGAAGTCAGGACTGCTTCACAGTTGGAAGGGTTCAGCTGCAGGAGGGACCTAATCCAGTAAGATCCTAGATCAGCTTCACAGGCCCCTGCAGAGAGCACTTGAGAAACAGTGGGAGTGGGTGCAGGTGGGGGCAAAAACGCAGCTTCTTTCTCAGCAGCTTCTTCTAAGAAGGTTGGGAGCCTGCAAGACTCACAGCTGGAGAGGGGAGCGGCTGCTTTTGACAGCGGGCTGGTGAGCAGTAGCTCTGAGCGGTTGCTGCTCTCCTTTCCTCATTCAGCAGTGGCTCTGAGGCTGGAAGGTGGGCAAGTGACTGAAGGGGATTTAATGTGACTGCTCATTTTGTGCAGTATTTTTCCATTCTGCCCAAGGGGTTGTTCTGAAAACACTATATTTGCATCATCATTTCAGGAGCAGGGGTGTGGAGGATGGACTTTCTTCTTCACTGTACTCAGGGTTTGCCTCCATTTGGCTCCTCCTCCAAGTCCACTGGGATGTCCTTTAGGGAAAGGGGGAAGGACAGGATATTGAAAGTTGTACTGGAGACTTCAGCAGACTAATATATTGGATTTGCTAAGGCACCTGCTCATCAGATAAGATTATTTATAGCCTTCAGGACCTGGTTGTATTTTTTTTAAAGTATGCTTAGCAAAATGCATATAAAAATGATAAATTCTAAGCTCACAAATGAATGTAATGGCATATACATTATTTCTAACTATATGGGAGTCTGAGGCAGAAGGATCATTTGTGCCCTGAAATTTGAGACCAGCCTGGACAACATAGAACTTGTATCCCTCAATAGATAGACAGATGAATAGATTGGTGAACAGATAGAAAATGGGTGGATGGATAGCTAAATAGATAGATGATAGATAGACAGATAGATAGATAGAGATATTTAGAGATTGGAGTTGTAGAGATGTAAATTAATTCATGGCTTAATTATAGCATATTTCTGCTGATGAAAAAATTTAATTTTGGGAAATCCAGAATGAGCTTAGGTTTTTCTCCTCTTAATTTTACCCTTCTGAATCCTTAGTTCACAGAAGTTCATGTAGCATGAGCACTCTACAGTTGGGATGTCTGGCCTTTGATCTTTGCTTCATTCTCTCTGGTGTCTATGGGGAAGTATGCGTTTTTGTGTTGTCTGTAGAGAGAGTTCCACTCAAAACAGGTTTACTAGATGTGGTGGCTCACATCTCTAATCCCAGCACTTGGGAGGCAGTGAGAGGATTGTCACAATTTGGAAATAGTTAGGCCTACATAGTGAGTTCAAGGCCAGGCAGAGATATGTGGACCCTGACTCAGAAGCATGCTCCACATGTCCCCTGCGGGCTATTTCCTCACATCTCCTGTGATGTGGGAAAAGCCTTGTTTCCCCAAAGACACATCAAAGATGGACAAACGAAAGGGAGCCAGCTGCACCAGGATCTTTGCTTTTTATACAGTTACTACTGCTGCCTCTCAAGGGCAAACCTCTGCCGGACCTTATCTGGTCCCCAAGGATGAATCCTCTCTGGTCTTAGACTTTTAAACTTTTCTGGAATTTCCATTACACTTCACCTTAACAGTTGATGGAAGCATAGGATAGGGACTTTTTCGCACAGAATTTTTGGCATCTGAGCGCTTTCCTTCCCCTTCACTCCAGGTGGTAGAACCTTTACCTGTTCTGTTTAGGTGGTCTTAGCCTTCTTGTTTTCCCTGAGCCTGTGTTTATAGTGAATAAACTTTAGCCCCGGAATCTTTCAAAACTTTTTGCTTTTGATACTCAAATAAATAAATAAATAAATAAATAAATAAATAAATAACCACCAAGGTTTTCAAACACAAAAGATCAAAAGATCTCTTCTCCAATGATTTTCTCTGGAAATCATTTCAAAATGTTATTTTGAGACTCAAAAACAATACTGACCTTTCATGCTTTGCTATAATGATATTCCCATAAGGTAATTGAATATTTCTACTAAATTAGAGAGAAAAAGGGCAAAGAAGTTCTTAGGACCAGGGTGGAAGCCACAGTTAATGTCTCAAGCTGTCATGTTGCTGTTCTCATACTAGGTTCTCTTTACTTGTTGATGACAGACACTATGAAAAATTCTCTTCTAGATTCCACTTCCAAAAAGACCTAGTAAACATCGTCAGTGTCCTAGCAAACATAACCAGGTCCTTTAGAGAAGATGGAGTCCCTGTTATAAGCCGTAGATTGTGGGCACTGATGGTAGAGATGAGTTTCACCTTGTAGTAGATTCCTTTAACTTGATCTCAAGGAAGATGCTAGAAGCCACCACAGTGTGTTTCAAGAGGCCCATCACCATCCTAGTCATCACCAAAGCTTTACCAGACCCCCATGCAGAGTCTGACACCCAGAGTTGTTTAGTTTATGGACCTTTTTACACTAATGAGTATATGGCCAAGTGCATAAAAATCTGCTAGGAAGAAGTGGAAAATGCCATTTTATATTTGCACTAATTCTTCATAAAAGCCTATGAAGTTGTAATACTGAAGAATATAGACACAATACAATTACCAGGAAGAGGTTTTGACAAATAAGAAGACCAAGGATGGGATGGCTGTACTGATGCAATTTAAAGGGAAGGTCAATACATAGAGGTCCATGAGGAAAATTTAGAAAGGAAAAGAGAAAGCTAGAATGGAAACTTCTCCAGAAAAGCCAAGGGGCACTCTTCGAGAAGGACAAAGTAGCCAATAGTGCTAAGTGCTTCAGACATACCAAACAAGTGAGGAGAAGATGGAGTTATCTTAATAAGAACAGTGTCAACACTGTGTGTGTGTGTATTTATGTTCATATAGACTTACTAAACTAACTGAGGTATTTGTGTTGACATATTTCTAAGTTTTTGTTTTTGTTCCCACTGGCCAAGGTATTTTTTAGGCCATCTATAAAATATCCTGGGCTTTGGGGTCATTTTTCCAAACACAAAGGAGATTCCTAGCTTAGAATTTAGATATAGACTTTTGTATGGGTGTTGGTGATGACACCTTCTCCACCTGTAAATTTTGAATCACTCCTGGTATTAGTTTTAACCTCCATTTTATTGTTGACGTTTTGACCTAAAAAAAATTATCACAAAGTGAAGTTTTACCTCAAGTTAAAGAAGGAGAATACAAATCTTGCAAAAAGTGTTTGTGATGTGCATATAACATTGTTTTCAGCACAAATGCTTACAAGAATGTGTCTTTTATTGGCCACAAAGCATTTGGAAAGTGCTTTGCATTTTATCACTTGGCAATAATCCTGCTTTAGATTTTCTTTTAAAAAGTCTGGCATAGCCTTATCTCCACTTGTACATCAAATTTATGTGTGCATATCCACCCTCATGTACTCTTTTATTCTGCTTGGGGTTCCCAGAAAGTTCTTGGAGTTCAGGAGTGTAAGTATTGTAGGAGAGCATCACTTGCCTGCACCTGAAGTTTGCAGGGTGCTCCTTCCTGCCAGCTCCTCCCCTGCCTCCCTAGCAGCACAGATCCTGCTATTGAAGCACTTCTCACCCTGAACATCAGGGATTTGCTGACATGGTTATCCACCCTCCACCGTGACTTATTAGCCTTATGAGGATCCTCAGTGCTTCTTAACAAGTTCCATTGTCCCTAACTCAAGCACCATGATGACACATAGTAGGTACTCATTAGATGCTTACAAAATTTGGATTTCCCTCTGGTAGCTAGAATTTCCATTCACCTATCATTGCCAGAAAGGAATGTGGTACAGTTATGGTGTGTTTGTGGTAGTGTATTTCAAAAGGGAGTAAGGGAGAAGTTAAGGGCAAAGAGAATAAAATTACTTGGTCGTCTTTATAAATTGAATTGAGAAGGACATGAACTTTCTCCCTACCCTGAACTCCCTCTGTTCTTGCTGCCTCTACCACTCATTTTAGTACTTAATTAGCAAGTTGCCTTAAATTAAAGTTGCCCAGGATCATAGAAGGGTCTAATCTGCATAGTTACCTCAGGAATTCTGTAATGCCACTGCAGGTTACATGTTTTGATGAAGTCTCGTAAGTCACACAGGAGGCATGGATAGAACAGAGGAAGAGAGATAATGTGAAACTCTTCCCTCCAAACCTATGAGAAGGGTCTCATGATGTCTGAAGTGTGACACAATGAAAGGGAAAGTCAGAGGGCAGATCCAGACGTCACAACCCAGTGCAAGAAAGAAATGGGCAAGGGTTCCTGGGCCTTGTTCTTTAACTTCAGTCTTTCTGTGCTGCCCAGCCTGCCTCTGAGATCAGGGCAATTGTAAATAGTTAGCAAGCAGTCCAGCCATGACACTAGGTGGGAAACTCTCTTTCTTATCTGGGGAAGGTGAAGTAAATTATCAAGGAGTGAAGGATGAGGCCAGGGCCTTGGGGAAGGAGGCTAAAGTTTGGAGAAAAATCTCTCCTCATTAACTACTTTAAGCCATTCTTGTACATAGAGGGGGTTAGACACAGTAAGGCCTTTTATAGCCTCCAGCACGGTTGAGTGCTAGTGAATTTTGAGCTAAGGGAATTCTAGAGACAGTCTCATTTGGAAATGGACTTTACAATTAGGTGGCAGTTTGTATTCAATCAATTCCTGTAATAAGCTTATAAGCCATAAAACACCAAGTAAAGACAGTTTCAGGTAACCTGTTCTGCTTCAACCCAAAGTCTCATCCTTTGTCTGTTGTGCTGTTGCTGTGATAATTATTGTCATTGTCTCCCCGTGTCTTTCTATGAACAAGTCTACATATATATATATATTCATATCTCTTCATTTAATTGATATCTATTAAACAGTTCTATCTTTTAACAAACATATATAGTTAACATACAAAATGTTACCCTACACCCATTTGGCAAGATGTCTGCTGGGATGCAAATTGCTATCTGGCACATCCTTATTCTGTTTTGGTTTCACTTGGAGCTGCTGTTTTCCTCTTACTCTTTGCTTTCCTCAGCCAGAGTAGGGAGCAGGGCACAGATGATTTTCTGTTAGTGATCACCAGACAATCTTCTGCTTTCACATATCTGCCCTACTGCTTTCCACATTGACATGTGTAATCAGGTTTGGTTTTACATCTGTCCATTGTGAAGCCCGTACAGAGCGGAGGCGCTGCCCACTCTTGCTGGTTAACTAGGATTGTGCTGAACACAACGCGTGTGTCTCTTGCATTCTGACTGAATGTCAAATTGAACGCGAGATGGCAGCTCTTTGATCTGGCTCCTCAGGTCCTTTTAACTACAATTCACATCTGTTGGGATATATATTCCATTTTAATACCTAGACGTTTCTTCTCTTAGTATCAAGAATGTGTTAGAATGACTCCTAATGAGAATTCATTTGAGACAGTGGACAGACACAACTCAGCAAGGCTTCCTGCCAGGCACTGGGATACCACAAGTAATCAATTTCCAATCTCCTCCATGACTACCATGTCTGAGGTTTCCCTCCCTGAGCATCATTCCTTCATTCTCGATGGCTATGATATCCCCCCCGCCATGATATGTCCTTAATATAACTGCCTCTTTATGGGTACCATGGTAAGTAGTTACTAGTCTGTTAATATAGCTTAAAAATCATGTTAATTTAGGACCCATATGACAGGAGACAAGAGGTCAAGAGAGATGAAGGCTATGCAGAGTCAAAGGTCCTGATGGCTGAAGGATGGTTGCTCTTCCTGTGTTGGGAAGTAGAACTCTTAATGGACTCCAGCTTTAGAAATAAAAAGAAGTAACAGAAATCAAATACCATTGTAAAAGGAAACCATAACTGTAGCCTGGAGACCAATGCTGTGTAAACTTTGAAGGATTTCTTCAGGTCTGTAACTTCCTTGTATTTATCATCAGTGCTAGTTTGGGCACTGATTTTTCCCCCTGTAGTTAAGGGCAATAAACCCTTAAAATGAAAGGCCTTATGGTTACCTTGGGAAAACAAGAAAGAAGAGAGAGTAGTGCAGACCGGTTTCCATACCACTGTCAGATTTTTGGGAACAAAACCATGTAGGTGATCAATAAAGTGAAGAGAACAGAAAGAGATGAAGAGGAGGCAGGTGAAAGTGTAAAAATAGGCTCTGGGCTAAGCCACAGGAGGGCCCATTGGATGACAGGGGCCCAAGCATGCTTCCTGAACTAGAAGAGAGAACAAAGCCCACTTCCAGGAGGGGGCTGAAAAGTTGTGCTGCTTGGGAAACCCAGTCAGGGAACAACAAAAGAAACCCTGGCTCCTTCTGTTCTAAGGTGGCCTCCAGCCCACCTCAAAGGGGCTACTCCCCCTGAGTGCCAAGGACCTCCAAGTTGGAAACAGCATTCTTGGTTTCAAGTCCAGGTATGTATTTGACTTTAGATCACGTTTTAACAAATGTCCTCCTGTAGAGAAAGACCTTAATATTAAAAATCAAGTTCACGGGGAGACACACTTGGTATTTCTAGTGGCATTTCTGCCTGTCTCAATGAAGAGAGAATCGTTATTCCATTTCCCATCACTGCCTTGCCATATTCCCTCAAGCAGTTCAAACTGTTGTTTTAAATCTGTTAAGCTCAAGGGAGTGGGGGCTAACTGTTCTCGGAGGTTGTCTGTGCTATTTTTTGTCCCCAGTTGGGTGGGTGCACATCTAGCATTGATTGGAACTGGAAAGAAAAGCTAGAGCAATTTGTTTATCTGGGAGAAAGGAGGTTTGGGATTGGAAGATGCAAAACTGTCTTTCCAAACGTTTCCTTCCCCACATATTCAAGTCCTTGCTGGGCAACAAATATATTGTGATGGGGCAAGACAGTGCAGAGGTTCCTCCATCTTGTATTCTTGCTGAGGCAATTTTAGGTTTAATTAGAACTTCACTTCCTTGATGGAGAATCTCATGAAAAACTACCCAACTCTGTTATAGAAATCTGAGATCAAGATGCCCCAGATAATTTATCTTAGCTTCTGTTAAACTGCTTGCTTGTGAAAAACACAAAAACCAAAAACAAAACAACAACAAAAGCAATAACAAAAAACTCCCCTTGCAGCTGCAGAGAAGATAGTAGGATGTGGTTTTTGCCTTTAAATTTTTCTTGCTTTAGATGCTTGGGGCCACACTTGGGACCCCTAATACCTGATTATAGTCCCAGTTGACTGGTATAAAGACTTTTAAAACTGAGTAGTCATCTCTGGTGGGCTCTCTATAACAATATATAGTTTCTTCTTAGATGGTGAGGCTTAATAATATTACCCTGAAATCATTCACAATGGCTCTTTTAAACAGAAAAGAAGTAAAACATCATATTAGATTTATACATACTACTTAAGTTCTAAAATATGTTCAAGTATCATTACTAAACAGTGCTACTTAAACATGCATTTGGTCCATGGCATAAGTTTACAAGATGAGATCTTTTTCCCTCAAGTTATTCACTAGACATTTCACATATTGCCATTTGTTTGGTTTATGTGTTTGTGTCTACTCTGATTAATACAATCACATTTTAACTTTGTTTGGGTTGGCCTTTACAAGCTGGTAACCAATGATGACTTTTAAATATATATGCTTTCCAAACTTTGTAAGGGTTTTTGTATTTCTGTGAAATGTAATGTACTAACAGGGAGCACAAAAATAAGGATGAGTGTAGTGGATGTCATTCTGTGAGTGACACTTTAAAATTTAGATGCTGCTGCAGTAGTTTACCTTACTTCTTCCTATAGTTGTCTTGAGAAGGTTGCATGTAAAAATAACTGTTTCTGATAACACTAGAGTAATAGTATAGACTCCCTGAAAGAGGTAATGTTCAATCTCTTTATCCTTTTGGATTCTAATTTAAACCACATAAGAGCAGCTAGGACATGAGGCACACTGACTAAGTGGAAAGACAGAGTTTTGAAATAAACCCTGTCTGGTAAAGAACAGGCTATGTGTGGGAGGGAGTGGGAGAGACCCATGGAGAGGTGGAGAGACAGTCAGGCCAATTTAGCAGAGATGGAACCATGGCAAAGTTGATGAAGCCACTCTCAGAAGTAATTGTTGCTGTCTCTATGGAACCCTCTGGAAAAATAACCAGAAGTTTTAAGAGAAATGAATTTCCCTCTTAGGTCCCTAAGTAAAGAATCTTCAAAATGAAGTTTTCCCTTTTCATTGGCAGGGAAAGAGAAAAAAGAAAGAGATTGAAAAGGAAGGGTACAAGGAAAAACCAGAGAGAGAAAGAGAGCGGAAGAGAGAGAGAAGAGAGAGGAGGATGGAATGAAAGCTAGAGAACAAGAGTGGGAACAAAATGGAAAAAAGAGAGGCTCTCTTGAATTCTTCCAGTGGGAATCTTGATTAACGAGGCCCACGGGCTAGATGGGGTCTCCCAGGAGAATAAGTAGGTGCAGGGAATAGACACAGGAACTCAGATGGCCCATACCTGGAGTGATTGCGGTCTGTCTTCTATGTGAGTGAGAATTTGGCACAGGACATCAGTCACAGTCACAAGTACCTGTCTGTGTATGCTGCCATTGTTTGTTGCCTCTCTTCTCACTTCCTCACTCTTAGCTCCCACCTTCTCTAAAAAAACTAGATGTGCTGTGTACAGCTAGAATTTTGACCTGCTCCTTTGACGCTGTATAATGTATTTTATCTGTTTAGTGTGTGTGCACGCACTGTGTTGTATCTCATCTAGTTATTACTTTTTCTTTCTCATGTTGACTTTGAACATTTACAAGCTCCACACATTCACTTAGCAAGAATTTATTGAGCAAGGTCTACGGCTTTACATTAAGGCTTGCCTGTAAATCCTCCTCACTGAGGCTGAATAGCTGCTAGCTTAAAATGTCACCTGTCCCTAGATTTGCATTTGCACTGCCAAAGAATGTGAGGTCCTCTGTTATGGATGGGAGGTTCAGCTGCAGTCTAAAGTAGAGAGAGATCCCTGGTTCTTTGTTGCTTTGATTTGCTTCTGGGAAGGTCCTTTGGCCTGCAGTGTGACTGGGGAGCTAGGAGCTCTGTGTTGCCCAGCTGTGTAGACTGGCTCATGAAGGAGACCTCAGTTCAGCCTCTTCTTGACTATGGTGCCTCTGCAGTAAGATTCCTTGGGAATTGGAGAGGTTTGTCAGTACTTTTTCTTGCCCCCTTCCTTCTAAGTCTCTGAATACATTTTACCTTCCTTCCTCCAGGAGGCCTCTGTCTACTTTGTAATGGGGTGGGGTTTGGGGACAATGAGCCTGCACTGTGGTAACAGATTTCTTATGTATGACTGAGGTTCTTCCTTTTTAATCACTGCCACATTACTTTCTCTCTGTCTGTCTCTCTGATGTTATATTTCTGTTTCTGGCATATTAATCAGGAGGGCGTAGCTAAATCCTCCATTGTCTGTGGGATGCTGGCCGCATGGCTATGCGTGAGAGCTCTTTGGCGACACTGGTTACTTTCTACCCAGGTTGCTGCAGCCTGGAGTTTCGCAGCTGCTGGTTACCATGTACGCCTCCCTTTGGTTTCATTCTCAGAATGTCACAGTGACCAGCTTGCAGGTGGCATCCAGCTATAGATGCTGGCACAGATTCTCAAACATTATGCACCCTCTACTGATTTTCTCCATTATTTGTTGACAATAATAGTTGCCTTGAACTCTCTCTCACTCCTCTCTCCCGCCTTCCCCATGCATTGCCCTCCTTCAGAATCACTCAGATTCAGGGATGAGAGAAAGAAGCCCATCATTTTGTGGCCAGCCTAAGGATTTTTATTTGGACTAAATCCTGCCATAAGCAGCAGGAACATTGTGGGGCCTGTAGAACTCTGTCACCAATTCTGTCTCCAGGCTCGTGTCCCCTCCTCCATCTCCCCTGCTTGGTGACAAGCAGAAGCACAGATTTCTCTCCCAACTCCTTTACTGATCCTGTTAAATAACAGAGCTGTAAGATTCTACCAAAGTCAGACCATGAATAGTGCCACCCCAGATACTACCAACCTCTAAGCAATCCATTGTCCTTGCCTCTCCTGTGGCAGTTCATCAGAACGAGCTCATTTCACGGGAAATGAATGAGTTTTTAGCAGTGCTGCAAATAGCACTTGTTGTCTGTGGAAATATGATTCTGGGATAAAGTTGAAAAGAATTGCTTAGGTTTTAAGGGTCTTGGTGCATGGCAAAGAATGAATACAATTTCCTGGGTGGGGGGGACAGTTCAGCCAAATAAGGACTATTCAAGTCCAGAGGAGAGTGCAGTAGCCATGTGCAAAGGATGTCACTCTTGCAGGGTAGAAGGGTCAAGGGCTATAGGTGACTGAATTAAAAATAATTTTTTTTAAAGTTCGGGGATTGAACCAAGGGCCTCTCATATAGCAGGCAAACAATCTACTACTAAGCTACACCCCAAGCCCTCTCTTTACTTTTGATTTTGAGAATGAGTCTCACTAAGATGCCCAGGATAGCCCTAAACTTCCCCTGTAGCCCCTTCAGTCCACATGGTCCATGTCAGCCCTTGAACTTGAGACCTAGCCTTAGCCTCCCAAGTAACTAGGATTCCAGGCTTTTACACCAGGCCAGGCTGGTTAGGTGTCCCATATTTGAGAGCTATGCAGTACTCATCCCAGTGCTCAGAGGTGATGAATGTAGCCGGCACCTACTGGGTACCTTTTGTACCACAAAATGTTCTAACTACTATCTATGCTTCGTGTCTGGTACTCACAGCCATGTCATAGGGAAATGTCAACATTGTCTTGTGTTGGCATTGTGTGCACCTTTAAAGAAAGAAGTGTCTCATCTTACATTGTACAGCTGCCAAGTGCCAGAGTCAAACACTGAATCTAGATAATACAGTCTTAGATTTTTATTTTTAACTAACACTAATTCAATTGAATAACACTTTTCTCTTACTATTTTTTCATTTTACAAATTAAATCTACTGTACATATGTGAGGTATATAACATGTTATAAGATACATATATGTTAAAATGTTTATGTTAGTGGAACAAAGTAGCATATCCATCATTTCTCGTAATTATCTGGTTTTCCCCATGCACAGACTCCTTAAAGCAAGTTAATACCGCCTCAATCAATAAGATTTCTAACTAGAAAACTCCAGACGAACTGTAGTCCTCACATTATACAGTATATCTTTGATTGGTGCCCTTTCTAAATGGAAATGAGTCCTATTATCATTTTTCTTATTATTGAGGATCGTATATATGTATATCTACATATATATGTATATATATATATATATATATAATGAAACATGATCATATCTACTCCCATTTCCCCATTCTAATTCTTCGAATTACTCCCCAATGTGGCCTCCTCCCAACCTCAATGTTCTGTTTTATTTTTATTTGTTTTGAGGAAAGGATTTTATTTTTGTTTCTGTGTATGGGTGTGTCTGTGTGGGAATATATGTGTAGTGCTCTGGGAGACCAGAAGAGAGCTCTTTGAGCCCCCCTGACTAGGGTGTTGGGATCTGAACTTGAGTCATCTAGAAGAACAGTATGCATTCTCAGCTGCTGAACAGCTCTCCAATCCTCATTTTTACTTTTTGAATAATGCTTAAAAACAAACAAACAAACAAAAATTAGTGTTCACTAGATAATAAGCATTTGGTGAAAGAAAAAATATAACCAATTAAATTTTATAATAGAATTGAGTGAAGGATACAAGGAGTAAGGATGTAGAGATTTTGACTTTCTAGGACTTCAATAGTACCAGGGATGCCAGGGTTGGAATTTTATAAGCTATTGGAAAGACATTAATAACACCCAACCACAATTTCCAAGATGTCAGGATCTCAGAGTTGGCATGTATCCTCTCTATCACAACAACCTTGAACTAATAGTCCTTATTTCTGTGCTGAGCATCATGCTCAACCTCCACATGTTACATCCATGGTTTGTCATGCATGCTCCTCTTTGTTCTGAAGACTAAATTTTTAACATGGTTTAAGGATCACCACCTCTCTATCATTTTTGACAATCCCTGCTTTAGGCTTCTGATTCATAAATAGCTGTCCTTTCACGTTCCAGTTTCTATCCAGCGTTACCGTTTCCTTTCCTATATAACTATGTGTTCATCATCCGTTTCCTCTGCTCAGTACTGAGTATTTTACAGTCCAGGTCATATTTCACTGGGATATGTGTCTACAATGCCACGTCAAACCATCACTCCAAGCATGGCTTAAACGCATGCTGGCATTTATTAGTAAAGCTACATCAAATAGGATGTTGTTGCACTTTGCTCCAGTATCCCAGAAGCCCCATTTGTGACAATGCACAGGACAGAATGATGTCAGGGGATGGGATACCTGTACCTATTATGTTAACTGACCGCAAATCACTTACTCCATTGTAAGGTCAGCTTGACTTAAAGGTACAGGACTGAGGAAGAGCATGTCACGAACTTGACTATATGATTCTCTTAACCAGTGTCAGGCCATTGATCTCATACTTCAGTTTCAAATGTTTTGCTGGTCAGACTGCTTACTCAGCTTTTCAGAGGCCTCTGACTTGATCTGAAAACATTTTGGCTCCAATCTGACTTGAAGACTGTTAGAGATAATGGGATTAGGTGGCACATCTTGGTATTGGTATTGGAGAAACATCAGTTATGTTCGTGTCTTGGCTAGTAACGGTCAGAATTGGGAGCGTGCCAATTTTTACCTCATTGCTAGCAGACTCCTTAATTAACCTGCTAAATCAGGTGCACAATTCACTGTTGTTTTAGGAATGAGACGCAGAAAATGCACACACACTTTTTTTTTCCCTTCGTGCTTTTTAAAAAAAAAATCTGTTTAGTTTACTATGTAGAAACATCTCAGTTGCACATTATGAATTTTCAAAAGAACTGAGGATTCAAGAAGCATCCACTACGGCTTGATTTTTTTCTATTACTGTGTGCGTGTTGGGGGGGGGTGTTGTAGTATATGTGTGTGTGCAGGTATACAAATATGCACATGTGCAGTTGCAGGCGGATGTGCACAAAGGCCAGAAATCTACCTTGGGCATCTTCCTCAATCACTCTGCCCTTTAGTTGTTGAGACAGGGTCTCTTACCCTCACCAAACCTGTGGCTCATTGATTTCTGTCAAGCTGTAGGGATCCTGTCTTTGGCCCCCTGTCCTGGGTTACTGGGTTACAGATGTACATTGTCATCCTTTGCTTTTTACATGAGTGTAGGGCTTCCAAACTCAGGTTCACACTTGTGTGCCAAACACTTAAGTGCAGGGGCCCTCTTCTCAGCTTAGGCCTGGTTTCCTTCATGAGATTTACTGTTGCTGCATTTTTCCTGTGATAATTGACTTGGTCCTCCTCTTAATATTCAAACATGTAAACTCACTTAGTCAAAATGTCCCCTTTTGTCATGCTGTCATTCTCGTGAGCTCTTTGTAAACTCCAAGGCGGGAATAGCCATTTGGAGGCAGGCTTCTTGCAGGGAGTCTCGGTGAGCATGGAAGCCATACCTTTTACACCATTTTGGGTTACACAAATGCATGCTCCCTGTTTGTCACACCTGAGATCAATTTTGCAGCTGTTTTTACCCCATGCTTTGCACACAGTGCCACAAATTTCTGCTCCTCAGAAAGTAAGCCAAGGATGTTGTGTTCCATTTTCATGATGAAATGTAGATTTCCTATTGAACCTAATCAACCTTCATTTCAAAAGGTTGATAAGGGGGATACTTTAAAAAAAATCCAGTTGGTGAAATTTATGGCACTAAAAAGAGTCCATTTCAAGAATATTCTCTGATTCTAAAGCTATAGAATTTTTGTTTCATTGTGTGTTAAATTACGTTTTCATTCACTTCAAGTCGTTGCTTCTCAGTTTTGTGTTCCTCAAAGAAAGACAGACTTGTTGACAGTCACACCAGTCTCTGTAGGATTCTGTCCCAGACAGAAAAGATATACTGTCTTCAGCCATGCTTTTTCCATCAGCTGATTTTTATACTGGTTGATGTAGCTGTGTGTTTTGCATGAGAAACCATGGTCTCTTTTTCTAGTCAGAAAGGAGAAATAGCATGGTTTGAGTTACTAATCATATGCCAGAGACTTCCTAGATTGTAGTTTATGTGAGATCACTTTCCTGCAACTCTATTTGTTGGAGGCTTTTGTCTCTTTCCCACAAATAAGAATATCAGGACTTGGGTTTATAGGCGCCTGTCATGAAACATGAAAGGCAGCATTAGCATTCAAACCTAGACTTGTCTCACCCTAAATCAGTTGTATTTTCCTTAGTTGACAAAACTCTTCCTTCCAAGTCTTCATTAGTACGGGGCCAGCCTATAGGACTTAGAATATCAAGGGAGGCAAAACTCTTGCTTGTTTGTTCTACATGTGCCCCCAGAATCCTTCTCTACACAACACCTGAGGAGACACTGTCGGTATGTAATTGAAAGGTAATTGTCATTCCTGTCTCTAAATCATACCAAAGCCTGTAGTCATGGGCTTTGTTGCTAGGGGATAGGATCTCCTAGGGAAGCAGGCAGCTCCACTGAAGCAGGGATGAATATAGAGACCTAAAGTTTGAATCCCAGTGACCTTGAGAAGAAAGGCTTTTGTCTGAAATAGTCACTCTTAACAAAAACAAAAAAAACAAAAAAACAAAGTGACCCCAAACTAACATTGTCATTCAACCTGCTGTGAGTTCCCCCTGGGGAGAGGCTCATTAATTGTAGACCTATTCTGGAAGTCTACAGGAATGAGATTTCTTTCCTACACTGATCAATTCATTCTTTCAGGTCATGATATGTAGTAATGTCACTTACTGATTCATGCATAATTTCATGCCTGTTCTCACAAACTTTTCTGTTGTTTCTCAACATCATCATGCCTTTGGGTACCTGCTCACCATCTGCTTCCATCTTCCTAGATCATGTCCACATTCCCCTCCATCAGCTCCAGCATCATGATTATAAAAACTGTGTGCATTATGGTGAGATTTGTTCAAGAGTCATTCTTGAGCCACAGATGATATGCATAGCTTCGATCCTAAGATCAAACAGTGTGACTTGTAGAAAATATGGACAGATAAAAATACCCAATGCCTTTTCTCCTTCACATGCATGGTATTACAATATCTGGCAAGCTACCTCCATGAAACAAGAGGGCTTATGCACTATCTGTAACCAAGCATTGTTATTGTTGGTGATGATATTAACATCAAAGTTGTTTGGCTTCTCTAAAATACAGGACAGATTTGATTTTGTAAAGTTAAGGATATATCCCTGGAGCCAAGAAGACTTTATTTGTATAATAAAAGAGGAGGCAAGTTGAAGTTTCTGGGACAAGACCGAGGAGTTAGGTGGAAAGCAGTGGGCAGTTGTGAGATGCAAAATGTTCTCTAGTTTGAGCGTGGTGGGGAAGGTGATTTGGAGTATAAACATGTCTAATAGGAACAATTAAGATAATAGCCATAAGATGTCATTTATGAAGCTATATGGTTTCTTGTTGAAGCAAATCTTTGCTTTGGAGTGATTGGATCCTCTGATGGACTTTGAAGAGTTACTGGTTTCCACATTCAGGATGAGTGGGCAGAATGGAATTGTATAAGGGCCTGTAGGGCCTGGGAAGATGATGTTGAGCATTTTCCTCTATTGTTCTCTACTTTGTTTCTTGAAATAGCATCTTTCATGAAGTCTAGAGCTCATTAATCAGACAAGACTAGCTAACCATTGAGCTCCAGCAACATTCCTATCTTTACCTTGTGCTAAATTATGAGGTCATACCACTGCACTTGTCCTTTTAGATTCATTTTGGGGAACCAAACTGAGGTCCTCATGCTGGTATGCAGACCTTTAGGTCCACACATAAAAACCAACTCCTTCTTTAGGGCATTAGATTTTCAGTTGTCTAATGGTGTAGGGGAGCTCAGCTGAGGCACATGGAACTGCTAGCATCTTAAAATAAATAAGCAGCTTAGAATTCAGCTAGGGCTATTGAACCACACCAAGAATGTCAAACACTCACATGAAAGCCCATTCATGGCCAATGAGAGCTGGGAGAAACTGAAAATTTCCTGCAGTCCCCTTTCTCAAGGATATGTGACTCTTCTCCATTGAGGCATGATGATGGTTGGCTTAGTATGTCTTATCTGAGATCTCTAGTTTGTACATTGTACATATTCTGAATCTTGTCTTTTCCAACCAAGGCCCTCACAGCCAATCTCTGAGAACAAAACTAGGCATCAGCTCCCTTTAGTGAGGGAGGTGTTCAGGTGTGTGTGGTCATTGTAACTCTATGGCCCCACTATTTCTTTTCCTGTGGTGCTGCATGATCTCAGGGACTCTGTCTTTTGCTCATGACCTGACATCCCTGCTATCAGCAGCATTTGCCTCAGAAACCTGTGAAACAAAAGTCAGAGTTAAGATTTGTCCCCATAAGCATATTTGCCTTGTGATTTTCCTTCTGTTTTTGTAAGCTATCAGCACTGAGTAACATTTCCTCTCCCAATACTTTTTTTCCTCAATAATAGGTTCTGGTGCTCATAGTTCACTCCCCTTGCTTGTTCCTCTTTGCCATGCAGAAAGGCTTGGCTGAGATTATAACCCTTTAGTCACATTCTTTACTTCATCACTCTCCTCTTTCACCGTGACCTTGTAAGGTTAGGAGTATTTGATGGCACCCATGCTCTCCTTTCTCACTTAGCTTTGATTTCTGGTTAAGATATGAAAGATACTCAAATATTTAACCATCAATATGGCAAAGTCACCAGTAGAAGCCCAAGGCTGACTGTAAACAGGCAGATGGACATGTTAGTATGCACTGGTACAGAATGTCAGGGCAACCCCATTAGCTATTTTTAAAAATTATGCTTGAATAAATTTTTTTTAAAGCTCTTGCAGTGGGCCATGAAGTCAGGGAGTTCTGTTCAATACAATAACCTATTGACTAGACAGATATTCTTCATCTTCTAAACACTGAGTTGATAAATCTCTCCAGTGAATATTATAAGCACAGACCAACATCTAAAGCAGGTCTGGACTTAAACTTTTCTTCATTTTTTTCCCCTCAGATTCCTGTTAATATGATTTGTTTGATCCTCACCATCTCCTGGAGGCAAAATTGTGCCTAAACTTTCAGCATCTCCACTAATGATATCCCACAGTGATTGCTGGAGCTGACTCGTACGAGCTTACACAGTCCTACACCTTTGTGACTGTCTACATCTCTTCTCAGCTCTGTGCCCAGTGGCTTCATATTGCAAATTGAAATCAACCACAGAAGGAATATTACTTGTAGAAATTAGCCAATGATATAAATTATTTCTCCAAATGATGTGAACATTATACTATACTATACTATATACTATAGTATACTATACTATATACTATACTATACTATATACTATACTATACACTATACTATACTATACACTACTATATACTATACTATATATATCCTTAGTCACCATGAAACAGTTCCCAGTAATCTGTAGCATTGATGCTAACTTCTATTAAATTTATCTACACTCCCTTTCCCTCCTGAAACACTTTTCATAGTTATTTCTTTTTTAAACATTAATTTCATTTTTATTGGCTCTTTGCAAACTTATAATTCATGTACTATATATTTGACCACATTCACACCCTCCTCTATGTCCTCCCAAATCCAGAACCCATTCCCTACCTACCCAAATTTGTGCTCTTTTTTAAATGAAGGAATGAATATCTAGAATAAATAAATATCTAGAAGTGGCTTTGCACTATTTCTTAGTAGATAATCTTTAACTTGAAAAGGAATAGTTTCCTGGATTAACATTCTCCTTAAGGGAACTATAAACTCCAGTGCTTGCTTTGTGTGAGTTTATTAGATTGGAACAATCCTACTGCATCTAGTACAACTAAAATATCCTTTATCTCACCCTCCCCACCCCTCCCCTCCCCTTCCCTCTCCCACCCTCCCCTCCACTTCTCTTCTCCCACCTGGGTTAAGAATCAAACTCAGTGCCCTGCACATGCTAAGCACATGTTATACTGAGTTACTCTCCCAGAACCCTGACTCTTTTTTACTTGCTTCACCGCCCCCCCCCCCACCATTTAGTCCAAAATCATCTCTTTTCCCTTCCATTTCTTTGTGTTGGATCAGGATATTGTGTTCACATTTTTATGGAACTAGGAAAACCCCTAAGATCTAAGGAAAGCTTTTTTTCTCCTACAATTTCTATGATGATCATAAGACATTGCATAATTTTAAGGCAAATTTAGTTTCTTTTCTGCGAAAATCTGATTTACTGAGACAATTCCAGACATAGACCTTTTTAACTTTTGAGACTTAGTAATAATTACTGAGATTAAAAAACATTCTTTAACCTAAGAAAATATCCTGTCTTTTATAAAATTAGAGCTCAGAAGTCCTTTAGTAAAAACCTACCATTCTCTGTGAGTACATATCCTTTCCAGATCTTTAAAAACTTGTAGTCTTGTTCAAACCTGTATAATATATCTGGGGCCAACTAAATATCATGACCCAGGGGTGACCACTAGAGTCACAAACAAGGTGCAAAATATAGGAGGTTCCCCCCATCTTGTAAATAGCATTCAAAATCACATAAAAGAATGGACTCTTAGAATGTATTTTCTTTTCTTGTATTCTTGTCTTCCTTGGTTTAAACTTAAATACTATGTCTGTGAAGATTTCTCAGATTCACTTGCCAGAGTGTTGGTCTTTTCCTGTACTCTGTTTCCACTGTGCTGTATTACATGTGCATTGTTTAACAACCGTTTCACTCTTGGGCAGCACTAGAAAATAATGTTTTTGGAGCGGGATACCTTTTGTTATTTGTATGTCTAGGACCAAAGACAGTGGCTGTTGCATAATTAGATCTTGCTAAAGCTTGATTAGTGATAGCAAGCAGCATTCTAAGGTTTATATAGTTTGCACTAAAAACTAGCAGGCATCATTCTTGGGTAAGTTCCATTTTAAAGTGATTACCTCTTTCTATGACCTAGTTGTAACACAAAGCAAAGGATGCTGCCACTGACATTAGTGCTTTAATTTTCTTGTTCTTAACAATCCACAAATCTACTTTGCCTTTTACAAGTATGAGTATGATAGTATAAATATGTGAAATAGTATTTTGTTTGAGTGGTTCACTATTTTGTTGGTCTAATTGCCTAGGACCTCTGTGTTCTGTGGTCAATGAAACATGCCTAGAGTTTGAAGCCAGAGACCTCAGTGTCCACTCTTGGCTACATCCATTAGCCCCATGAGCCTCTGTTCCCTTATCTATAAAATGACTTGATAATACCCGTATCAAGGAGTTGATTTGATGTTCATACTGGAAATCTTGCAAATGTGCATTCTTTAGAAGTCAATGTTATATGAGTGTTTTCTCCTTGAGTCATCTGGACCACACTGGGAAACAGAGGAACTTAGCACATGTATGATAATGAAGTAACTGCCATTTCTTCTATGACATTTCAAGATAATCATTCTTTTCATCACAGAAGATTTAGCCTAGAAATGGCCATGCTTCATGGCTCAGCTTAAAGTAAAGATTTTTCAAATACACTTTGAAAGTTTGAAGGCATGTGATCCGGCTAGCTTCCCTAACTCTAAGTCAGACTGCAAATGCTTTTTCTCTCTTCAAGTTCCTCTCTCAAAGAAAATACTTCAATCTCGTTCATGTGATTGTATAACTCAGAAGTGTCTAAAGCGATAAGCTTCAAACTTGGCAGTATTCTCGTCCTCAAGAAGAAAGAAAAATCAAGGAAAGTTTGAAGGAGAAATGTTTTACTGAATTTTTCTTGTTGGGCTGTTATTTACAAATTTTCATTCACCTTGGTAATAACATCATTTTATTACCTAAAGAGATTTCAATATCCCTGTCTTATTGATGTATAGGAGAGAGAGAGAGACATATTCCTGTTCTAATCATGGATGGGGTGTGAAGCTTGTTTGAGTTCCCTAAGCAAGAAATGTTTTTCATCTTCTCTTAGAGTAATCTTACATTCTGTACCCAAGAATACAAGAGTCAATTTCCTTAAATTACCTCTATATACCCTGCCTTTATTTTTAAACCACAAATTAAATTTTAACGCCAGGCCTCCCTTTATCTAAACCGTCTTGCTTTTGTAGAAAGACAAGTGATAGTTATTAACTAAATGTTTATGAATGAATAAATGATGGAAAAGTGTTGAAGGAGGTTGTATCTGTGGGAAGGGTGATTAAGTCAACAACAGGGCTCTACAAATAGGATAAAGAGGCTGAAGCAACACTAAGTTTTTGTAAGTATTGAGGATTGAACTCAGAGCCTTACATGTGCTAGGGACTCCTATCTCACTGAGCCGTATCTCTAGCCTCATTTTCAGTTTTTGTTTTGAAACATGGCCTCACTGATTTGCCCTGACTGGTCTTGGATTTACTCTGTAGTCCAGGGGGGTCCTTGAACTTGGAATCTTTGTGCCTCAACCTGTTGAGTACATGAGAGTATGGGCCTATGCTATCAACTGCTTAGCTGTTACTATTTCATTCGCCCATTTTACATCTACAGGAAAGGGCATAACTGAATTCACATCCATGAAGCAAGAGTTAAGAGGTCACCTCTGAAAATGTAAGCAAAGGGCTGGAGGAGCTGGAGAAGTGTTTCAGTGCCTAAGTGCACTTACTGCTCTTGCACTTGTAGTAGTACTTATAAACACACACACACACACACACACACACACACACACACACACACACACAC